>MU397266.1:0-373968 GCA_022578865.1 Xylaria sp. FL0043
TTAATTAATAAAAAATTTAAAAATAAAGCCGAAAATAATAAATAATTAATAAATATTATAATACGCGTTAATATTATTAATAAATAAAAAAAATAGTTATTATAAATAAAAAATAAATAATAAAAAAAATAATAAAGAAAATATAAATAAATAATTAATAAATAAAAAATAACTAAGAAAATTAAAAAAATAAAAGCTTTTAATTAATTAATAAACTTTTTAGCTAATTTACTTATAGCTATAGTTTGCTAAGCTTTAGCTATAGCCAATAAATAGCTGTTATAACAATAACAGCTAAAATATCCTAAAAAACTATCGTTTTTCGTTAGGCTTGCAAGAGGCCCCTGCTAATACAAAGGGCCTACCCTACTAGCCTTATAAATACGGCTAAAGCTATAGGTCTTAACCAAAAGAGGTAATACCCCTGCTATCAGTAGGGCTATGCTTCCCATTTAGGTATAGCTGCGGTCCGGATATCAAAAAGTGAGGTCCGTAAAACCGTGGCGAGCTGTCAGTGCGTCGCCCCACTAAGGTCCACCTGTCTCGGGACTCATTGTAGACATGGTTCCATCCCACTTCAGATACCATAGCTATAACACGCAAACGTCGACCTATGACCACTATTCATGCGTTATCAATCAATAAAGCTTGAGAAGAACGGAGCTATTTGAGACTCTTCCCGTTACCTAAGTATCGAGTCATGAGCGCAAGAGCATAAGAGGCATAAAACCTTAACATGTCTAGTACCGAAGCAAGGGACAGAGTGATATTTAGCGCCATCCCAGGATCGACAGCGCATTGCAATTGAATCGGCTAATCGCGACGAACAATTCCTAAAGTCTGGTCGGTCATCCTTGAGTCTGCTTCACATAATTGAAGAGCTGAACAAACGAGCATCATTGTCGTGGTCCTTATGAACAAGCATGTCGCCGATATAATTCCAATGGCAAAAGATAATGACTGATTGCATACCTGACTACCCTACCGATTTTGGTATGGTACGAAGCACTGCCAACTTGTCCCGGACAATGAAATATGGAATCTAAAGCTTTCCCATACAAATCGTCCTCGCCGACACCGTCTTCTCCACAATATGTACATACATGTCCGCTTCCCGCCTTTTTTTTCCTTGTGGTAGTGAGGGCTCAGGCTATTCGGAGAGCATGTGTTTAACAAAATAAAGTCCAACGCTGAAACCCAAATGTCCACTCTATAGGAATGCCAAACGTCCGAATCCGAAAAAAAGAGAAAAAACGCACTTTTGCTCGTTCCTGGCAATGGCAGTTACATGGCCCGGCGTCTGTGTTTCGGGATGTCACGAGCGTCCGTAACCTTCTTTGCGATCACCATGATTGGCTTTTCAAAGCCACAGTAGACGAAAGAGAAGCTCCATCAGAATATTTCGAAGCAATCAGATTCATAAATCGGAGTTCTGCCAAACTCTCATCCAATCCATGCTCTTCAATTGTTGTTCTGTCGAGACACGTCATGGGTCGCTTCTTTTGTGCGGACTTTGCCTGCTCGCAGAATGTCACCAACCCAAGTGAGAGCCTCGGATGTAACAACGAGACCGGTTGAGATCAAAGCCTTGCCGGATGTCACCAATCCGTCTCCTCCAACCTTCTTGTACTCGGAATTGTACACATCAAGGATATGACCCTTGGTCTCCATGCTTTTGTTGTAGGGGAAGAAAATGACGGCCTTGCCATCAGAAACCAGTTCATCTGTGGGCTTCTTCAGGGAGGGTATGCGCTTGTCGATCCTGGTAAGCGCATCGTCGCCCATAGCATCGGCTTTCTGGACGTATGGCGAGACGTATTGGTACGGCTTGTTGAGGTAGGGCAAGATAGATTTAGCCAAAGTCTGGTAAGCAGAGTCGCTCAGCTCTATGGATTTTTGGCCATAAGGGTTTTTCTTGAAGCGAGCAATGCCATCGTTGACAACCGGGTAGCCAGTGAGGTGCTGGGAAGGGATCACGTCAGTTTCAAACATGTTTCCCTCGATTGTTTAGGAGGCTGAATCCGAAAGCTTACCGACAGAGTCGCCGACGAGGGAGGGACCTCGCCGTTCACTTGAGGAGACATGGCAGAGGTAAGAGGTGGGATTTGACGTAGATGATGATGCTAGTGGGCGCTCCCGAGGAGACTGGGACTTCAGTCAGTTATTGATGAGGGAAAGGACCCGGGTATACCGTGAAGTATAATTAAAGTAAAAAAACAGATACACCGAGACAGGCATACAGTGGTCCTAGGGTGGTATACTGCTGGGAGTATGTATACCTTGCAGTAGCAAGAAGTCAGAGGAGGCGTGGCAATAGGGAAATATTAGGAACTAGGTGATGTAAACGCCGTATTAAAGTATGTGGTTGCGCCGGAGGAGACGGAAATGCAGGAGTCGAAGCTTCAGAGGGGAGAACAAGGCAACGGAGGGGGACCCAATTTCGGGTACAGGAATGTAAGAGCAAATGACGAAATGGAGTAAGAATGACGGTCTACTTACTTCCTTGTTGCTCGTTTGGGTATGCAAATACCTTGTAGCTTAGACAAGGTGCAAGGAGAAGCAGAGAATAGGAAATACGCGGACTACAAGCAAGTATTAGGTCCCTAGAACAGAAGCGACGCGGCAGGGTGGTGGAAGCGGCTTATAAGAGAAAATGGAACGGTTACCTACAGAGGTAGGTATCTTGTGTGTTATCTTGCTACCCTCCGAATTGGCGGGAACAGTGGCAGTTGTTTCGCATGTGCTTTTCTTTCCTTTTTTTCCTCAACCCCTTGTCTAGTGTTAAAAGCTCCCGAGGATCCAACAACGACTGATATTGTGACAGACTGACAGTTAGGTAGAAAGAAAGACCCAAGCCCCCGTTGCGATGGCACGGTGGCCATACGTTACGTATCTGCAGTCTGAGCGAGCCATGAAGTCATTGGCCAGAACTTTAGCAACACCCCCAGCGTTAGCAGCATTAGCCCGGCTTCTTGTTGGCCACGCTGTAGTGGGGTTCGATAGCAGAGCTTTAGTGGATCCTCTCTGTACAACGCCTACATGTAGGGCAAGCGGCTCGAGGCTTTTGGTAGTACCTACCAGGTCCTCTGTACTACCATATAGTTTCAAGTTGTTGCCTATTTCACCATCGATTACTATCCTAGAGGAATGGTTTATTTACAATGTGATTCACGCGCTCTCGCCGGACTAGAGAAATTATCATTACCTTGGTGGTAGACATAAAAAACCGTTAAGGAGTAGGGACTTAAGGTAGACCTCAAGCCCACCATTTAAATAGGTACCCTTAACTAGGTCCCCACTTTATCAGTACTGCTATCTCTACCCCTGTCTCTAGCATGTGAAAGTCAAACGGCAATTAGGATCTCCTTATTGCGTGCGTGCATGCAGTCGAGGTACATAAATGTAACTACGGTATGGCAACAAACTTCCCGAGAAGCGATAAGATCGACATCATGGATACTGTAAGACATCCTCCGTCTCAATTTCTTATCAACAGCTGTAAAGGCATCACACGATAAGTTCCGGTAGGCGCCCTCACTGCTAGAGGGGAAGAGGAGATCATGAAATGCTCTTTGTTCGCAACATACGACACGCTGATAGAGCCACACTGGCGATCGTCAATCCGAAATCTAGCGTAACATTGCATCATTCCGTCCGCAGGGCCCTTGGGAATACTTGGCCAGGCTGCATCTGAAATTGTCGATCGTATGGAATCTTACTGAGACAAGCGCATTAGGCAAACTTTGCGGCACAGCACGCACTAACCAGGCCGGGAGCAGAGTCGAGAGACTTGTAAGTCAACGAAACCGATCGACTTCGCATTGCGTTACGCTTAGCTAAACAATACAATCCGCAGTTCGATTCGATCATCCAGTTTGTGTAGATGGACGGCGTGAAGTTCAACTAGAGACTAAAGCACCTCGGCTCAGTCTTAACAATAAAAAGGCTCATTGCCACTTAATTAGCCTAGGCAACTTGTTTCTCTTACATAAACACCGAGACTCTATTTACAGTATCGGCATCGTACCGAATGCAAAGCACACAGTAAGTATAGGGTATAGGGCGTAAAGTATAGTGCGTACTTGCATACCTACCAAATATAGCCTACAATAACAAAAAGGGATTAGTTTGGTTGGTAACAAAGGTATGGGAAACGGATACCTTCACATGTCAAAAGAAGACTGCTTCGAAGCTCGAAAGGGCTTAAGTAACTTTGAGGTTCGTCGACCCACAGTTGCCACACCACTGACGATGGCGAGATGCTCTACCTTACGATTCCATATGCAAAATTTTTTTTTGCGCGTTTATACACGAACGATCACATGCCTTTATGCCATCCGTAGCATTTCCGTAACCTCCCAGGTCTTGTCTCTGTTAAATGAACAGGTGTAGCGTGACATTCCGACCGGTTTTACTTCTTTTGACCAAAAACCAGACGCCGATGTCACCTATGCTGCAATGCAGTTACAATTGGAGATGGTTCTCGAACAATGCAACCGTAAGACAAAGCAGTCTCATTGGGCCAGCACTTGCTCAACACCTTCACGGCGTGAAACCGTATTTTTTCCTCGCCTGTCTTTCGATGAATGAGGGCCAGATATAGTAGAGGTGGTGTGCAATGGCATAAGGCATCCAAGGTATCACCACGTTGCCGCGTAACCCCTGATCCACCGCCTCGGCACATCTTTTCGCAACATACTCTACCTTGAGACCCTTCTTGTTCGTTTCGTCTGTTGTCTGGCTGGGGTCCGCGTCGACGGCTGAAGCTCGGAAGTTCCCTTCGATCGTAGCCGGCAGCATACACGTAAACGCGATCTCCGGATGCTCGATGGCGAGGGACTGGAACATCAATAGAGAAGCAGCTTTCGTAGAAGCGTAGAGAGCCCGCGTCGGCGCCGGCACGACAGCGGCGATTGAAGACACTAGCAAGATGGCCGGCGAGGCCGAGGTGCGCTTCATCATCGGAATGAATGTCATGGCGGCGATGACAGGTCCGAAGAAATTGCTCTCTGTTGCGCGGCCGACAATACCGACCGCATGCTGAACGCCGGCGGCATCGGGATCTTCATCGCTGGATTTGATGCCGGTCAACGCCATCACAGGCTGCACGGCAGAGACTCCTGCGCAAACATGCATCGTGTCGAGGCCATCCCATTGCCACAGCAGTTGCCCTCGTAGAGTCTCCATATCCGCCGCATCAGTGAAGTCGCCGACGAACGGCAGACATCGATCACCACATTCCTCTGCCAGTTGTAGGAGCGGCTCGTTCCGTCGCGCTACCACGCAAACTCTGGCACCGCGAGCGGCGTACTGTTTTGCGAGCGTCCGGCCGAGACCACTAGATGCGCCGAGGATGAGCACGCGCTCCTCGGTCTGTTGAACACGTATAGACCTGTTTCTCTGTGCCTTTATGATATGACGTAGAGCCAGTACAGCTGCAACTGCAGCGACTGCACCTGTCAGTTGCCCGGCCGTAGGCATAGAGGTGGAGAATTGGAAGAAGTTGAAATAGAACCGAGATCCAAATTTTGCCAAAGAATGTCAAAAAGCGGCTTCCAGCGTGGTTATCACGATTATATTCAAACTTGAGCTTTCCCTCGAGACCGCCTACATCAATGGAATCTAACCCAACTGTTGCATTTAATGCTTAGAGGTATAACCCCGCATGCTGGATACACAGGTACTGCCCATTCTCACAACTTCATTCCGCTTCATTCCACTTCGGTGTATGTGAGCTAGCTAGGTTATAGAATAGGAGACGTTTTTGTCCTCTTTGAAATCATGAAGGGTTCTATGTCTATTCTTTACGGTTCTGCGTGTCTACAGGGCTTAGCACTTCAGTGCGGCTACGCAGTATCAACTCCGAGTTCTGGCTACCCCTCTTGGCAAATGCAAATCTTAAACAGTGAACCCCAACTCCGCGTGATGCTGCCAACGACCCTCTGAAGATAGCATCCAATTCTATCGAAAATACTGCAAAAAGGTCAGGAGTATTGGGAAACCTTTCATCGAAGTTTTCTCTTACAAGAAGCCATGCGTACAACGGCCGATTAATTGGTACAGACCTCGTTACACCGTAAAACAATATCACCTTGCTCTACTCGCTGAACGGCCCATTAATCAATGCTGCGCAACGTAATACTCTCTATGCTCATGACGTCAAATATAACCGACGATGGGGTTCCCACCGTGGTGACTATAGTATGCGAAGGTCGTCTCGTCTCATATAACATCCGATATTCTATCAGACTATACCCATGTGGTGGTCGGCAGACCTCGTAGTATGTTGTCCCACTACACTTCATCTTATCTCTCTTACCTCGCACAGGCAATGGCCTAGAACAATCTTTTTAACGCGAGATGGTTTCGAGTCTCATGAAACCGGCGAGCAACCCCTACATTCCCGAGGCCCTGGAGTTAATGTTGTAATACAGGATAGTCGGTACGGTTGAAGGGGGTTTATTGGTTATCGTTATCGGAGATAATAGAACAAGAGAACAGATAAGGGAAGTGTTACTCGACTCTCAATCCCCAATGAGCTGAAGCATGGCTTCGAGATTGGGCCAGATAGAATGAAAGAGTACTCATTTAGCAATCGATAAATTCAAATGATCATGTATTTTGATGTAATATTATGTAAGAGAGTCAAGTATAGCAAGGAGGAGGTGCTGATTCTCAGCTTAGAGAATGTGGTTTCCTATATACTTTGTACAGGTGATATGTCGATTATAAGGGATGTGCCGAGGGCTCTATCAATTGAACACCCAGCGCAGTAAAAAAAAAAAAGACAAAATGTGTGTGAAGAGGCTCTAGACCTCATTGATTATATATTATTAATATTCCGAGACAAAGAAACTGGGCGGCAGTCTTGCCATGCAATGTGTGGGTCCCTGAAACGAATCCTCTAGACAACGACGCCTTGCGAAATGCTTCTCGATGCTGGTAGGGGGTATCTTTTTATCCGAATTCCGTTTATGCTGTATCGCCAAGCAGTCTTGCTTGATACCATCTATAACTTTTATTGCTGACACTTTTATAGTTTACCGGACTCCACGCCAAACCGCAAAATAAACATCCCCAAAAGAAGAAGACTGATACGAAAGCTAGAGAGTCCAAAGCCCACTGCGACGTTTGCCGAGAGGGTAAATGATAAGCGCACTCAAGAATAGACCTAGTGTGATACCGATGGCGATCTGGATCATTGATCCCGCAACGTTGTACACAACATCGGTCACGTTACTAGTTCCATCGTCAACTGGTACCTGAAAGTACGTACGTTAGTAGACTATACACGCACATACCGAGATATCATCACACTTACAGAAGCTGTTCCGTTTATCTGCTGATTATTGTTGTTGATCTGATTGGCCGCGTTGAGACCACTTAGGAGACTGCCCGTCGCCGCTAGGCCACTGGGTACCTGCACGAAAATTGCTGGCAGCAGCGCAGTTACCGCAACTCCATGCCTCAATCTTGAGTACAAATTGGCACAGACACCAACTGTAAAGGCGCCGAGAGTGTTGGCGATCTGAGGAGCGGCCTTGAACTTGGGAGAACTGAAGAAATTCACTAGATAACCGGCAAAAGAGATGAGCACCATGACTGGGAGTTGCTTCCATTTGGCCTGATTGACAATGGCCAAGCAGATGGTAAACAGGGGCACGAAGACGAATGCGAGGTGAGGGTTCATTGTGTTGCTGCATGTCGTCGCGGACGTGGCATTCGAATCAAAGAGCCCATATAGAACAGTCCCCACGGTAATACCGAAGCCAAGAAACAATGAATAGATGATGGCGTATACTAAGCGGATAGAGCCTGGCACTAGGGCTCGAGATTGTAATTCGAGAGCCGAACTTACTGCATGAAGGTTAGCGGAAATCGTGTGACATGATGGAGCAGGGTGACTTACGGACAAACCAACCGGGGAGGATCAGAGCTATAGAGCTTTGGGCCAAAGCAGAAAAGCAGAATAGCTCTCCACCCCTGATACTTCCAAATGCTCTTGAGAGGAAACTAGTCAATATGGTGGCGCTGATCTCGAACAGGTTGTTGTACAGCGCAGACTTCGGAGCCACAATGATCTGCAACGCTCCAACCATTGTTCCGAGGAGAAAGCATATGGGCAAATCGATCCATCGCCCTCCGAACGCGAAAGGCGCAACAGCGGCACTGGCCAAGCCGAAGACAAGCACGCGAAGCCAGGGGTGGAACTTATCCTTCGCGGCCATAATAGTAGCGATCCTCTCTATGGCTTCGTCAACACTGTAAAGGTCGTGCAGCACGGACTTATAGATTTCGTGAATGTCTTTGAGTTTCCCAAGGTCGATGCCTTGTGCCGTTCTCACAATTTTCACCTCCGTCGTGTGCGTTTGCCTATCGTCAAAGGATATGATCATGCACCCAGGTAGGTAGAGGAACTGTCCATCAATTTCGAGAACTCTTGCCGTCATCGTCAAGTATTCCTCCAGTCGGTGTGTTGGAGCTCCGTACATCATCAAAGCTTTGCACATTTTGATAATGTACTTTTGACGGCTCAAAGTTTCGGCGATATTGATCGTGATGCGAATTTCCTCTTCCATTCGCGGACGGCCGAGCTTCAAGAGGCGAGAACTAGGGCTTCGCTTGTACTTCGGTCGTTTCGATCGCTTCTGGGGTGATTCGGTGCCGGTGGTAGCATTAGCTAGGCGAGCAGATGCTTCCACGAGATTGGCCAGAGTGTCGGTTGAACGATTCTTGTCTTTGTCGTACCATTTCTTCCGCGTCGGAGTAGCCGTGCCTGACGATCCCGGCGTCGTGGGTTCACTGTAGTCCGATCTTTGACTGTGGGGGTAGCTAGGGGGCTGGTCCTCACGCTGCCTGTAGAGCTTCAATAGATGAGACAGTGTGCTTCCGCGGAATTGCTGAGGCGGAGGTATCCAAACTTCCGCATCTCTTTCTTCCGTTGGCGTGACATGGCCGGAAGAGTTTGCAGACATGTTGCGATCTGGTTTGCTAAAGATTGAAGCATCATTGCGTAAGGCGTGAGACTGAACAAGATCGTAGGCTTCTCGCTTAAAAGAGCGCCGTCGTTCCGCGGTTGCTGGTGCTTGATCTTTTTCTTCATCGTCTCCGTGCCCAGGAAAGCGCGGGTGCGCCAATCTATGGGCAAGGTCATGGAGAAGACTACTTCGACGCCTAGGGTGATCTTCGTGGTTTTCGTCGTCACCTTGTAAGGTCTCGTTCTCGGAAGCTACCGAAGTTCTTCTAGAGCTTGGCTCAGAGTGGGATCCAAGAACCGTAGCAGCAACATGCTGAGCGCGTTCCTGAGCAGCACGAGCAGATACCGCTACATCGGAACTCGGGTCGTGCTCCGCATCCCCATCTGCAAAATCAAGCACAGAGTTGTAAGAGCTTCCGCGTATAAGTGATGGCCTGGGTTTAAGCTTAGGCTGCGAGATTGTGTCCTGGGATTCTTTTTGGATGTTCAATTGCTGTATGAACGCCGGCGGCTCGACATTAGCGGTGCTGTTGAAACGTACACGTCCCTTCTCTTTCTTGGTTGTGACTCCATCGCTCCTAGTCGTGGTGCCCTGGGATCCTTCTGCAGAGCCGGAGGATGGGCGGCTATCTTCTGTGGAAGACTGCTCTGTACCATCCATATCAAGTGGAAGTCCTTTGTGATACTTGGAAAAATACTATGACTTTCAGGATGATGAGGGACAAGGGACAGCAATTCCTGACTGCACTGTGAGGCGTGTAATCATAAAGCAAGGCACTTGTTTAGAGCAAACTAATGGACTGCGAGATAAATGGATTGTCTATGAAGACTGGAAGGTGACTCGGCGTTAGTTCCAGTGACGGCAGGGCGGGTCGGCTAGAAGCGCAATACGAAATGCAAAGGGGTGGTCACTGGCTGAGAGGTACTGGAGAGGTAAAAGGGGCACGATTGGTAATGACGCAGAGGACAAAGGATAAAGTTTGGATATGACTCCTTGTACGTCAATAAACGTCAAACAAAAGAACGTCCACTCACTTAGAAAGAAGATCGCACCTGGTACTTAAACTGGGACCACCAAACTTAGGTTCACTGGAAAGCTTCGTTGACCCCCATCCCAACCGACCTCGCCCAGCTCTCATCTTCTCGGCCATCTTGGCAACATCGTGATAATGTCTCTGTGGGCCAGGCGGCAAAGCTCGAAACTAGTGTGGGTACCGGGCAGTAACCGGGAGCAGTAGCGCCGTGATAGCCTGGCCTCGACATAGGAAAGACGATTGGCAGGCGGGTGCTTCCAGGTTTCTAGGGTCGCAGACTTTAGCCATGATCGTGGTGTCTTATCTGACTTTCTCCACCGACTTGGGAATCTAAAGGGCCGACCTCGTAGTCTAGTCCAGCGTATACCTAGGTACAATTACATAGTTGACCCAGTTGCTAGATGATTGCTCAGTCAGACCAAGCCAACGCAGAGTAGAGCGATGAACCGTCCGTGTGCCTACAGACAGTTACTTACAGTACACGACACCAAGGGAAAGGGAGCGTTTCCAGCCACGAGACAAAGAGAGTGCAGGACACTTCGTTACAGTAGTACTGCACTGTGATGTCTCCAATGGCTCAACTTCGAGTTGGTACTGGGAATAATTACCTGGGGACTTATCACTCAGAGCAACTTGGGGTTCTGTCTAGGAGCACCTCGGTCAGAGCTAGTAGTCTACGCGTAATGTTGGGAGGGGCGGAGCTCGTACAGTGGGCAGTAGGTTAGCTGGGAGCGCAAAAGAGGGCCCGAGAGTATAAATGACGGCGACAGAGGGAAAAGCTTGGTACAGAGTTGGTTGGCTAACGCATAATATGTAGCGGGCGAACGCCGATGCCGTTACACGTGTAGGAATGGTTGGATTGGTTGCAGAGCCGCAGGACGGATGCAGGGACAGCGCCGGTATTCCATGCGGCTAATATGCTATCACTACCTATTTTGTGCACTGATTTGTGTGTAGTACGTAGCACTACCGCCACAAGTGCCCTGTCTCATGCAACCTAATCGAACCCCCTGATCTGATCTGCACTGCAGCTCTGTCTCGGTAGCACCTGCACTTCGCTGCTCGGGCTATCGGCGCCATGGGTACCTGTTGGGATGACGCATGGTACCTTTCTGGCATGGCACACGGCAGTGGCGTTCGGAGCTTTGCATGAGACCATCTCGCGTTCATGGACTCTAGGCCACGCTTAAGGACAGGGTAGTATCATCTAGAAGGGGGCTAGAAAAGAAATATTTTTTCTCGCCGCCCGGTATTGATAAGGACGGGCGGGAATATCGTGCGTCGCTTGCTGTCTAGAGTAGTCTAACAATGTATAGTAGCCAGCTATTATACCTACTAGATGAGCGGCTAGCTAGCTTCAAATTCATTTAGTAATCATATGCGTAGGTTCACAGCTATATAATTCGTAGCTAAGACTACCAGTATCCTCACAAGATACCCATCATTCTATGTAGCTTATCTACACATGTGTTGCCGATCGCGTATGGATAGGTCACGAAGTCAGTAGGTTATTGTGCCATGTGGTATCATTATTGTGTCAGCTTACAAGTGAGTCTCCAGAATGCACACCTAGATTCTGTCCCTTTTGTGTCAGAAGCAGGCCTCTTGAGGTATTGATTAAAGTGGGAATTAGCTTGGAACCTGAGAGTGGACTATATCTTGATACCTTGCTACTCTTCCTCCTTAATGAAGCTTCAGCATAACCCACAAATATCAATACGTTTTGTCTATGGTGTGCAAACGCACTCAAATCTCCCTCGAAGTGCACAGTGATTGTTCTAGTCGAAGCCCCTTGACGTTGATCAACGTAGGCGGCCGTAGATCTGCAATACTGCCTACAGAGTAGGTCTAGGCAAGTTTTTATAACGTGCATCGCTACAAGCCGCATCTCCATTTCACCCAAGTAAACAGCGAAATATTGTGGGCAGTCTTGTGGACGTCAATCCACATTCCGAGATAGCAGCAATGGCTGTGTAGATATGCTAACAGGTTGTAAGCTCATATTGCACTCGAGAGGGGCATAATGTTCCATCGTGGTAAAAGAGGGGCGAAGAAAAAAAAAATATTGCCCTTGTGATGTTTGTTAGCTAGCAGCTTTGACCCCCACGGCTTCTTGCGGCTCATGGAGCTTCGCTATCAACCGTGCTGTTTTGGCATGTTAGTGTCGCTGTCACCTATATTTGGAAGTAAAGCACGGATATTGACGCTAGATTTTGACATTGTCAGCTCTCTAGGCTCCGTTAGTATTGCATAGTAGTTAGACTAAGTATGGAAGAAAAAGTCTCGAACCCCCTTAGTTCTCCTGGCGCCCCTCTGGGCATCAACGGTGCAGGCCGTAACCAGGCCCCTGGGTTGGGCTTCAAAAAATAAGATTGCTGGAGCAAAAAGCTCTGAGACCCTCCAAGCTGGAATCCCTTGCCAGATTGCTGATAATGAGTCCTTACCTTCCTGTATGAATTATGCGTAGATGGCATCCCCACTGAGCTTAGGTATTGACCTACTGCTTCGCCATGACAACGTTGAGCCAAGGTGTTTTGTAAGAAGGGCCGACTATTCCGAAAGAGGTATTCCGAGCAACAGCTCCCCTCTTCAGAGTCTTGGTCTTTGCGCTCACAAGACTCACTCAAATCTGTAGACCTCCATGGCCACGGTCGCAAGTTGCGATGCTCTTGCCTATTTCTGCAGTGGCGCGAAGTTGATCGCTCCCTAGATCCACCATCACCACCATCTGCATAGGCTAACGCGAGACACTATTTTTCGTTATGATCGCGGGAACGAGCCGATGATGGAGATAGGGGAAGAAGCCGGATACGACCCGTCGATCCAAAATCAGAGGCCAAACAGACCTCGTACGACGCTGCGTGCCTCTTAGCTATTCTGTTTTTCTTTGAAACGTGCTTGTCACTAGCGAATAGTCATGGGTCTTGGCCTTACGTTTGAGGCCTTATCTTTCCTAACCTATAACTGTCGGCCCCATCCATGTGGTGACCACGATGGAAACGACATAATACCTTATGTAGACATCAGCCCGACAAGAAACTTGGCTGTATCACCCTCGGCATCTCGGAGGTGTGTCGCGCGTAGAAGGTATTGTGCCATGGCTTGTGTGCATCAACGTTTCCCTTAGGACTGGATGCTCATCGAAATTTGTTCAAACCCCGGATATTGGCTTGGAGCGAAGAGAGCCAGTAACCGGACAGGAACTATAGTGGAACAGCAATAAGAGAAGCCCACCATCTCATTCTAGCAAATTGATATATCGTACGAAGAGAGTCCCCTCTAGTGTCTGGCATCTCGGGCTTCGTCGACTTCAACCCTTCACTCCGCAGCAAGCTCTGGTTGGCATGAAAAGAGCGGTGAATCTCTGGATTTGATCGGCATATGGACCGTCATATGTGCAGATTGGTTATGAACAAGATCCCGATGCGGGTCAAAGATCTCATTGAAACTATCATCAATCTCTCTAATAATCGGATTGATAAAGGTGTGAGAGAGGGTAGCATATGATACGTAAGTGCATATACCAGCAATGTGACTTGCAATTGTGTAAGGTCACAATCTACCTACTGTGATAACCCTACCTAGTAGAGTAAGAACTTAGGGGTTAAGCGCTACGGAGTTAAACTGACCGTATTAGGCATCATACCTGAGGTAGGACAAGCGATTGCCCACCCAACCGCCCTTTCCCCCCACCCCCGAGTCCCCCGCGTTTATCGTCAAGATGGGAGACTCACAAGAATCATCTTGCATGCCGCTGAACTTGATTTGTAGGTACTGAGAGGTGCTTGAACATATTAGGAGACACCTACTAGGTATATCCTGCCTCTAGATCTATGGCAGGTATGGCACCGCTAACTCTGCCATTGCCCCGGGCCCTCGCCTGTAACTTCTGTTTCCGACTGTCAGAGATTAGATCCAGATCTATCAAGTTTCTACACTTCTGCCTTTCACTACCGTTCTGAGTCTCCAGCGTTCAACACAGCCAAAACAATTTGGGCTTGGCAAGCAATTTTCCACCCTATATTCTTAAATAAAGAATCACATCAATCATTTGCAATTCTTTAAAGTGGTTTCTACAAAATAAGAGTATCTAATAAACCTGTTCATGAATTTTAAATAAAATTTCAGCTTAACTGCCTCAAAGTACATTGTTTGCCAAGCCCAAATTGTTTTGGCTGTGTTGAACGCTGACCTGGTCCGTTCAGTCTCTCTTGCCATACTACCCACGCCGACTTTTCGTTTAGAACCAAGTCGACGGGTACTGAAATCTCTGAACATGGCTATTTATTCTAGTCTTGTTTTGTACCGAAGAGTCGATTCGGGCACCTCACCTTCCTGACGTGGCATCACGCGGCTCGCATTGATGGTCTGGACCTACCTCGTAGAAAGATTGTAATCATCTTTCTCATGATGAGCATCATAAGGCAGCCAGACGGTGCTACATAGGAGCGGCGGCTACGAGGGGAAGACATCTCGGGAAAATCCATGTCCGTGAAAAGCCCTCCCCGCATGCAACATTCCCCTCTCGTCTCGCGTACGGGGTAACGACATGGGGGAAATGGCCTTCGATGCGGAGATGGTGGAGTAGCTCGCATGCCTTTGACCACGATGGGCAGTTAAAACGGCCAATCTCTCCTCTCGAAGGCACAGCTAAGCTGGCGTAGGGCTTTGTTACCCAAAGATGGGAATCGGGGCCGACGATCCGTGGCCTCAGTCTAGCTACGGTGACGCAATGAGCCGACATGTCAGCTTGGTATTCTTCAATTTCCCGTCCAGTCGCGGAGATGTATTTAAAGTCTCAATGGCCATCTATTGTGCTTCGTGAATGGAGTCTACCCCAGTGTGTTTCCCGTTTGAGAGATAGCTTTGAGGCCATACTAGAGTACGTCATGGTCGCCAGAAGATTGGCTCTTTGCCTGTTCCCTGCATGGGCACTGGGACAAAGCGACGTGAAATGTAAGCATTATCTTCCCCAATGTTTACATTGGTAGTTCTGGCGTTGATAAGTGCCCACTATCATATCATCTTGATCTCAATTGACGGCCCGATTCTCACCAATTGACTCCAGGGATCACTGTAGAAGATGGTCCTGCGCCGTCTTTCTCTCTGGCTTCGTCCAGTATCTCATATCAATTCCACGTCGATCCTTCAACATTAGACCTGGTCCATGATCACTGGGGCGGATACTCTGCGGAGATCATCACTCAAGAACCTGGTAACATGAATGGCTGGGGTGGTCAATACACGTACCGACTCCGTGAATTTCCCGATTCTGGCCGAGGCGACTTCCGCACGCCAGCGATTCACATTCAACATGCATCCGGGGATACCGTTTCCAGCTTCGCCTATACCGGTTATGAGGTCACGGCCGGCAAATCTGGGATTCCTGGACTTCCAGCCACGTACGGTCAGGAGGGAGACGTCTCGACACTCATAGTCCATTTGTATGATGAGTACTCTGCCATCTCAGCGGATCTGCACTATTCGATATTCCCGGAACATAATGCCATCGCGCGAAGCTTTCGCCTCACAAACAAGGGGAACAGCACCGCGACTGTGTTGAGAGCGAGTAGTTGGAGCATCGACATGCCCAATGAAGAGCTTGATCTAATTGATCTTTGGGGGGACTGGGCTCACGAGGCTCATATTAACAGACGCGCTGTCGGCCACGGAGAACAAGGGTGAGTCCAGGTTTTATGTTACTATTACTTGCGCAACTAACTGTTCTACCATTCGATAGGTTCCGGTCAACTGCAGGCTACTCATCCCATTTCCACAACCCGTTCCTTGCTCTGGCTCCTCCTAGCACGACGGAGTCTCAGGGTGCTGCAACGGGCTACGCTTTGCTCTACACGGGCTCGTTCGCCGCGAACGTGGAGAGATGGTCGACGGGCTGGGTGCGAGTCCTCCTTGGTCTCAACCCACTGCACTTATCATGGCCACTTAAGCCGGGCGACACGTTTGCCTCGCCTGAGGTCGTTTCTGCGTACTCTGAAAAGGGGTTCAGCGGAATGTCACAGTCGCTGCACTCTTTGTTCAAGAACCAGCTGTCACGCTCTAACCACACGTTGATGACACGTCCGGCGCTTCTGAACTCATGGGAGGGGCTAGGTTTCGACTACAATGACACTGCGATGGTTGAGCTTGCCAAAGGAGCCGCGGAGTTAGGTTGCACCTTGTTCGTGAACGACGACGGCTGGTTCGGCACCGACTACCCGCGCGACAACGATACACTCGGTCTTGGTGACTGGACGCCGCAGAAGAAGAAGTTCCCGGAGGGCTTGGGCCCTTATGTCGACGACGTGAACGCCATAACGGTGGCCAACTCATCAACCAAAATGAGCTTCGGACTATGGGTTGAACCAGAAATGGTGAACCCGAAGTCAGATCTTTACACGGCACACCCAGACTGGGTTCTGCACGCAGGCTCGCATAACCGCACCCTCGTGCGCAACCAGCTCGTGCTCAACCTCGGGCTGCCGGAAGTACAGGACTACATCATAACCACGATCGAGAAGCTCCTCGACTCAGCCAACATCAAGTACATCAAATGGGACAACAATCGCGGGCAGCACGAGCTGCCGTCGCCAGCCGCCAACCACGCCTACATGCTCGGCATGTACCGCGTCATCGACAACCTGACGACAGCGCACCCGGAGATCCTCTGGGAAGGCTGCGCCTCGGGCGGCGGCCGCTTCGACGCGGGGCTCCTGCACTACTGGCCGCAGAGCTGGACCTCGGACAACACGGACGGCCTCGACAGGCTGCAGATCCAGTTCGGCACCTCGTACGCATACCCGCCGTCGGCCATGGGGTGCCACGTCAGCGCCGTGCCTAACGGCCAGGTGGGCCGCACGACGCCGCTCGCATTCCGCTCCGCCGTCGCGAGCATGTGCGGCTCGTACGGGCTCGAGCTCGACCCCAAGGACCTCACGCAGGACGACCGCGAGGCGCTCCCGGGGTTGATCGCGCTGCAGCAGGAGATCAACCCGCTCGTTATCAAGGGCGACTTCTACCGTCTTGCGCTGCCCGATCAGTCGAATTGGCCTGCTGCGATGTTTGTGCTGCCGGATGCGAGCGCCGCCGTGGCGTTTGTGTTCCAGGTTCGCTCCGAGACGAAGCCGCTGCCGCCGCCGGTGAAATTGAGGGGTCTGGACGCGGGCGCTAAGTATAAGATTACTGGGGATAATAGCTATAACGCTACGCTTTCTGGGTCTACGCTCATGAATGCTGGGCTGAGCTTAACGTGGCCTAATGCGGATTATCAGAGCATTATCCTTAAGCTGGAGAAGTTATGATGAAAGAGAATTTACGCATAATTAGATGATTTACCTGCTGTCTAATTGGAATAGGAAGTAGGCGTAGTGATAATGCTCTTATGAAAGCAAAGACACCTATGTTTGCACGAACTGGCATGCTTGATTTAGAAGCGAATGAGTTACGGACTCTCTTGATAATACGAGTCTTGGCTTCTTAAATTTACTAGACATCTGCTGTTGTACATTGGATTAATATTATCGTTGTTATATAGGTAAAATACATACAATACACTGTCTATGCCAAAGAGATCTAAAGCCGCCTTCCTATTATCCTTGGACCATATTGTGTACCTTTTCTTGGTAAACGCCCTTCAAGTTTCAAGTACAGATCCCAAAACGCTACCCAGCACCCCACGAACCCTGCTCCGGTTCTCGCGGACGCAGGTGAACACAACAGCCGTACTGAAAGCGAAGACGAACGTCTCCCTCCACTGCTTGGAGAGGGGATATCGCCGGGGCAAGAGGGTAGCAAGCGCCCTAGGCGCCACAAACAACGCCATATCCTTCCGCCGCGACGCGGCCTCGAAAAAGATGCTCCATCCACACATGAAGCAGCCGCAGCCGACGCAGACGCCGGCGTCGATGGTCTGCCGGGATGCCGTGTCCTTTCCAAGCAGATGCGGCCCGACTCGCGTCCGCGCGAGACACACACCGTAGTAGAAAAGAGTGATGAAAGTCGCGAGGAATGAAGACGAGCGCGTGGCAGAGATGAGGGCGCGACGGAAGCCCTCGGGGTTCTTCTTGCGCGCAAGAATGTTCAGTGGGAGGTACGTGGCCATGGACCACTTGAAGGAGCGCATGAAGCGGGATAGGGCGTGGTATTCGCACGATGGGCCGCAGCCCATGTGCACCATCTCGCATGGGAACGGCACCGTTACGGCCGGATCGCCCCATTTCAGGGGCCACCGGTAATCCTCGCACATGGATTGCAGCAGCGGTGCCTGGCATGTCTCCTCGCCATAGCGCAGCTCGCCTTTGCGACACCGGCGTAATGCCTCGATTAGACGTGCGTCGACGGCGGCTGCTGAGCTGATCCATTTATTGTAGGATCGTGGCAAGGCCGAAGGCGCGTAGAACCACGCCCACATGATCAGCGCACATGAGGCCGCGAAGATGGACGGGTCTGCCATGTTCGATATAAAGGAATCAAGCTACGAGAGTTAGATGATATATAGGTTATGTTCGCTTCATATATAGGCATGCGGCATGCACTTACCCACGACCATCGACCGGCGGCGACCCGGCGTTGCCGTCTCTGAGACCATAGCTCGCCGACTACGACGTCGACGGCTCTCGTTGCGGCAAATAGGGTTAAGTCTAGTGTTCGTCCTGCATATCGGACGGTCTCTTGCTTGTCGTCGTTATCTGAACCGTTGCTTTCACTCGAAAATGCTTTGGTTTTCTTGGACTGAAGCAGCCGTAGGCTTAGCCAGCCAGCTATAAATGACGAAAGCCATATTGAGAGCCTATAAATGAGTTAGGTCTATCTGGGGAAAAGTTGAGACGGAAAGATATGTTTATTGTGGTAGAGGCATTTAAGATCCGAGACGAATTTCTTCGATTTAAAGGGGGGGTTATCATCTTTACCTCCGCCTGGCTACTCGCGACAGTTTGAATTTTAGGCGACTTATTAATCTTTGAACAAGCACCTAATCTACGTGTTAGTATTCGATTTAATTGAAGGGGGTAAATCTTACATCTAGAAATGTTGTGCCACCAACTAGGGTAGCACAAAACGTCGGGAATCTCTGGAGATCCAGTCCAGTACAGAGAATATGGCGTAGGGATGCAGCAAATGAGTCTTGGGGTGGCTGAGCGTCACTCTTCAGACCCCTGCTTTTCCTCCACCTGGCCCCATTTTGTAGAATCAACGTCAGAACCCGCGGTGCAACAGCAGAGGCATATCCCAGGACATAGGCCCTAAGCATAGGCCGTAAAATCGGGGGCACAGCCTTCTCCAGCCTTGCTTGGGCGTGAGGCCCCTGGAGAAGGGGAGTGGACGATGTCATTGGTGAAGATGACGGCACGGCATGTGGTTGCGCGCAATTGTCTCGACGCGTTCTTGGTGTAGTTGTATGCTAAGGTTGATGGGAAGATACGCGAGACGATCGGACGACAAGGCAATTGAGCTGAGCTAAGCTAACTCATACAGGGGCGAAGCAAGCTTGCGTAGATCAAGAGTCCAGAGAGTCTCGAGTTTGATAGATAGCGCTCACACCATCAGTCACAAGTCCTCGGCTTCTCAGTTAATCGCTAGCCTTTTTTCATAGTCGTTCGTGGGTGCTACACACTGCCTGGGCCTAGATGACTTACACTAATAGCTTAGATTAGTGTAGTGTGCTGTACCTGTTCAGCTTTCCGTTTCTTGGAATTATTAAGGGGGGCCTCGACGACACTTGTAAACGTGACAGGGTTAACAAGATCGACAGTGGGCGCGGAGGTGGAGGCGGAGGTGGAGCTTGGTACCTGCAGCGCGTTTTCTATGGCATACACTACAGTATTACCATGTGACAATGATGGAACGTGGACCAGAGCAGAACAATGCTAAGATTTTTAATAGCTAAACAGCATCCTACCTCAGTTGAGTATAGGTGTATAAATGGCTCCCTGAACTTAGAACACTCTTTAGAAGTAATGCGTAACAAGTACCTGCAAAACCCATTCTATTCCATCGTGACGGAGTTGCGCAGATCGATGTATGAAATATACCTAATGATAACTGAGAATAATATACAATTAGAAGACGTGGTCTACTATTCAAGTTCAATTTCGCAGTATGCCCCGGGGTGTAACCTATATTGACCTAGCCGAGGTAGTGGAATACCCGACGGAATGTTACTACTACCCCGCGTCCAGCAAAGACCTATCTTGGTACACTGCGTAAGTCAAGTACCTAATTAAGGCATACCTACCGTATTCCAGTAACAGCGTGTTGGCAAAAGGAAGAGGGTAGATTTATGACAGAACATATCTGCCGGTAAAGGAATGGCACTCGCACAAACGAAGGGACTCCGGCAGCATCGCATGAGGCATGAGAAAGGGATGGGAGGCTACACAAAGGGCGGCGTAGACGTGTTCTCCATCAAATGGATAACTAATAATTATACAAAAAATTACGGACTACAAGTGCTACCTACTATTATGGCAGGATGTGCTCACATGACCTTGGAACAGAGCAAGTCTGCCGGGACTACGTTACGTTAAGCTACCCTCCCTGAGAACCTCCCTGCTTACCATTTGCATGAGGGTAGCATGCAGACAACCTAAATATTTAACCTGCTTCTTAAGGTGGTATGGTTACCATATGGCATACATAGAGCGTGCGAGTTGCCTCTAGCAATAGGTTAATTGCCAGGGTGAAAGAAAGACGGACCGACAGCTTGGGACCGAAATTCCTAATAGGTGACTATAAACATAACCCTAGCAACAGAATTCGAATGAATTTCATTCACTCATCTAGTTAGCACACGATTGGAATCACCCGTTATTTCATTATTTGGAAAAGGTATTATGCGGACCAGAGAAGCACTCAGAAAGGAGGCGAAGGCGGCGAAGGCGGCGAAGGAGGGACTCTTGGGGAACCCAAGAGATAAGGAACCCAAACATCAATGAGGCAGTAGAGGGTATTAAGAGCTAGCTGTACCTTCGATATCAAACGTGAAACCCGGGGGGCTTGCGTAGCTTGGGTAGTATCTGAGATGTCCGGGTGCCATCATCTGCTCAAAACCTACCCTCCATGAGAATACTATATGTCGTATGAAGATGTAACTTGAGATTTGGTTCGTTGCTTGGCAACCTTTTTCTGTGCGCTTGTCGACGGTATTGGGCGGGTACTGACGTGCGACTACAGAATATTGCTTGCGGCCGAGTTAAGTGACCTTGAGCCTTGAAAGCTGCAAGATTAGTTGTACTCTTACACTGCTTGGCATGAGGAGACTACCTTACATGCTCACTCACTCACTCACTCGCTCAGCTCATCACACCGACTACTCGGGTTTGTGTGCGCCTGGCGTGATATCCTCCCTTAGCGGTGTCACCCAAGCTGCTATGCTACGATTCATTTGTGGAAGGGACGATAACTCAAAAGAGTTAATAGGATGTGCTGCCTACTTACTTATACAACCTTGCTAAGCAACAACAATGAAAGTGCTATACCCAGAAGCCCGCCGTTGTGGTAAAAAGAAGGCGAAGCTGCTACTTCAATAAGCCATTTTTTCAAACGAGGAGTTACGAAGCAGAATATCTGGTACGAGAATCTCGAGGTCATTCACCTTTACCTGGATTCTAGAAGTGCATATGTACCTGTCTGAATGGGGGCTGGCAGCTGTTCGGCTTCCGGATACCTATACCTAGGTAGGTACGTACCTCCGCTACTAGACAACTGCTAACTCCCGCAAACCCCACACATACCCGGGGGGCTGCTGCATATATTATTGCATGTGGTTTGGCGGGCACCTGCTTCACTACCTACCTGCCTCGCTCTCTGCCGCTACTACTGCTACTAGTAGGTAGCAGCAGGTTCAGTCATCGAGCTGCTGGCATAGCTTACCTTATACTTCTACATATTGGATTTTGTGTCAACGTCAGCGTCAACCGTGCTCCTCAACAGATTCCGTGGCGCACAGAGTTCTACCCCGCCAACGGCTACCTAACTGGTTCATAGTCACTTAAAAATAGCTTATTATCGAGCTGCTATCGAGTTGCTGTGTCCATTAGCGTCTGTACTGCAATCGTCCTCTATAGCTTATGACCCGAGCTTCCCACCCCGTCCGACGACGAAAACGAACCCGATCGATCTGCTCGCTTGCTTACTTTGTAAGGTAGCAATAGGCAAGGTCTTCTCGCGCCTTCAGTTCGTATATCTGCGCCAGCGCAAAGCATACCTACATATGCCCTTATAGTGCCGAAGCTCGCATTGTTCTGGTGCGGACGAGGGCGAAACCACCGTCCTGGGTCCCGCCGAATCCCCCCGCGCCGAATCCCGATAGAGAGAGAGAGAGAGAGAGAGACGATCACCTGCACTTTCCTCTCATCCTCGACCGCCGCACCCTTGAATTAGAAAGCCGCATTTCCTCGGTCGCTCAGTTCGTGCGGGCAGAGCAGTGCGGTGCGGTGCGGTGCAGTGTTATACTCAGAGTCCCCGCGGAAGGGGCCTCCCAGGAGCCTCCGCAGCCGAGGCTTGTTTATGATTCCTGACATATCGCAACAGATGGAGCGCTCATGACCGCCGCTCGACGTGTATGCCCAGCCAATATGGGTTCACATCCACCTCCGAACAACTCGCCTTTTGGCTGTAAGTGCCTTGATCCCGCTGTCACCCTTACGAGTGATGCCTCGGCTCTTACTTTCGCGCATGGGCTCTCTAACCCGATACCGCAACAGACAATTTTAATCAAGCTCTCTCGAGCCCTCCGCCACCGCATGGGAATCCCATATTAAATACAAACGACCATGTCACCCTCGAACACTTCTTCGGCAACTTACAGTCCGCCGAACCCGACTTCCCATTCGGGGACCTCTCCGAGGACTTTACTAAGGATATAGCGCCTCATTTCCTCGCCCATTCGTCATGCTTTGGACCGCAGCACCGTCCTAATGGTAATGCCTTGGGACCCATCACGGGCCAGCTACCTACCGACTTCCAAGATAACTTCGCCTTTTTCCCAGACCAGATCTCGCAACATCTTCCGACACGTCAGCCAATATTACAACAGCCGATACAACAACCATTACAAGGAAGGCCACCTGTTCCTCCACCCCGGCCCCGATCCCAGCAGCAGCAGCAACCACATCCGCTACCACAACTAAGCCCGAGTCCTTTCTATCAACAACTTCAATCTTTTCCTGCAGGGTTGCAAGATGCGCATACGGACGCGGCCGCCTCCCTAACAACGCTACAATTTGGCCATACAATTCCCTACTCGTCTGCTTTGACCAACCCAAATCGCGCATACCTAGTGCCTCATGCACAACCTTCGGGAGGGTATCAAAACTCTTTTTCTCAACACCGCCCCATACAAAATGGCACCCACGCTATGCGACCCATAGGATCCGACGAGTCCGCCAGTTTGTTTCCGGACGTGCTATTTGGAACCCAAACACCAGCAGCTCCATCAGCCACTCAACGTAGATCACAGCTGGAAGACGTGAATTGGGGCTCTGACACTCGTTTCGGTAGAAACCAGACGTTCGTTCCAGCACAGCATGAATCAAGCGAAGCTCTTGTGCAAAAGCGAATGGACACCATGAGGGCATTGAGACTATCTGAGAGTGACCCGAATACTCGAGCTCCTAGTCCGATAGGCAACCAGGACGCAGCTACGCACAACGGGACTGACAGCCCAAATGGGAATGCGGCCATGGAAGAAACTCCGATGACACCACAGAAGAGACGCCGAAAGAGCAAGGTCAAGATAGATGGAGAAAACGGGGAGAATGCGGCGCACTTACCATCAAAAGCTATGGGCAAAAAGCGCAAATCCGTAGCACAACCCGACGGCTCACCTGACCCCTCCTCGGTTTCGGTGAAACAAGAAGCCATAGGAAAACGACGAAAATCCGCACCAGGCCAGGCCAAGACACCGCGTGAAAACTTAACCGAGGAGCAGAAGAGAGAAAATCATATCAGAAGCGAAAAGAAGAGGCGGCATGTCATTAAGGAAGGCTTTGACGATCTTACGTTCATTGTTCCCAATATACAGAATGGCAGCTATAGCAAAAGCATTATGCTCAACCTGGCGGGAGAATGGCTCGAATCCCTGATGAATGGCAACGAAGCATTAGATCGCGAAGCCAATAATGCGCCTTAGTGTACATCAAGTCGACATTGTGAGAAAGATTGCTTCTATGGCCAATTTTGGAGTTTTAAGGGTTGGTAACTGGGGATGTATTATTTCGAGTCTATAATTGTGGCTGTGGGTGTATGGCTTGGGGCAGTTGTCGTCTCATGGACTACGTTGGTCCTTGGAGTAGTCTTTCCATACTTTTGATCTCGATGATACCCCCCATTTTCGTTTGAAGGAGAGGAATAGGGGAGGAAAGGCTACAGGGAAGTGGTACAAAAAAGGTAGCGTACGCATTATGGCATAAAATAGGGATAGAATGTACATTCTTTATCCAAATGTATATATCACATTGAAAAAAGTAAATATGAAACAACCTTTCTATCACTACACGACAACTTAGATTTCATAAGGTACATCGAGATGGGGATAAGGGCATTCACGATTTGTAGGGAGAAGATAGAACAAAGGCTTCTTTCAATCACAGTATGGTCGGTCACGA
The DNA here is from genome assembly GCA_022578865.1 of Xylaria sp. FL0043. Taxonomy (NCBI): domain Eukaryota; kingdom Fungi; phylum Ascomycota; class Sordariomycetes; order Xylariales; family Xylariaceae; genus Xylaria; species Xylaria sp. FL0043. Next base: position 24,615 of record MU397266.1, read on the forward strand.
CATTCATCTATTCATTTTATTCATCCATGTTGTGATATCGCTCGTGTGCTGACATTGCGAACGCTGGGAGCGCGTGTCCGCAAACGTGACATCGGTGCAGACTCGACTCCTCTTCTTCATCATCCTCCTCCTCCCAAGTATCATTATCATTACTAACATTACTATCGTTGTCGTCGTAGCTGCCGCCATCGCTATCATCAGCAGCAACATTACCCCTCTCATCGACGGGCGGGCTACCGCCATTGTCTATAGCATTAGCTTGTCGCTGAAATCGCACATCCTCCATCTTCTCGTCAACGTCATGCTCCGCCGCTACGAGCTCTTCATTTTCCTTCCCCTTCCCTTGAACATCTTCTCGTTGCAGTGTATATCCGTCCACGCCCATTTTATTCCTACCCACTATAGTATCATGTTTGGAAATAGGAGCAGGAGAAGGAGGGGACGGGTCATAAACAGTCCACTCGCGCAACTTATCTTCCTGCGTCCGAAACATCCGTCCAATGTCTCGTCCCGGCGCGGCTACGCTAATGCCAGACCCGGATGCGGACTCGTCGCGCGCTACGAGCACCATGTTCGTCACGCAGATGTTTAGGAGCGCTAGGTTTAGACCCCCTCCGCTTCCGCCTCCGCTTCCGCTTCGCGAGGGAGAGGGGTGCAGACGGCGGAAGAGCGGGAGGAGGGACTCTGTTACGAGGCGCGAGGCGAGGTCTTCGCATGAGAGGGTTGAGAGGGCGGGTGTGGGCGTGGATGCGGATAGCGGTACGGATGTAGGTATGGATGTAGATGGGGGTGCGGTGGGGGTAGATGTAGATGACGAAGATGAGGAAGAAGTGTATTGGAACACGAAAGTAGGCAGTGGTGCGCTGCGTGACGAACGGCTGAAGCTAGGAACTTCGACGCCGCTCGTGCTACTACTGCTGCCCGCAGCCGTTGGGATGGCGGTCTGTTTGGGCTTGGTCCGCGTTGATAAACGCAGGGTCTTAGGATAGGCGAGCCAGCGGCGACGCGGCGACGTCGCTGTCGCTGTGCCATTATTACCGGGGGCGGTCTGGTAAGCGTCCTCTGGCTCAGTGAGGTCAACGCGCATGCGCCGGATCAGCGAGGTCGCGAGGGCGTGCAGCTCACGAAGCACCTCGGCGGGCGTCTGCAGCGGCCGCGACATGTACGTGTCCTCGATGGAGATCTGCGTTGGCACGTCGCTGGCCTCCTTTACCTCGGACCCGTCGACGCCGTGCAGCAGGTTCCAGACCTTCTCGCCGCTGCCGCGCTCTGCGCCGGGGCGGTCGAGGATCTGTTCCAGTAGCTCGGGAGACATCCCTGGAAATCGCCGGACGTCGCCGACTGTGACGTTGTTGCTTCCTTCGCGGTCGCGCTGGATAGCTGGTCGGGGGAGGATGTATTCTTCTATCAGCTGTGCGATCCGCGACCCGATGCCTGGGACCTTGCGGATGTTGTGGGCGTCCATGAAGGCCTCAACGACGCCATCAGTCATGAGCAGCGTCGTCTGATTGTTTGGCTTGTTGACATTGCCCGCTAGCTTGGCGAGGAGCTTGTTGGTGGATATCCCTCCGCTCGAGGTGTATCCGAAGTCCTCGTCGAGCTTATGGCGTAGGTAGCCCGCAAGATGCGAGGCGATCATGAGGCGGACATGAAGCGGGTTCTCAAGGTCAACGAGCCCAGCACCACCCGCACCACCAGCACCAACACCCCCATCAGCACGAGCCATCTTCTTTGCATCAGGCTGCAGACGCCCATAGAACCTCGACCCGTCGAACGCAAACCCTTTCACCGGGTCACTGCGATCGAGCTGGAAGAACGAATCTCCAAGGGCGTGCGCGTTAAGCAGCTCGGCATTATACGCGACGATATCAGTAACATCGAGAAACACCTCGTCGAGCCCCAGGCGCTCGACGCGGGCGTTCCATGCGTGCGCGCGCAGGAAGGCCCAGAGCCTCTTCGAGACGTCGCGGAAGCGCGTCAGGTCCTCGCCGTTCATGAGGACCAGGTCCGGGCAGATCCTCTGCGCCTCCGAGATGAGCATCAGCTTCTTGACGCCGCGCGCCCGCGCCACGTAGTTGCAGGTCGCGAGGATGCTCTTCTGCTTGATACCCAGCGGCTGCGACTTGAGCGCCGGGTTCTCATTTTCGAAGACGCTTGCGTAGAAGCAGTCGTAGTCCTGTTGTTTTTCATCAGAATAGAGTTTTTAGAGAAGACTGACGTGTTGCTGGTATGTTGGTGTTATTCTTTGTGGGATATCATGAGATAGGATGGAAAGGCTTATATGGGTTGTTGGTATACTACATAGTATCTAGAGAGATAAAAGGAGGTTCAAAATAGAAGGATTAAAGATACAACGTAGAGGCGGTGTGGCAGGCCAAAAATAAACTTGACGATGATAAATTTGTCCGCGGCACAAACATCGAAATACGGCACATACGAAGTGTAATATGATGCGTTCATCGTTCCTCTTTGGGACCTTGATGGATTTCGCGATATTGGGCGTCAATGTGGTCGTCTTCATTTTGTTCCATGGTCGGCCGATTACGGTGAGTTGAGGTGTCGTTAGGTTAGGTTGTTTGAGTTAGACCATGCTTCTTCAGGCAACTCGGTTATTCCCAGATCCTGCTATTCCCTATCTCATGCCTTGATATGGCATGTTTGCCTCCTAGAACAGTTCGTGAGTTATGCAGATTTGCGAATTGTGTTCGTCTGATACTATTACTAGGTACAGGAGAGCTCAATAGTGCAACTAATGAGCTCGGAAGTCCCGATGCTGGGACAGTGCGTAATGTCACGTCACTGTGGGAATATTCACTGTACTGGCTATTTTTGTCGTTTTTACTACCGTTTTCATGGTAGGTATAATTACTTGAATCCTGGACCATGCCGCGAATTCCTTCAAGCTACGCATATCTTTCTTTTCTTACTTGGTATTCCCCACAGTATCTGTCATGTTGTCGAGGGCAACATTCGACGACTAACAGCATCCCTGGTTATCCCGTTTACACTATTCTTATTGTTATCAAGTGCGTAGTGTACACCCACGATGTCAGCTTCGGTACCCCAGTTTGCTTCCGCAATTGTATCCGACGAGCTGTCTGCCTGCCGTATTACGTACGCTTCACCGGGGTTGTTGGTTGATGCTGAGATGAATGAATGAATCCGTCGTTTATCGTTCGTAGTGTAGCCGGCAGGCAGGCAAGGGAGTCGACAAGACCGCCAAGCCACCAACAACTTTATAGTCGAAATTAGAACCCATTGAGCTGAGGGTGCGCAGCGTAAGTTTCGAGTTATTGATCTCTTGGTTTGTCGCTCGCAATCAAGGCGGAAGGATGCCTGTACACTACTTCCTGGTATACCACGTATAACTTAGTAAGGCTGCGAAAAAATAGATCTCGACACTCTCGGACCGGCCGGTCTGTTGGGCTATCGAGATTCCATCGTCTGATCTCGTCCAGACTTAGAAACACTACTCGGTTCCGAATTCCTAGTGTAAATGGAGCGGGCGGAGGCTCTTCTACTCTTTCTAGTCTTTAGTCTCGGGAGGGTGGATCATACTAAAATATTGACAGGTTGAAGAATAACACATGCCGATGAAGGAAGGGGAGAGAGAACGCACCACACTAATGGAGGTCTCATGGCTGTCGCTGACAAAACGTATAGGCCATCTACTTCTCTCCTTATCTACATATAAGACATACATGCCTACTATTGCTGCTACTGTGAGCTTCATCACATCACGATGTAACCATTCGGCTCATCCTCGTCATCTTGATCTTTGATCTGCACCGGGTCCATCTCGTTACACCGAGCGCGGGGGATGCAGGCGAGGCAGGGTACGCCGTTGGTCGCATGTGAGGCAATAGGCGCCGTAAGAGCTAGTCCTACGACCATACACGCGGTGAGGCCAGCTAGCCGACGTTGCCATGCCCACCATTGGCCGCCGTCGACCGGGGGCTGCCCAGCGTTGCCCAGCGTTGCCCAGGATTGCCCAGGATTGCCTAGGATGGCTCTTCGCGGCCGGGGTCAGTCGGCGCTTGCGCCGTTTCCATGCATCCCTTCCCATGCCGCTGTCACCTTTTTATAGCCAACCAACAGGCGGCCCACTCCCTCTGCTTCGGAGTCAACCTTCGTGAGGCCCCATCATGTTCTGATCTCAATACGCTTCTGGAGTCCAATATCCCCCCGGGTTCCCGGCTTCTAGTTTGCATTAGCGTCATCCTTCCAACCGCTGTGCTCACCTGAGGGGGTTGCTCTCACTGCTCAACAGGTTACACTCCTCCCTCTTGAGAGGATATTATATACCCCGTGGTTTCTTTCCGGCCCCTCGTACTTGTTCCAATTTCGCCAAGCTTCTGTGATCTTTTCTGGATACCTTTCGGCTGGGTAGGAAATCGCTTGGGTCATGGTCTGTTGACTTCAGAAGCTGGGTAGATTTATATATTTCATCCTAAGGGCCCGTGGCATAATACCGGTCCTTGACCCTCCAAGGCTAGCATCCGGTGAAAAGGTGGCCGGCGAAACCGATATCATGGCGCCACCAGGACAGTCAAGGAGGCCTAGGTTGACGCTTCAGACCAAGCCTGTACATGGGTCTGGCGTCCAATCCAGGCGCTCCTATGCTAATGTCGATATCAAGTCGCCAACAGCACTCAATACGCTATCAAATCTCTATACCACCGCTATCGAGAGGTCGACTCCCACTCGCAGCACTCCCTTGACGGCGATACAGCTACAGCCACCTCTCAAATTGCGGACTGATCCAGACACACTCCGCAGTCAGCCGCAGAGACTTCAAACATCATTCACTTCTCGACCAGACACTCCATTGTCTGACAACCCCATCTCACCGACTCAGAAGATAGAGATTGTGTATCCAAGCACTATGACGCCGACTCCGCCCTTGTCGGCCGAAATAGTTGACTCGGAACGCAGGATGTTCACTTTTCCCTCCATGGAGATCAACCGCCAGGTAATGCCACTATCGCCAGCTCCGTCCCGTGGTCGTGGCAGTTATACCGGTCTTGGTCCTACTGCTGTGGCACCATACAGTCACAACAGGTCACTCCACAGCATACTGCGCAATTCCCCTTTACAGCCAGCTAGCGCGAAGTCTCCCAGCTCGGCAAGGAGAAAGTCAGTCCGGCTGCAAGAAAAGGCCTCCAGACGAGTGGGATACGGGTCGCCGTTGACGCAGACTATCACTACAGAGAAATATATCAAGTCGCACATTGACTTACTAGTCGAGGAGGCTTCGCCATATACGCCATCTCCTATGCCCGAAGACTCGGACAGGATTCTAGATCTTACCCTGGCATATTCCGGAGACGAAACCAAGGATGGCGGGCAGACCCCGGGCCCGTTTGAAGAGATGAGAAGGCGGATGACGACTCTGGCTACAGAGACACCCGTGGCCTCCCCGAAACCAGAAGGAATCCAAAAGCGAAAGAGGAAGGAAAAGAGGCGGAAGTGGGTATGGACGATCGGGAGAGAAGATGAAGAAAGCGAGAGCGGAGCAATGGCCGCCATCCGTGCTGCAGCTGGAGAGACTCGCACATTCAACGCCACCAGTGCGCCAGTCCCAGAAGTCCGGATAGATAGGGCTGAATCGCCGGAGCCGCTCACTGCTATCAAGACAAGCGCGGATTGGAACGAGCCAGCAGCTGACTCGCCAAGGGAAACGGATGGAGACTATATGGATATCGATATATCGGAATCGAGCAATACTCACTCGAGAAAGGCGACAGGTCCGGCTACTGTTGGCCTAGAGGCAAATCCATCAGCGACAACTCATGATTTGGCTTCACCCGAAGAGACGACTCCGGCAAAGAGACCGCGTCTCGGCTCTACAGATGCGATGAATTCTTGATGCGGGCAGTCGAAGAGACATGGCAGTTCTGCCAGGTCTATAAGAGAGTTTAGAGGGATCCGCCATGTTCAATGGTGGAAATAGGATATGCATACGCGGTAACGAGGGATATGGGCCGTTGTTACTACGAGGGATTGTTATTTTTCAGCAAAGGGTTTAAGGCATAAGATGATTTTTACACGCATTTGTCCACACGGCGAAAAGAGTTAGGTAATTGCATGGCGAGCGGTCGGTTTACGAGCGTTCTTATTTTGTATCTGACGGTGGGCGACTGCTAAGTCAGATAGTGTGGTTAAGGTCGGATGCGAGGTATCATTTTGTCATGTATACTATTACCCGTCTTACTGCTGTAGCTGTATAGGCATTCACGATATCACGAAAGTTATGAATGAATATAGGTGTTGTGTCTACTGTGTGTGTTTTCACTGGTTGTGTATCGTGGTTATGTTGTGCTACAGTGGAGGTGTCAACCAAATACAACGCGGAGCGGTCTCGGACACCAGCGGCGTCGTTTTCACATGGCGTGTTATGAGGCCGATATCGTGATAACCAGCGCAGTCAGAAGCCGAGTTTTTTCTCACAATTTGGGGCGATGTCAGGGCCGTCCGGGTGCTTTTGATGTTTGCTCAGTCCGACCAGTTTCATACTTCCAGACCAGGAATTCCAGAAAATAGCCCGGTTCGAAACTGGCCGTGAGTTATAATTATATAGTATGGCCTGATGTATGCATATCAGGTTAATTATTGCTGCGTGTACCGATCCTCTATCAAACCCCCGAGCTGATCCGACGATCCTTTAGTATAGGTTGCTAGCCAGGATGCAACCAAGGCATATACTGCAGTAGATCGGGAGAGTAGAGGGTGGAAATCCGATAAGCGAGAGATGCCAAGTTTTCTATGACATCGTCTGCGTAGCGCCAAATTAACCACTAGATAGATAGACAAAAAGAAACAGTAACGCAGGATGGTTGTACGCAGCTGGTTTGACCTGTAGTGCGTTTATGACGCAAGAGGTTTTTCAGCTTTGATGCGGCTAGATTTAGCTCTGTTGTCGATTGAGTGCAGATTGTCTTAGCGACGAAGCCAAATTCTTTTGAAGCAGTCTACAATGTATTGACTGCAGCGATTATATTTTCATATGGCACTTTCAGAGATATCTCGAAGTGCTTCAATTAATAAGAATGTGAAATATTAACATTCCAGATCTTCTATCAGAGCCTTGTAAGTATCCAAATACCCAGGAAATAGTACCGCACAGTCGGGTAGTCTAGGCCCTGAACCTGTAGGCTAGCATGTGCAAGGTCCCACAACTACGCTTTCAACGCTGCTCCACTGACGTCACCTATGTCCAGAGAGCCGCCTACCCACCCATTCGCCTATGAACTATTCGTGACACGGCTTCCTGCTTTATCGCAGCAAAACCATGCACAAAGACGGACCGCGTTTGGATAGTTAGGTATGATGCAAGGCTAGCTCAACCCAATCAATACTGGCTTTCTCTGGTATTGATTAAGCTAAGGTAGGACTACATCATAACCTCACCACCAGCCGTCTCCCTAACTAGACCAGAACACCATACTTAGATAGAAGTCTAATAAACCTGATATCCTTTCCCATCCTCCCTTGCCCCCTCTTCTCATATCTTGTCGTCTCACACTCGAGGACATTTCTATTCTGTCGGATTCGGGGATTACTCTCGCAACTATTACCTCCCGTGAGGACGGGGCTGCCAGAGGATCAAATTCCGTCAACTTTTCTTTCAACATAGCCCTGGATCTTTCCCTCTCTAGTATACAATTAAACGAGCACGATAAACTCATGAACCCACGCCTCTAATCATGTCGGCGGAGAAAGAACATGTCCATCCGGGAGGAGGCCACTACTCTGGGCTGAACCGTATTCCCAACATTAAAGAGTTCGCTGCCGCGCTCGATAGAGACAAGAAGGAACGCGATGCCAAGATCGACGCCGAATTAAAGTCGAATAACAAGAACAAGACGATTACGGACCATCAGAGCCAGAATGGCCATCTTCCCGGACATGGCAGAGTCGTTACCGATCCCGTCACTGGCAAGGAGGTCCAGATAGACGATGTCGACACAAACTTCCAAAAAGCGGTTGAAAATCCAATGGTATGTTTTCTCATCACCTCTTGAGACCCATACTACCGTCATTATTAACAGCGAGATTCTGTAGTTATCTGTACCCAACGCAAATCTAGGCAAAGATACACCCGTCAAGACGGAAGCAACGCAGTCTGGAGAAGAGTATCGAAAGAACCAGGATATCACCGCGCCTCCCGATCCTGTTGTCCAAGGCGCTACCTCGGACGTGCCGATTCACGGTGAAAAGACCAATGTCCTATTTCACCCGACACCCTCGGTCAGCTATGAACCGATGTATAACATCATCGAGCAGCGCGCCACTATATTGTGCATTGCTGTTTTCATTGCCATTATCTTTTTCGGCAAGTCCTTCGGTGGCAGACTCCTCGGACTCCTTCCTCTGTCTATATGTATAAGTTCCGGTATCTTCCTTTGGATGAAGGATTTGGTTCGCCGAGGTCGCGATATAGAGTGGTCAAGCGAGCAGAAACGAGGCGAAACTGCTGTTGTTAATCTCATCCCCGAATCAGTCGAGTGGATGAACTCTTTACTTGGCATTGTTTGGGGTTTGATAAATCCTGACATGTTTGCCTCGGTAGCTGATACACTGGAGGTATGTTACATATGAACTGGGTCCTAAGCTTGGAGTCTAATCAGCACAGGATGTCATGCAAGCCTCAGTACCTGGCATTATCGAGAACGTAAAGGTCGCCGATATCTCCCAAGGAAACAACCCACTACGTATACTGAGTCTACGGGCCCTTCCGGATGGACATATGAAAGAGATCAAAGACGAGATGCGTAGAAAAAACGAGAAAGATCAAGACCCACAAGAAATAGCAGCTAATGAAGAGGGTGGTGACTATTACAACCTCGAGGCGTCTTTTGCGTATCATGCCAAGCCGTCTGCGCAATCCGTGTCTGCGAAGGCTTCCAATATGGGGATGCAGCTCATCTTCTTCCTGGGCATCAAGGGTCTCTTCGGAGTTCCATTGCCCATATGTAAGTCATTATGAGATCTCCAGATGATATTCATTATACTAACTAGCTTAGGGGTGGAACTCAATGGCCTTGTTGGCACAGTAAGACTAAGGCTACAGATGTCTCCTGAGCCCCCATTCCTCAAAGCTGTTACATTCACTTTGATGGGAGTTCCTAAGGTTGAAGCGAGCTGTACACCTATGATAGAGCGAGGCGTCAATATCTTGAACTTGCCACTGATCTCGAACTTCGTCAATTGGGCAATCAAAACGGCAGCGAGCATGTATGTTGCTCCGAAGAGCATGACTCTGGATCTCGGCAAGATGCTCCAAGGCGACGACATCCAAAAGGAGACTAATGCCATGGGTATTCTCTTCATTCGTATCCACAAGGCTGTTGGTCTGTCAAAACAGGATCGACGTGGTTCCGAAGGGGGCGGCTCCGACCCCTATATCACTGTCAGCTTCTCTAAGTTCGGCAAACCTATGTATTGTACTCGCGTCATCCAAGATGACTTGAACCCTGTCTTTGAGGAGTCATGCGCCCTAATGGTCACGTCTGATCTCATTAAAGCTGATGAGCAACTATCTATGGAACTTTGGGACAGCGATCGCTCAAGTGCCGACGATGTCGTCGGCAAGGTTGAGCTTTCACTACAAAAGCTGATCCAGCATCCAGGAAAGGTGTATCCGCAGGTTTCGAAGCTTCGCGGTGTAAAGGCTGGAAGTGAAATGCCCGGTGAATTACATTGGGAAGTCGGCTTCTTTGGCAAGACTCAGTTCCGCGCTGCCCTGCGAACTGATGGTAAGGATATCAGCCTGCCCAAGGAACTTCGAGACAGGAAGGAGCTGCAGGACGACAAGGGTGCTATTGAAAACGCCGAGGAAGACGCCGTCACCCACACACCTCCTGATCCACTCTTCCCTTCAGGTATCCTAAGCGTTGTGGTCCACCAGATAGTCAGTCTAGAACTGGCCAACGTCAAAGGATCTCAGGGCGGCAAGCGCAAAGGTGGCAAAGAATACGAGCCGGCGAGAGATGCTGGAGAGATCAAGGAAGAAGCAGCCAAAACTTTACCGAGTGCTTACTGCACCATCTGCCTAAACGATGAATTGGTAGGTGCAAAGAACTTCTTCACACCGGAACGAATGTTGACTAACACAATATACAGGCCTATAAGACGAGAACTAAGGTGGTCTCCTCTAAGCCAATTTTCAACGCTGGAACCGAACGCTTCGTTCGAGACTGGCGATCTGCCATTGTTACGGTCACCGTTCGTGATTCCAGGAATAGGCAGCATGATCCTATCATTGGTGTGGTGCCTCTCAAAATCTCCGATGTTTTACAAACCAGCAGCCAGGTAAGCAGTATAAATGAGCCTTAGTCGATGACCATAGAACTAACTTGTATTAGTCGACTCGCTGGTACCCTCTAGACGGCGGTATTGGCTATGGGCGTATTCGGATATCACTTCTTTTCCGCTCTGTTGATCTGAAGTTACCCCCTCCGCAGCTTGGTTGGGACGTCGGCACATTTGAATTCAAGTCCGATAGTCTCACGACATCTGTATTCCCCGGCGCAGAGAAGGGTAAAATTAAACTCGCAATGAGGACCGGTGGGAGCTCCGCTACAGTCAAGCGTGACCAATGCGTCGTGGAAGGGGATACACTGCGTTGGGACATCAGTGGCGTCACCAACCACCCTAGACCTCGACTACCCGTCAGATATCGTTATCGCTCACCCATCTTCATCGAATTCCGCCTTTCTGGCAAGCGCCACGTCGATCACTTCGCCGTCGTCTGGCTGCTTGAGCTGATCGACAACGAGGAACAAGACTTCGACATCCCTATCTGGAAGTGCGACAATGCAACGCGGCTGTCGCAGAACTACATTACCGAGGAGAACTTTAGGAACATCCCTGACATCAAGATCGAGGAGGTCGGGCGTCTGCGCTTCCGCGGCAGATTCAAGGCGGGCACGGATCTCGACCATCTCCGATTTGTTAGTGATAATAACTCGCGCGAGACCATCGAGACCTGGGAAGCTTGCTTCGCCGAGGGTGTTCGACAGGAAGAAGTCACCAAGGAATTACCCCCGACTATCCAGAAGCTGCACGAAGCGTCGCTGACGCAAGGTCAAAACGTGCTCGCCACGGTCTCGGCCGAGGAAAAGGGGAAGTGGCTCGCGAAGGACGGCACGGATTGGTCCGGCGCCTTTGGCAAGGACCCAGCCGAAAACACGGGCGGCCAGCAAGACAACGAGTCCTCCGCTTCAGAGCACTACGAGGAGACGGACAGCGACGCAGACGAGGATGATGCTGCTGGTGCTGGCCCAGGCACGCTCCACCACGAGGACACGGATCTTGGCGTTAAGGACGCCACGACCGCCGGCGATGCCCACGGGGACGATATCCACCACGCCAGGACGAGTTCCACGGGCGGCAGCCGCCGCCCCATGAGCTCGGACTCAGGCGTCTCGATCGACTCGGAGTCACGCCGGAGCAGCAAGAACCCCCTCACGCAATATAAGGACTACAGGTCGCGCAGCCGCGACCTCCATCGGCAGCACCGCGGGCTCATGCAATGGCGGCCCCTGCGCAATGTGCAGTTCGCCAAGGACGAAGCTAAGTTTGCCGTGAGGCGGCTTACGAAGGTCGGGTCGTTGAGTGGGCGGCAGCCGGATGTCGAGACGGAGATCTAAGCTAATCCATGCACAATTAAGTGTTGAGTCACTTGATTGATGGTTGGGTGAGCAAAGTAAAAGTTATGATACATGAATACCATGGAATTGGGTTTCTCTTATGTTTAGGATAGGATACGACGGGGTCGAAGAGAATTGAATAGGTATCTGTATTAATATGTGTAGTACAGAATGAGGATATGAAATATAATCACTTTTAATCATAGTCTATCTCCGAATACCTACCTGGATGGGAATTCATTACCGCGTTTTTTTATCTAGACGTGATAAATCATCTAGCATATAACGCTTTAAGGCTATGTAAACATGGGAGTACCTCGTCTATGCGTACATGAGATTGCCTTGTCATAGCTGGAGTGTTTATTAGGCTATATAGCCGTGCTCCAAGATCAACGATAAAACGAAACTGATATCTAGCTAGCTAACTACCTAGGTATTAAGGGGCATGTAGACCTTGGGAAGAGCGCAGATAACGAGGTAGATATGAAGTCATCTGCGACTCTCCATTGGGTCATAAACACGATGTTCGTTGTTTTCACGTTTCTGTTCCTTGACTTAAAATTGAAATAGACCATGGTGGAAATTGATAGGTTTATCTCAGAGTGTTGCAAGGGAGTTGGTCTTCTGAATGAGTTTTATACACTTGTCATTAGTGTATAGGGATAGAGAAGGAAAGGAGGAGAGAGAATTAGAGAGTTTCGAGTTAGAGGACAGCCTCACTTGAGGATGAGATGGATTAAGATAGTGTCTGATAGGTGACCAAGTTATATGGTATATAGGCCAATTACTATGAGGAAGAGAGGTTTATCACTTTGTCTTGTTAGCTGATATGGTCTGTAGTTGAGGAGAGTATAACATACCTGGATTTGCGAGGAGCCGAGGACGCACACATAGAATGGGCGGTCTGGCACGCTCACACGATACTGCAAGAACTTACGTCCTTTCTGGATTCTTTCGTAGTTTTTTTTTCGTATCTGGCGGTGGTATATATTTATGTACAGAATCGACGTAGAGTGTGGGTTTCGATAGTCTCATGCATCTTCCACGCCGCCGTCGTACTTCTATACAATACATGTATTTGTACAGCCAAGCTTGTCAGGTTGTTGTCCTGTTTTTCCTTCAAGGGGCAGCTTGTTCGTCCTCGTTTATCATTCCGCGCGACGATTATTCTCGTCAAGTTCTTCGCTTCGTGATAGTCTCTGTTTCGGATTGTTAAGTTTCGGTCATTTGTTTATTGGTTCGCAGCCTTGATGGCTTCAGCTTCCTGTTTAGCGAGCAGCGCCATGCGCTCCTCGCGCCGCTTATCTTCGACATATTTCTTCACGATCGCGCGGTCGATCGCGCCGCGCTCCGCGCGCTCTTCTACCTGCCGCATCTCGACCTCCTCGTCGGGGGTAGGATGGATGACGGTTGCGTTCGTCTTCGTGAGGAATTCGCTGAGGATCAGATCCGAGTGCACGTGTTTCATGTTGATCGTTATCACGCTCTCGCCTTCCTCAGGCGGCGGGGCTGGGTGCTCGTTTTCGATGCTCGAGTGCGGCTGTTGCGCTAGAGGCGGCATGTTGCGCACGGCTTCCGCCGTCGAGGCGGGATCCGAGAATGGGGAGTTTTGGCGGAAGTAGATGGACATCGTGGCCGGGCCGGCTTGATCGTTGGACCGGTTTACCAGCATTGGGATTGCTGGGTTCCAATATTTCAGTCGTGGTAAACATGTCCTCCAAAATTTCCTAACGTAGATGGATATTGTTAGGACATCGTTTCAATCGTAAGAAAAGGGACCGTAGCATTGGCGGCATGGGCAATACTGTCGGCCCTCAAGGTTTAGCGGGTGAAGAAAATATAGGTACCTAGGTCCGAAATGTCCGTCGTTCCACTTCAGCGCAAAGTCCATATGTATCCTTGTTATCTCTGGCGGCAGTATCGCAGCACCGGGGCCATGTCTTAACTCCAAAAGCTATTCATTAAATTCATTGATGTCAGATTCGTGCTTCGACTCGACTGCTCGGATACTGGGTTGAGCTATGTACCGTACCTTCTATTTCGATATTAGCCATTGGCGGGGATACAAGACATGATGAAGACCTACGCCTTTTAATATATTCATGCGCTTTCCTGGGTTTACCATCTTGACGGATTTGCGAGCCTCTATCCTCGTTGTCTCGTCGGGAAGGGTCGCTGTCTCCGAGATTGAATGAGCTTGCTTAAAGCCATGCTTCGATAAATTTCAGGTGGATCCTGGGAGCAGCGGGCCGACTGATGGCTCCGACATATGGAGGTCCACTTTAGTCCTTCGACTACAGAGACCTTGCGTCGCCTCTCATTGGATAACTTCTTGAGAGAACCCATGTAGGTAACAAGAACGTCAAACTTACCTACTAGGTACATACCTACACTCCATTGGACATTAACATTTCAGGATTTCACCTTACACTTCACCTTACATAACATGTCAGAGCCATGTTGCATGCGTGAACGGGTCTTAAACTGGTACTTTATATATTCAACGCTCCCTGCTTGATTGCTAATTCTACTTCAACTGAGTCGTGGCATGCCGTGCCTAACGAGAAAAAAGTACGTCGACCGGTATCATCAGGTTCCAAAGGTGCTCAACTTCATCATGCCATCTTTGATCATGCTTCGATCCCGACGCTCTTGTTAATCTTTTTCAAGCCTCGATGACCTGATCAACTTCTTCCAGAGGAATGACATTTACGGTTACCTCCAGCGCATGGTCATCGTTCATAGTTAACCGTGTTATAGTATATTCGGACGGCATCTCGTTCGTAAGTTGACGTAGGCCTTCCCAACCATTCTCGGCGATGGTCATGATGTCTTTGATATTATAACACGCCGGTCCCCAATCGTTGAAATACTCTGGTTCTCCCAATGGCAAGAAAATCGCGAACCGATGTTGTACATTTCGGAACATCGTCCGATACGCAAAGGACCGCCATGTGTCCTCGAGTTGTGTGACCTCATATGTCATCATGCCTGTTTCCTTGAGTTCTTTGAAACGCGAACACATACATACAGAGTAATCCCATCGCTGTATGCAGTTTACCATAGAGCAGACCTTCTGGACACTCCGAGACAAGTGCTTGAATTCCCGTTCGGTGATACCACAGAACACAATTCCTCCCATTCGTCCGCCGAGTCGATTGCGCTCTGCCTCATCCTGGAAAGGCCACCTGAACCCAACACAGAAAGTGTCGTGTTCTGTACTAAGGTAGACGACCCCAACAGAACAGAGCGAACATGCCTTGAATGTGTGTTTAGACTTGCGATGAGAATCAACATTGTCTGGGAGGCAATAGTGCCCAGGGTGTATCTCGACCACTCTTACTCGGTGAGAGTAGAAGCGCTTTGCCTGCTCACGACTTTCATGGTTGACTTGCAAGAATGGCGAAACAAGGAGCTTGGTAGGATAGATTGTTCGACGAAGTCCGTCAACGAGAATCATGCGGTTCTTTGATTCCGCAAGCAGGGCATGGTCCCAAATATCCAGGCGCAGTTCTGTAGGTAGGTCATTGAATGGAAATGGCTTCATATCAGCTGTAGGCGTAGACATTGTGTAGGAAGCTTTCCTAGGGGTGGATGGTTGATGGGATGGATGGTTGATGGGATGGTGAGTGCAGCTGTGTAAAGGATATGCTCGAGTTTCGGTCGAATACTTTATGATGCCCTGAATTGCTGGAGAGCAAGAATTTCTCGATATATAATAAACAAGAAGTAAGGGAGCGAGCGAGTTGGTCGACAAACAATATGGAGTGGAGCAGGCTCCCTGAATCAAGTATCCGTGCAACAGTTTGCCTAGGGATATATAATGAAAGCCATTTCCATTGAGAAGACAAAAGCACTGATCTAAGGCTCATAGTGAAACAGTAACAAGCACGAAAGGCAGTGACCTTGGTGAGGCGCCAAGAATGGTCTTATCTGAATCTACACACTCGGCTAATAAGTAGCTACGTACACTCAGTCTTTCTTACAGTATGTCAACAAGTGGTTGTGTGATGCTACATACCTCTAGAAACAATGACAATATTCTTCAATGTGCTAATGTCATATTTTATGAATAATCGATTTCGTGTGGCCGTCATTCACATTCGAGCTGTATCATTATCATAAGATCTGGAGCCGACCCGAGTAATATGATGACAAAGGACATAGTATCAATAGTGCGCGCACATTGTTGGCAACACGTCTAATTTCTGAGCTCACCCAACACCTTAATGCTACATCGTGTGGTTGTCCCTGAGTCTACCATTTACTGCTAGCCTTATTCCTCGAGTTTCATATACGTCTTAGGCATCGAGCTTGGCAGGGAAGTTTCCGGCTTCTGGAAAACCATGTATTAGTCTCACAGCAATCCACATGAATCTGACGACCGGCTTGCGACGGGTGCAAGTGAGCGCTTGTACGAACCTCGCTGGTCGTCCCATCGCTGGTACCACCCGCTGGGGCATAGAGATCGGTAGGCAATGTAGAACTGGCGGCAGGGGGCGAAGTCCTCGCCCTTGGCGTTGATGCACTTGTGGTAGTCGACGTAGTTCTGCCAGCAGTGCTTGGTCTGGTTTTGGTTGGGAAATCGAGCATCGACACCTGCCAGACTTATGATCAGAGCTGTTTCGTCGAAACCGGATGAAGAGGTGAAACGGCATTTTATCTGTTCGCTTCGCAGAGTCGGTCATATGGAGCGGGTGAGCTTCTTACCGGCTAGATGAAAACAGTCAGCGTTCAATCATCCTCGGCTAACGATGAAGGATGAGGTAAATTGCAGAATGAACCTACCGGTGACGAACTTGAACGGCTTCACTTCGCGCTCTTCGTCAGACATTTTGGGCGGTTGTTGAGGGGCGACGGTCTTGGGAGGTGAAAAGCAAGGCGGGCGGATTGCTCAAGGGCGGAGATGACAGGGAGAGCCGTAATGATGTCGAAGTGCAAGACGGCTGTGTGAGAGAGCTCTCGACAATTGTCGAATCATGGAAGAGCGGTTTTGGGCTGGTGGCATGACAAATTTGGGCTAGCTGGGGGAAATACCCCACTCTTTGGCAAATAAAGCTCTCTGGTTGGCCAGAACCGGTGTTCCCCAAGCCCCACGTAAAGCCACGGACCACTGGAACTGCTGGGTTGACCTACTGTACCTACACTGCACGCACGCCTTGCCCGGCTTAGAAGCTAGCTAGCGCCGGGTCGGCTCAGTTGTCTCCTCAAACATCCAATTGCAAAAGACAGCCCGTTTTGAGCAGCTCAACCTCCAAGCTTCATCCCACACCACCACATCAGGAATACCTATCTTTTTGCAGAACAATCTCCCCTCAGTTTCGTCAAGATGTACGCCACTCGAGCTCTGCGTATGGTGCCTACAAAGCGCATGATGCGCGTTCCCGTCAGTGCTCTCCGATGACACCTGCAGTTGGTGTGATATCATGACGTTACTGACAGTTCATTTATAGAAAGAGGACCAGCAAGGTATGTCAATGCCTTACGACCAGCCCTTCTGCGCCGCGAATTCCATCCTCATGCCGATGACTGGAAACAATACCACTGGCAAGACGGGCAATGCGTGACGATGAGCGACTGACATTGCTGGAACTATATAGCGCACACCGTTTCCCAGCGCCTGCGAAAGCTCCGACAGATTCCCGCTGAATTGATTCCCCTCGGTTCGTCTGCACCCGGCCGCCTCAGACGTCTTAGCCGACAGGAACCACTAGAGACTAATCGTAGCAACAAAATAGGCGCCGTCGTTATTTTCGCCGTCTTCGCCGCCGGCTACTCGAGCGCCCGCA
Source organism: Xylaria sp. FL0043 (assembly GCA_022578865.1). NCBI lineage: Eukaryota > Fungi > Ascomycota > Sordariomycetes > Xylariales > Xylariaceae > Xylaria > Xylaria sp. FL0043. The sequence goes on from MU397266.1 coordinate 42,058, forward strand.
AGTTCTGGGTCGATAAGAACCTGCGCCTGGCCCGCCAAAACCGCAAAGACGAGCCTGTCGAGCACCACTAACCTGGAGTTTCGTTTCGTCAAAAGGAGCGTGGGCAAAGGCATGCCGAAGCCGGAGCGACACTGGATGGTTTCCTTTGTCAAGACAGCACAACATTGTATATGATAACTCTCGAGGCTAGCGGAAGGAAATGTTAAATGTGTGATATCAATTATGGTATAGACAACAGTGGCAATGATCCTAGATGTTATGTTGGCATTCCTTGTGCCAATCCGGTCCTGACAACCGTCCACAACGCCAACGCTATGCGAGAAAGAATACAGGTCGTTCTAAGCTAAATCCCAGTAAAGCCCTTCCTTCATTCGGGTTTAGGTCCTGCCACATCAAGTCCCTCGAGGCCTTGCATAGGGTCATCTGGCCTTTCATCTTGAGTTGGCCTGTCGGCTCCGGAAGCCGCCAAGCGATCTTCCTCACTAACAGCATGTTTGGCAAGCCACCCCTCCTAAATTCATTCGTAAGCATATAGTTAAATAGAGAATCCCCGGTGTAAACAGGAAGCCTTACCTGTTCCCAGACTGCCGTCTTGCTTCCGAGGCCCTCTTCTGCACTCTTGGGGGCCTTGGCAGCTGATACTTTCAATATCCGGCCAAAGAACTCGGACTGGTCCATGTTGTCGATGGCCTCCTTGGCGTCTTCGGCATCCTCATATTCGACATATGCAAAGCCCCGGTGAGGTTCCGTCGCGTTGGGCGCATCATTCTTGGGCAGAGATATGTCGGCAATCTCACCAAACGGTATAAATGCGTCGTGGAGATTTGCTATCGTGGCCAGCGATGCAAGTCCACCGACGTAGACGGTGGCTTTCCAGCGGGCCGAGTCGGTCATGGTTCCGACTCTTCACTTTTTAGACCGTTTGGTGAGTGGTGGTGAACAATTCTGAGAAGCTCTTAGGCAGTTCGACCTCGAAAAATGATTGATGAGAGGTATTACAGCTTCGCGACAGCTGGGCGATGTCACGTGGTGGGGTGATTTTGCTCTATCTCCAAGCTGTACGGTGTACCTATACCTATCAGAAGGATGTTTGAAGTGACATGACTCGGATTTTATTATCAAGTCATGTTCGTCAGAGCTGAGCCGCGGGTGGCTCGTGCCCCTGTCAGTTACCTACATATGTACCTACCACCAGTTACCTAAGTACCTTTAGGTAACTTACGTAGGGCAGGCCCCTCTATACGAAGTAGGTACATGGGATGGGATTGGTAGCACCAAAAGCAATGTCCCCACCCTACATAACTTGAAATCCAATTGGTTTTAGTGTAGTTTGGCCCCAGTTCAAAGTCAAGATCTGGACGAAGCTCTCATAGGAATAACGGGGCAATTCATCGATCTAGTACTGCGTTATCTGGCATCAACTGTATCTGCCTCTGCTCTAGGTGACCAGCCTTGTCGTGATTCTGTCCCTCTCTTTAATTGTACCAATTATCGAGCAACGTTGCCTCTCTTGCGCGCCTGGTCTTCGAATCATCTGACTATCATCCCTAGCTGGCCTAGAGTGCTCGATGCCAGGTGGCATTCTAGGTCGCCCTCTTCAAAACCCCCTCTATCTCCGTTTTCCTGGGCCGCCTGCTCTCTCCTCCGGAGCCCATTCGCACCACTAAATAATGGTCAGACTACGTGAGATTGCTCGGACGGCGGCCTTCGCCTGGTCGCCGGCCCCTGCGAAGCCGCTCCTCGTTACGGGAACAAGAGCCGGTGCTGTCGACGCCGATTTCTCCGACGAGACCAAGTTGGAACTCTGGGACCTGGATCTCGACAACCAGGAGCAGGGACTCGAGCTCCAGCCCATTGCGAGCATCGCTGCCGACTCGAGGTAATCATCTCGCCGTCTTCGTACTCTACGAAAACGAAGCATTGCTGACGGGGCTATTGCCAGGTTCTACGACATTGCTTGGGGCGAGCCCTCAGAAGATTACCCCAAAGGCATCATTGCCGGCGCTCTCGAGAACGGGTCGCTCGATCTGTGGGATGCCGAGAAGCTTATTGAAGGTGACTCCGATGCACTCATTTCAAGAACGACGAAACACAGTGGTGCCATCAAGTCCCTGCAGTTTAACCCTCTGCGGCCCCAGATCCTGGCCACAGCTGGCGCCAAGGGCGAACTATTCATCTATGACATCAATGACCCCTCGAATGCTTTCAGGTTGGGTACAGCTGCCGCCAGGACCGACGACCTAGAATGCGTCGCTTGGAACACAAAGGTCTCCCACATCTTGGCCACCGGTGGTAGCGGGGGTTTCGTAACTGTGTGGGACTTAAAGACCAAAAAGGCGTCACTGACGCTTAATAACAACCGAAAGCCTGTCAGCGCCATTGCCTGGGACCCGAATAACTCCACCAAACTGCTCACGGCGACGCCCGACGATACCACCCCTGTGATTCTTCTATGGGACTTACGCAACTCCAACGCTCCCGAGAGGACTCTTCAAGGCCATGAGCAAGGGGTGCTGTCTGTTTCATGGTGCCAGCAGGACGGCGATATTCTGCTTTCTTCTGGCAAGGACAACAAGACGCTGATTTGGAATCCGCAAACTGGAGAGCGATACGGAGAATTTCCCGAGGTCACAAATTGGACCTTCCTGACTCGATTCCATCCCCATAACCCCAACCTTTCGGCTACGGCCGCCTTTGATGGGAAAATTACTATTCAGACGCTCCAGAACACAAACCCTGCTGCTGTGCAGAATACTACACAGAGCCATCTTGATGGAGAGGACTTCTTTACACAGGCTCAGACCCAGCCACAGGGAGCTGCTTTCTCCCTAGCCAAAGCGCCTAAGTGGCTTGAGACGCCTGTGGGTGTTTCATTCGGCTTTGGCGGGAAAATCGTGATTTTCAAACAGAATCCTACACAAGCTGGGCAAAAGCGCTCTTCCAAAATCCAGATCTCCCAATTTTCCGTCGATTCTGATATCACCTCGGCCACTGAGAAATTCGAGGAGGCTCTCAAGTCCGGAGATTTAGCTACTATTTGCGAATCGCATAAAGAACAAGCTGACTCAGAAGAAGAGAAAGCCGATTGGCTCGTCATAGAGACGCTTTTGGCTGACAACCCACGAAAAGGAATTGTCGATTATCTAGGCTTCAGCGAAAAGGACATTACCGATGGCACTGCAAGCGAAGAGAGCCCAAAGAAAGAGGAGGATGAACCAAAAAAGCCCGCTTCCAATGTTAAAACCCACAAAAAGCGCATCTCGACTTTCTTTGCCGACGGCCCTGATGCTGACGAAGAGGATTTCTTGGCCAACTTGTCAGCCACCAAGGGTGCAAAAACAGATAATCCTTTCCACCTACTTGGAGAGAGCGATTCTCCTGTCGAAAAACAGATCACTAAATCTATAATGCTTGGCAATTTTGAAAAGGCTACGGAAATTTGCCTGGACGAGGGTCGTATGGCTGATGCTTTTATAATTGCCAATTGCGGAGGGAAAGACTTGGTCGACCGAGTGCAATCGGCTTATTTGTCCCAAAAAACCGGTATGCCGAGCTATCTCCGCCTTCTAGGCTCTGTCATTGTGAAGAATCTCTGGGACGTGGTATATAACGCAGATCTGGCCGATTGGAAAGAGACCATGGTGACGCTTTGCACATTCGCAGATCCTGCAGAATTTTCCGACCTCTGTGAAGCATTGGGTGACCGTATCTATGAGGCGGGCGACCGCAAAGATGCCTCATTCTGCTATCTGGTCGGCTCTAAGCTGGAAAAGGTCGTGGATATTTGGGTTGCCGAGCTCGCAGAGGTGGAAAAGGCTGGTCTGGCTGAAGGCAGTGACTCTACTTTCTCTGTCCACGCCAGAGCCCTGCAACATTTCATTGAAAAGGTTACGGTGTTCCGCCACGTCGCGAAATTTGAAGACAACGAGGTTGATCTCACGTCCGGGTGGAAGCTGTCTCTCTTATATGACAAGTATGTCGAATATGCCGACATTGTTGCGGCCCATGGCCAATTAGACATTGCCCAAAAATATCTCAACCTCTTACCTGCAAAATATCCTGCTGCTGATATGGCTCGAGCGCGAGTCCAGCTGGCTACCAAGAAGGCTCCTGCTCAGCCCGCTTCTCGACAGCCAGCTCACCACCCAGCAACATCCGGGCGCGTGGCCTCTCGAGCGCAACAGCCACCTATTGGATATCAGCCGGTCCAGTCAACACCCATTACCCAAACCAACCCCTATGCGCCCCTTTCTACCCAAATTCCCCCTGCTAACCCGTATGCTCCGTCGGCTGGTTCGACTCCTGTTCCGGCTGCGGCTAACCCATACGCTCCGGCTGGAGCCAATCCTTACACCCCCCAGGGTTACCAGCCACCGCTTTCCCAAGCTCCGCAGATGCCTCCGCCAGCTTCGGGTTTTGGTGCCCCCCCGGCCCCATCGTTCGGTCCTCCTCGATCTTCAACTCCGTCTTCAAGGCCACCACCACCAAGGAATGCGGACGCAGGTAACTGGAACGATGTACCTATAGTGACACGACCTCCACGAAAGAACACACCAAGCGCGCAACCTATCACGTCTCCTTTCCCAAATCAGGCCAATCAACCACCCCCACCTCCACAGAGCCCATACGGTGGTCAACGGGGTGCAGCGACGCCACCTCCACCACCCAAGGGTCCGCCGACAGCTCGCGTGATGTCCCCCTTAGGCAGTCATTCCCAAGCTGGTCTTCCAGCTCCTCCGCGTCCTGGTTCCTCCGCCTCAAGCGCGTATGCACCGGCTGCAACAATACCAACTCCGGGTGGTGGACCTGGGCTGCCGCCTCCACCTGCTGCCGGCCACTTCGTTCCAAGAACAGCTTCACCATATAACCCGCCTCCCGCAGCAGGGCCCCCGTCAAACCGATATGCTCCAGCTCCGGCACCACAGCAAAGCAACCAGCCACCTCCGCATCCTGGTATGGCGCCGCCACCTAGTGTCAATCGGGCCGCACCTCCGCCCAACCCGTATGCGCCCCCGCTGCAAGCGGCTCCAGTTCAGGGCCAGTATGCACCCTCTCCTTATGGAGCACCTCCTGTTCAGCAGGTGCCGCCACCGCCACCACCAGGTAGCGGGCCGCCGCCAGCAGCAGCAGGGTCTCCCGCACCTCCACCAACTCAAGCCGCGGCGCCGCCCCCAAAACCTAGACACCCACCAGGAGACCGCTCTCATATACCGGCAAATGCTCAACAGCTAGTTGATATCTTCACCCGCGATATGCAGCGAGTCGCAGCGAAAGCCCCAGCTTCGTTTGCGCCGCAAGTCAAAGATACTCAAAAGCGACTGGGGTTACTCTTCGACCATCTTAATAACGAGGAACTGGTGAAACCCGATACCATTGAGCAACTTACGAAGCTAGCCTTGGCATTAGAAGGCAAGGACTATCCTGAAGCCCACAGACTCCAAGTAGAAATCCAGCGAGACAAGACAGATGAGTGTGGCAACTGGATGGTAAGTCAGACATCATGTCCCCTAAACGTACAGTCTTTACTAACAAACGACAGGTTGGTGTTAAGCGATTAGTACAAATGAGCAAGGTTACGAACTAGATCTCATACCGCCGTTGTACCACATTTAACATGACGGACCATCCGGACGGTGTTCGTCTATGTTGCAGTAGAATATGTAGCAAGGGCCTAGCCAACAACAGAAATATCTACAAAAGAATAATACCTTTAATCTAAAGATGCAATTAACGTGACATAAACATGTCTCTACCGTGGTGACTTGGACATACCTGAGGCTCAAGCCGCTTGCTATCACAAGGGCTGAATACAGGACTTGGAGAATGACTTAATATGAGAATAATGTTATATGAGTGTAATGACCTTTAGCTATTAAAAAGACTCTTAGAGCCTTGGAGGGTTAAGCAGTCTATATATTTCGGAGTACTACGGCCGCAAACCTCCTCATGGGAAGATTTAGCCGCGTGTCTCAGACTCTGAATTGCTTCATTTACCTACTATCTGAGATATCCGCGCAATTCGGCTTCATGCCTATGATATGTCAAATACAAATACGAGAGTCCAATGCAGTTCGTGGGGCCTTGCATAGGTGACCTTCCGTCAGTGCGTAGGCTTCCGTACAACACTTGCTTTGTTTTGTGGGCTTGCACGGCGGAATGCAACTACTGCGTTAAAAACCCATATGGCAAGTTGGCTCTATAGAGACTGATGGCGTCAGCTTGGCATCGACATCACTTTTTCGTCGTTGGGAGTTAAGGGCGTAACTCTGCAAGATACCGGAAATTGCGGAATTTAGGGATGGAATTAGGTCGCAGATAACGCACTAACGAAAACGGACCACTTTGACTGCCTCATCCCATACCCCAGCCTCAACTACATCATACCAACAGTTATCTATTTGGTTCCATGCAATTCGGCTTCGCAGAGAGGACCAAACGCAACATTTCTAATGAGGAAAGGTAGTCGTGAAAATATGGAAATCTCTCCCGCACTTAGGCAATTTCCGTCCGACCTGCATATCGTATATCCAACCCCAAGCATGGAAAAGCTCAGGTTGAGAGTGAAGCAGATGTTAGAAAGCCTTAGGTAGATATAAAGATGTTAACCTCCCGGCCGACGTCCATTTGTTGAAAGAAGGAACGCAACAAACGAATAACAGCCATTCAGCTATATAAATTTTGGGATCGTACAGACACTCCCTGTGACAAATATTGCGTCTACACATTTTTAATTACCTGTCCGACAACAACGATGGAGAACAACAACATATATAAGCTTCCGGCCGATGCGGTCTGGTTCGGTGAGTCTACTAACTCTACACTTTCCTTCCAGCCAAATTGCCCCTATCTGAACCCGGGCCGAAGCTCCTAAACAGAATGAAACGAAGATCACAATACATTGCACACGTAAGACTGACATTTCGCTTTGAAAGTCACCGGTTGCTCGTCTGGCATCGGTGCTGGCGTGGCCACACGGATAGCGACTCAAACTACGAATCGCATTGTGGCAACGGCGCGGCAGGTCTCGGCGCTTTCGTATCTTAAGGATGCGCCGAACGTGCTGAAGCTCGGGCTCGACGTCACGTCGCCCGAGGCTATTGACGCTGCTTTTAAAAAAGCCGTTGAGCACTTTGGCCGTGTAGACGTTGTCGTTAATAATGCTGGGTATACCATCATGGGGGATACGGAGGCGTCGACGCCGCAGGAGGGACGGGCGCTTTTCGATACTAATTGTGAGTTTAGCTCAAAATCTTCCCACCATCAGCCGCAACGGAGAGAAACATTAGCTTTATCGGGTCGAGGATTGCTGACAAGATATACAGTCTGGGGCGCAGTAGAAGTAACCAAGCGCGCACTAGGCGTCATGCGCGACGAGAACCCCAAGACAGGCCAACAGGGTGGCGTCATCTTCTTCGTGAGCTCGATGGGCGGGTTCGTCACGACGCCGGGCAGCGCGTACTACCACGCCTCCAAGTTCGCGATGGAAGGGTTCGCGGAGAGCGTGGCGAAGGAGCTCGACCCGCGCTGGAACATCCACCTCTCGGTGCTCGAGCCCGGCGGCACCACGACCGAGTACCTGGGCCGCAGCTTCAAGATGATGGCGAAGCGCCACCCGGCGTATAGCGCCCCCGACATGCCTACGAACGCGATGCTCGGGTTGTTGGGGAATATGGAGCTTAGGAAGGGGTTTAGTTCTGCGGATGATATGGCGAGGGGCATGTGGGAGTTGGTTACGCGCGGGGAGAAGATTCCTATGCGGGTTCCGCTTGGCAAGGATTCGTGGGCTGCTGTTGTTGACGAGGCGGGTAAGGTGAAGGCTGAGTTGGAGGAGTTGAGTCCGTTTAGTACTTCTTTTGGGGGCAATATTGGGGCGCATGGGAATGCGGTCTTGGGAAAGTTGATGCAATAGATGCTGTGTTGGACACTTCGAGGGACCAGGTTCGAGAAATGGGCTTTAGATCCAATTGTATCCTACCTAAGGCAGAGGATATTGAACCGAGTCCACAGGGAACGATCCTACATGGGGATCTGACCTCGATGGGATAGGCCGAACTTATACATCATAGGGCGAATAGATATTCAGACTATGTCCGAATCTCTCGATCGAAATTGAGTTTATTTCAGGTCAGTTAACTGAAAAATCTTGGCGACTATTGTGTATTATCTCGCTGTTACCTAGTACTCTCCCATGCGTACATTGTCGTGCATGCTGACTAAGCTAGCCCCCCTTTTCCCACATCGTGCGTCAATATAAACCTCAATATCTACACCCAGAATGACGATAGTATTCTAGCAATAACTGTAATTATATTATAATATTGTACAATTACTCTGGTGGTCAACGTCTACTCAAAATCTGACACCTAACGGTTCCTGGAGAGTAGCAACCGCTAGGATCAAGATCAGAACCATTGCAGTCATCTCAAATCATACTTCCCCCCCAAAACGGGGCACATATCTGCATCATGGAAGGTGGGATGCAAAGCGTTCGTAGAATTGGTGTCAATGTAAAGGCGCGGTGTAATTGGTAGGTCATTGTAGTGGTATAGAGATTTTAGTACCATCTTTGAAAACGAATGGACTACCTGAAATAGTGGAAGGGCATTATCATCAAGCAGTGGCTACGCCTCTAAACATCTGGAGAATCTGTACGAATGACATAAGCTAGATAATTGAGATGCCTCACTGGCTGCAAGACTGTTATGTAGTGCTCTGTTTACACACATAGGTACCTGGGCACCACCACGTAGGTGTGTAGATACATAGGTACAAGGCAGGAGAGCGAGGAAGAAGTCGACTGAGGTACATTATCAGGTAGCAACAGTGGGAAAGGTACAAGACAGGAGTTCTAAGGGGTACGTAGGCGGCAAAACCATGGCAGTTGCTACAACAAACCACATACATGTGGGCCTTATATATGACCTTAACTGCGCAGTTCAATAACCGGACCCCGTAAAAAAGGACGTATCCCTGGGTGACCTGACGGTATGAAAAACTGCAAAAGCGATTCTCCGAATTGGAGCAGGAATGGGGGACCTGCAACTTGACAACTAGAGGTCGCCGACGGTGCAGGTTTTCGTAGACTTGGAATTCAATTCCAGGTCGAGCTTTTTTTTGTTTTTTGCCTCTTTTTCTTTTTTCCCCCTTCTATGCTCACCACGATCTCATTTATATTTTGCTTCTGTATGACTTATTTCAATGCATTATTTTATTTCTGCTAAGGACCTCCTATATTTCTTTTTTATTCATATAACCTGCCACTTCTTCTACGGACTTGCAGATGTCATTGAGTGTGCTTTGCAGGTCGACTGCTGCATGTATCTAGCAGCTAGGAGAGTGTTGAGGCGCAGGCAGGTATCTAGGTACTTTGGTATATATCAATAGCGTCATTACCGCAGGCCGCCCCCTATTACCTCATAGAGTGAAGTGGAATTGGCAGAGTGAAGATCTCTTGATATTCAGTTTTCCATACAGATGATCCATGCACGAAGATTTGTATTTTTGTTGTTTACGGCTCAAGCACGCATACGTTAGGGTCCATTGATATGAGATAGAGGACAGGGTTGGCACCAGATACCGGACTATAAGATAGTGATAACACGAGACATGAAACTATGAAATCGTAACCCTGCTTTTTGAATTACTTGTCTCAATTTAGCAAGACTTAATTAAGCATGCTTTAAGGTTATATAGACCTGAGAGATACTCTAGTACTAGAGTGGTCTGCCAATAGGTGCCAGGACACTTCTCGATTTACACTCGTTTGTCTGCAAAGCCAGAACACTGAAGGTGGGTAGCAGTGAATTCGACCAGGGACTGCCATTAGAGTCATGTGTATTAGGCCACATATATATACTATTGATGGCGAGTTACCCAGATGGAAGTGTGTTTCATTTCGGCAAGGTACCATGTGCTCCATGTACTGCTAGACATGTTAGACATGTTAAACATGCTCGATTTCATTTGTTAGTCAGATTCACATAACAGTGACAGTAGTTGGAGTAGCTTGTGCCATATTTCCTCTCATTGCGTTTCCCTCACAGAATTTTCCTCAACCTCTAGATTGCGACTCTCCTCATGCCGAGGAATAGTAGCAGGGAGGGTCTTGCATCTTCCACCAGGGTGCGACGTGATCTAGAGAAGTGTAGGCTCGTATATCGCTGTAATCATAAGTGAAGACGCTTTCATTTGATTCATCACGGTGTTAAAGGAGACTATGTTTAACATGATTGAAGTGATTATTATCGCTATGGAATGATAATTCAGCCCTGGTGCTTGCCGCTGTGGCGTGGTAATAGTGGTCGTTAGTTTGTAGCGTCCCTGATACGGGACGGCGATGTCAGTCCCCAGGTGCCTGAAGCTCATTGGCATCTATGCCAATCGCATAGATAATTTATCAGCTCCTATAAACTCCCCTTGCCATGTCATAATAGGTTTCTTACCCGATTATGATGAGTTGGATGGTAAGGGTTGCTTCTCGGATGAACGTTCCAGTACACGGTATATGCTTTTCTCTCATCCTCGCAGTAAGGTAAATTAATGGTGAACACCTGCTCAAATTCCTTGAAGGGATGCTTGGGAATTGCAGGAGCTTTGGCAGCTCCGATCTGTTGATCTAGCTCGAAGCACCATGCTCAATGCTGGGGCGAGCTACAGCTGCATATTATGCAAAATACTGGGCCCCCGCACTCACTTAGCGTCGTCTTCGTCCTCATCTGAAGAACTCATAAATTCATCGTCTTCGTCGAAACCTGCGAAAGCACGTGTGGGTGGTTTCTTTGTCGGCTCCTTCGTTGTTGCTGGCGACGACGATTTCGACTTCCCCGAGTCCTTGGCTGCATCTTCGTCTCCACTTGTAGAATTATCATCAACGTCTTCGGTTGATGTTGAGCCGTGAGACGTGCCGAGAAGATTGTCTTTGTAGTTTCCGGCTTTTATCGCAGCAAGGACGGCTTCCCGCGTGCGTTCACCCGCCTCCTCCTTATCCTCGACCCACTTGCCACTGATTCGACCTTTGGTGCTATTCTTGATCTCGTGTTCCTTTTCTTCCGCGGCTCTAACAATCTGTTGCCAACGTTCGCGCCGCCTCTCCTTCTCCTTCTGTTCCATTTCAGGCTTGATAGCTAGATATTCAGCGAGCGCCTTGGCTTCGTTGATGGTCCTTAGTCGCCTTCCATCGAGGTTTCTGCTGGAGCCGTTTTCATCTCCTTGGTTCCTCTTTTTCTTCGATGACATGCGGCCACCTGCCGCTCTGAGCTGTGATCCAAAACCACCCTTGCCACCGCATAAGGGAAGCGATAACCGGAGAGAGACGAAGTCATCGTTGACGGAGCAAAGATCGGAGAGATACTGAGTCGAGCCAAGAGTAAGTTGCTTGTTTGAAATAGTAGTTACTATGAACCTCGCATCGGTTTGCGGTAACCTCTTCGCGAGGAACTCGCGCAAGTCTGAGATGGTGGATGTTGATGGGAGTGGGAACGACAGTGTTGGAGGCAGGCCCAATCCAGGGAACGTCGATACGAAGACGTTGAGATTTCTTGTCTCCATGATGTCGCAAGCGGGGTCTTCTGGTGCTATATCTCCGTGGTAAGACGTAGGTTATTTTTTGCGATGGTTTCTTGCGTATTTCGTTGATAAATCTGGTCGAATGTCTGGTTCTGAAGAATTGACGACGAAATGGCGATGGCGGGTCTGCTGCTACCTACATATCTCAGGTCGGCTGGAGCAGGGCATCCCAAGCTGCGCGACCTTGTGGAGAACGGAGGTACGAGGGTACAAGGACGCAGTGGTACGAGGGTACATCCGTACCTCCATTTATTCTATCTTATCAGTTAGATAGCTTTTCTTATCTCTTATCGCGTAGCTTCACCAGCCACACTTCAGTACAGGCCGCACAGGTCCAATCCCCCACCTCGTCCACCACTTTACCTTATCAAGCCACTCGCGTAGGGTTTTTGCACACACCAAAAAATTGGCCGGATCTCTCATCCATTGCAATCCCCGATCTCGAGAGAGTGCCAGCGCCAGCCGACTTCATAATACACCACGCCCAATCTCCCACTCCCTCAACGTCTTGTCGCCAAACAACGAACCGCCAAGATGCTGATTCCCAAGGCTGACCGCAAGAAGATCCACGAGGTTAGACAATTCACTACCCATGCAATCAATGTTTCCCAAGTACCGGCCGGATGCCGGTCCCCCGCGAAGTTGCGAAGCTGTCATGAATCGACGGAATATATTTGTATCTCGGTCGCGCATTGGCTAACATGTTCTGCCCCTGCCGTAGTACCTCTTCCGTGAGGGCGTGATGGTCGCAAAGAAGGACTACAACCTTCCCAAGCACCCCGATATCGACACCAAGAACCTCTACGTCGTCAAGGCCGCCCAGTCGCTCACCTCGCGCGGCTACGTCAAGACCCAGTTCTCGTGGCAATACTACTACTACACCCTGACCCCCGAGGGTCTCGACTACCTCCGCGAGTGGCTACACCTCCCTGCCGAGATCGTCCCGGCCACACACATCAAGCAGCAGCGATCGCATGCTCCTCCCCGCGGCATGATGGGCGGCGAGGGCGAGCGTGAGCGCAGACCGTTCGGCCGTGGCCGTGGTGGCGACCGTGGCGACCGTGGTGACCGTGAGGGTGGATACCGACGACGGGATGCTGGCGAGGGCAAGGAGGGTGGTGCTCCTGGTGAATTCAACCCTCAATTGTGAGTCGTCTCCTTGTTGAAAGCTCCGTTGTGAGGATTGAAGACCATGCTGACAATTATGACTAGCCGTGGTGGATTCGGTCGTGGCCGTGGAGCTCCTCCTTCGTAAAAAAAGGGGGCCAAGTTCTCAACTTCTCTGAACAATTCCTTCGATGCACATGGTAGCCGCCATGGACATGTACTCTAGGGAACGGAGCACCTGCATACTCACGCGATTTTGCATGCGTGAAAAGAACATGCGTGGTAGAAAATCAATAGGGCACAACCTCGGATGCACGGGTGGGAGTTATAAGGAGACCAAATCTCGGTACCGTCTTCTACGAAATTAAGGGTCATGTTTTTGCGCCAAAACCAAACAATTGATTGCCAAAAAACAGTAACCGGCGTTCTTTCAAGCTGTGAAGCCCGTGTCGTGTGTTATTGATCTACAAGGAAACATTGAGCCGACACGACAACCTATCTCAGCCATACCTTCAGGAATATTGGTATTACTGAAAGCTGACTTTGGCAGACATTCTTCTCGAAGAAATCCGAGACGTCAAGCAAACACTAAACGTTGACTTTTCGAGTTGTTCAGCTAGCAGAGTCTATGTGTATCGTAATGTAAAGGAGGTTGACCAAGGTGGTGGATGATCTCTGTCCTTGATAATATCAACCACGTGACGCGGTATCGCCCTTGTTACATTTGATACAGTAACTCAATCCACGTGCCTTGAGGTTACATTATGGCATAGGTAACCTTATCGCTACTTACTGCGAACAGCGATCTAGCCGATGCGCCTATGGGATTCGAACGCCCATTAAGTAGATGACTCGAACGGCCCAGCTGCATGTAGTCCACGTATGGCTGCTTGGCGGCATCGGACGTCCTTCTAGCTGGGTTCGAAATCCTGAGCCGGAATCAGTATCAAGATGCAAAAGAAACATTGCTGCCTCCGAACCAATTGATATTGCACATGGCTACTGAGTTGGTTCAGGCGAACCTGACGTACCTCTGTTGCCCCTGTCCCCCAGCAACGACCTGTAGCGTATCGAGAACAGAGGTTTGTGAAAGGAGATTTCTGGTTCTCTGTCATATTTGCACTTTGCGGATTGATGGACCTACTTCTGCCCCTTTTACGAAGCCTTGTAGGTAAGCTGACTTTGGAGGCTTACTTTTGACATCTCCTCGGGCCCCCACGTCTCAATTGAGGCCTTTTATCCTGTTGGGATACTGTCCCTTGCTGCATCCTAAGGTACCTGTGGCGTCCTGAAGGTGTTTTAGCATCAATAAAAAAAAAAAAAAAAGGGCTGCACACATGACATCGTGGTAGAGCTAATCTTGGTGTGATTGAAGATGCGTTACACTGCATACAAAGTTTTTATTTCGGTGATTATCAACTTGACTGACTCTAATATTTACATGGGTCGCGTCCCATGTCTTTCACCAGTAAAAGACGCTGCCTTGTGCTACAATAATCACAGAACAACGAATGTCGCTAATACCCAGATAAGGCTGCATCCAATACGCGCCGGTATCGGCCAGGTAGCCTTTTACAGTCTCATGTTTGGCAGTGAAGGATCTGATCTGATCTCAGTGCAATTTGTCTAACTTGAGCTGAATCGTGTAGCAATTGGCTGCATGAATCGACAGCACGTAGAAGGAACAAGCACACCCCCAATTTTGCGGTACTTTCCTTCTTCGGCGCAGTCGCCCTATTTCGCGAGCTCTGAGTGGGCGGTGGGGCTGCAAGGGGAAAGAGTAAAGAGCCGCCGCGTCCCGTCTCTACCTACAGTACAGTATTCAAATTCTCTCCTCGTCGTCTTATCCTCTTTTCGACAACCCACATAAGTCCGGTGGGCTGGCTTAGCGTGGGCCTCTCGTCATCCCATCCACTTCCCTCTCCCCGACTTTGTCGTGCTAGCTAGCTCTCAACGGCTCGTCCGCCTTGGTGTCCCGCAATGGCGGGGCAGAGCGCAGAAACAACACGATTGCCCCTCTCTTCTGCTTTCTCCCGGTCCTGGCCGGTCTGGCCCTGAGCGTCATAGGCCGCACGCGCGCGCCATATTCTTGGAATAGTGTAGTGTAGTGTGGTGTGTCAAGCAAGCTTCTTTGCCCTTCCACCGGATTGGATCGTCTCAGAGGCCATTGGTGTTTTACCGATCTGCTCGATGCGCTCGATGTGAGTGAGCTTGGGGTAACATGGCTGAACCTGAAGGTATAAGTGTCTCGTTACCCACTTGGTCTTGCTTCTCTGCTCTCTCGCTCTCTCTCTTTCTCGTCTCTCCCATTCTTTTTCTGTGACGTCCTTCTTTACGTTCAAACACCACCTCTCCCGTTTCGCAAAGCTACTACTGGCCCCTCAACATCACCATGGCTAACCTTCCTAAGACAATGAAGGCTCTCAGGTGAGTTTCCCGGTTGTTTGGCCCTCCATTGGAGCACGGTAATTGTCGTCGGCCTTCGTCTGACTGTTCGTGCCCTTGTAGATATGAGAAGCCTGAGGTGTGGGGTATCGTAGAGGTCCCTCTACCTAAGCTCCGACCGGGCGATGTTCTCATCAAGGTTAAAGTAAGTCAATCCCAATTGTCACTGCCATCATTCGGGCTATAGTAACATTGGTCGCATTATAGGCCTGCGGTGTCTGCGGTACCGACTTGCACATTCATGAAGGAGAATTCATCGCCGAATTCCCTCTTATTCCCGGACACGAGACCATCGGCGAGGTCGTTGGTAGGTGGTGCATGGAGAGCTCGCAAGTGAAGTGCGTTGCTAAGCAAGCCCAGGATTTTCGGACGATGTGAAGGGTTTCCAGATTGGTGACCGAGTCGCTGCTGACAACTCCGAGCTCTGTGGACACTGGTGAGTTAATGCGGCTCAGGCAGGCGTGCGATCTCGTGACTGACATTCTCTTCTTAACAGCTTCTACTGCCGGAGAGGCGAAGAGCTTCTGTGCGAGGACTTCAAGGCTCACGGTGTCCTTGGCCTTGACGGTGGATTCGCCGAATACGTTCGTTCATCGTTCCGCCCTTTCGCTGCTGCGGACCCTCGCTAATAGACACCTTAGTGCTCATACCCACAAGGCCGCCTGTTCAAGATCAACAACTTGAGCGACGTCGATGCCACACTGATCGAGCCCGCATCTTGCGCTATGCACGGTCTGGAGAAGATCGCACCCAAGCCTGGTTCACATGCCCTCTTGATTGGTGCCGGTCCTACTGGTCTTATGATGGCTCAGTTCCTGTACGTGGAAATCGATATGCTGTTCACCCAGACAAATGACTCACTGTGATACACAGAAAGCACAGCGGTGTTTCTCGACTCACAATTGCTGCCCCCGGTGGTCCTAAGATGGATCTTGCCAAGTCATTGGATGCCGCCGATTACTATGTAGCTCTCGACCGATCGAACGCGGCCCCGCAGTGGGAACAGATCAAGAAGGACAACCCCTACGGTTTCGATATCGGTGCGTGGTGTATTCTCCAGAATGGCCGGTTCTTACTAGGTACTAATACTGGGACATAGTTGTCGAGGCTAGCGGTAGCGCCAAGGTCCTCGAGGACGCCATCAACTACGTCCGTCGCGGCGGCAAGCTGGTGTGCTACGGTGTATACCCCAGCGCTGCTCGTGTCTCATGGCCACCATCAAAGATCTTCGGTGACGGTAAGTTGAGAACATTCTTCGTTCTTATATGTTGAATTGCTGCTGATCGTGCTCAGAAATCACCATCATCGGTTCGTTCTCGGAAACCTTTATGTTCCCGGCCACAGTCGACTACCTCGACAGCGGCAAGGTCAAGACCAAGGGGATCGTCAACAAGACGTTCAAGCTTGAGCAGTGGGGCGAGGCTCTCGAAAGCATCCGAAACAAGTCTGCCATCAAGGCTGCTATTGTCTTCGACTAAACAAAGAAGGATGTGTTAGAATGAAACGCTATGGCACGACTATACAGGATAGAGAAGAAAGAGGCGCCGGTGCATATACTGCGGGCGGATGAGATTCCCATAGAGAAGACGGACTTCCCTAGACCTAGAGTTGCATAGAAGATAGATGCATACCTGTGGTTTCTTACCTCAAACTCAAAAAGTAAAGCGATATAGTAGAAATTTGAGAGATACTTTTCAACCCCGTCTCAGATGAGGTCGAATTTAACACCCACCCCCTTGCTTCCCTTCCGTACTTCCTATTTCAGGCCGCGGTGGCACGGTTCCTGCATCCTGCCTGTACGCGACTGGACATAACGGACCAATAAGTGATCGCTCGACCCCGAATCCTGGAGTTAACCCATGCTCGTTGGAGATCCAAGAACGTGTGTTGTGTGTGCTGGTGTATCATGAATGAAATTTAAACCAGAAAGAAAAGATGATATGGCTGTAAGTAGTAGTAGTTATTGAAATACCTATACGGGGGTAGGCGCCTCTTAAGAGGGGCAGGTGCCGGGAGTTCATAACATGCCCCACGACCTTGATGGCCATGTCTTATCACGTCATCTGTTTTTTAGAAGCAGATGCTCGATGTAATGTATTTCGGTAGATGTACCGAGACTTATTCTTGATCTCTACTGAAGTTGTATTTTGAAAAGCTGTGTCTAAGATGGAAGTGTTGATATGCTGAGCTCTTATTATATGCTCGACCCCTGTCATATGACCTTTCTGTGACGACATTGCTGATGGGCGTGCGCGCTTGAAAGGATCGTGGTTTTCAAACTCGCTTCGCACCCAGAGGTGCAAGGGCCGCCTGGAGGCCGACTAGTCTCGACACCATAGTTCATGATCGTGCCATCCTGTCGGAGCAATTCAATAGGTTACCAAACTTCGGAATTGCTATTTGCCTTAGATTATAGTTGAAGGTAGGAGAGGCACTGCTGCTATGCAACTCTATTATTGTTAGAACACCAATATATTGGAAACAATAAGACAAAGGAGACTAAGGTATAGGGGTTTTCTCAGAAATTTTGAATATCTCTCACAGATGCAACTCGTTAGTCTGAGGGTAGGATTGTCGCAGAATCGAGCCAAAACTTTGCAGTGCTAATTCTAGATAGACGAATGGACCGTCTACATCACAGACTATAAACATGCTACGAAACAAAACCTTCGATACCAGCTACGCCATCTCATCAATTGGACAACCTATGTAATCGGATGCGACGCCAGATCAATTCTAGTCCGATCGGTCGCATCGCGGGTTAGTTACCGGGGCGAAAATGAGGCCCGGCCAGAACCCGGCTATCTGGATAAACCCACTAATCCCGCTGTTGAAATCCCGGTAGAGCTAGCCAGCTAGGCACTTCTACAGCACCACAAATCCCTATTTTAAGAAGCAATCCTTCCTCGTCCGAGCGCTGTTGCATTGACTGGTGAGGTAGTCTTGAAGAGTCGAGGCGAGGAACGAAAAAACATGCAGACTCACTAACACTTCCACTAACAGTCCTACCACCACTACCTCTAAAACCAAAGGACAATCTATAGAGCGTCGGATAATATACGTAAAGCGCTTTAAATAGCGATTTCAGTCTTTCAAACAGCTATTCCAGGCTTTAAAAATGGCTATAAAAGTAGTTGTGGTAGTAGGAGTGTTAGTGGAAGTGTTAGTGAGTCTGCACGTTTTTTCGTTCCTCGCCTCGAGAGTCCGGGTTCGGCTTTTTGGAGGAGCTTAACTGACCTGAGTTATCACTGCAGCTAGGGACGCCACTGGAGGCATTGCTTTAATGGCTTAAAGGTCGGTAGCCTATTTAGTCAGTTCACAACCCTACCTTAGCTACAGATCGGCGTTCCCATTACCAATCCGCTTACGGTAAGATGCCCCGACACTGTGTTCCGAATAAATAGGATTAAAGAAAGAGGGGAGACGGAAGGATTGGAAAGGAGAAATCCGGAAAATCACAGAGGTTAAAACGAAGGGGACTGAGAAGATGGACTCTTTTTGAATCATAAAAACCGATGTGCGTATATGAATCTGGCAGTTTCAGCCCGAGTAAGCCAAAGGCTCACAGCTTGAAGCCATGCTACACTAGCTGATGACGACGACTTGTCGGGTTGCACTACGTAATTGCGATGGACACTAGGATAGGGAGCAAGGAAAGCCAGCTGTAGATCGTTCGATCCTGAGCCACTTCTTTGTAAGTCTTGGCGTTTGATGAAACAGTAGGATAGAAAAAGGCACAATGGCCTGCCCTCTTTCTCCAAACTTGTGGATTCAGTTCATGTTTGAATCGTGTAGGCCCGGCGCACACAGTATCTAGCGTCCTTCAATGTCAGGAACAAACGTGTGCCTATATTCCCCATTTTCATTCTTTTAGAGCGTCTTGACTTGAGCTAGAGACCATAAGACTCCATACGAGGGCTGGATATTTACTATTAGGATCAGCATCAAAGGCTCGCTGTGCGACGCAAAACTCCTCACTGAGATGGGACCCTTAAGAATCTAACATCAACTCGAAGACGAACTCCTTTCTAGACCCATCTCTTATTTTCACTCTCCTTTTAAGTCTAGCGAATCTTGTCATATATGTTTCTATTTTCTTTCCTCTGATATACCCTACCTGTGTTGCGCCTCATCCTTAATATGGGACTGACAACTACCTTACCGAGAACTCAACGGCAGCTTGCGGCTTGCGTTGGCGTATTGTTCCTTTTCGTTGGGGCATTTCACCTACTTTATGATTCTCGTCGTGTTTCATACTTCACCGATCAGTCGGTAACGATACCAAACTCGGCGGGCGAACAGGGGACTCAAGATCCCTGCGCGTCACTAGGAGGACTCGAAGATGTCTTCGTCATCATTAGGACAGGGACCAATGAAGTCAATGAGAAGCTACCGCCACTGATAAATACCACGCTGCCGTGTTTTAAGCATTATGGCATCTGGTCCGATATGGAGGAAGAGTTTGCCGGGCTTCACATTGCAGACGCCCTTAATGAGATCGACTCGGGTCTCTTAGAACAGCACTCCGACTTTGCGTACTACCGTTTCTTGCAAGAACTAGGCAAAGAAGTTGTCGAGTCAGACGAGGTTGCTAGCTGGTCAGATGCCCCAAACACGGGTTTGGGTCGTGATACGCCGGCGTGGAAGCTTGACAAGTGGAAGTTCTTGCCTGTAGCGAGGAAAGCCTATCGCCAGAATCCGACGACCAAGTGGTACATCTTCATCGAGGGTGACACATACATATTCTGGAAGAGTCTTCTAGCCTGGCTGTCGAATATCGACGCCTCTCGCCCCTGGTACATTGGTCGGCAGATGAATCTCGGGTTTGACATCTTCGCCTACGGGGGTGCAGGCATCATCATTTCCAACCCTGCAATGGAAATGCTCATTGAACGGCATGAGGCTAATTACGAGTTTTACAACGACTTGACTATTAGCCAATGGGCTGGCGACTTTATTCTTTCGAAGGTCATGTCTGATGCCGGGGTGAAGCTCTCGCCAATCTGGCCGACGCTTGAGGGCGACATGCCTGCTTTGATGGATATGAACGCGGCGGCCTTCAAGCGTCATATCTGGTGTTATAATGCTGCCACTTATCATCATATGAGCCCTGATGATATCTACTCGTACTATGACTTTGAGCAGACGTGGAATTCAACAGTAAGCTCCTCTCCCTCTCCCCACTCCCCTTATCCGGTCATCTGAGACGAAGACTCGAGAAGCTAATATCTTACCCGACTTGTAGAGGCTCAAGTTTCCACGCCATGGAGATGTGTTCCGTGCGCTGGTCTTTCCACAAATGAAGGACCAGATATCAGATTGGGATAACCTCTCAGACGTCGTGCAGAGTGAGGACGTCTCGTTCGAGCAATGTCGGGAAATATGCGAGAACCAGGCCGATTGCTTGCAGTTCTCTCTCGCTTCACGCACTTGTAAAACCTCCATTTCGGCCAAGTTGGGAAAGGAACAGCTCCCAGCGCAAGAGCCCGGCGGCCGCGTCGATTCTGGTTGGGTATTGAATCGTGTCGAATCTTTTATGGAGAGAATGGAGGCGACGTGTAGCGAGCAGGGCTGGGTTGCCCCGTTATGACGGGCAGCACTGCGTTATGAAGCGACATTTTAAGATATCTAGACTTCGCATTTGCATCCAGGCGTTCGGGGCTCTTTTGATATACTAGACTAACGGCAAAGATAAACGGCAATGTAGGAGAAAGGGGGCACACCGAACAAGACGAAACGCAAAGGAAAATAGTGTGCTATTGAGACACAGACTGTTGGAGAGTCTAGGACCTATGGAACCGATCTATCTCTAGTCGTTCTCTTGCTGAAGCCAAATGGGTATCTTCCTCCCAAATCTCATATCGAAGACTCATATCAAAGACCATAACCTCAGCCATTCCAGCTGACCCTCCCACGCAACACGGGAAAGTAGCGTGCCATGAATTTCTCGCCCCATTTCATGAAGCTGCTTCTGTTATCCACCGGCGGATCCTTGTAATCCACGCCCAGAGCACGAAACAAGGCTCTCACGTTCTGCAGAGGCAGATTGATGTTCTTGACCACGTCGTCGCACCATTCGGCGCTCGCGCAAAACTTGCCTACAAATCTCGCCTCAGGAACTTGGTTGCTGCCACTGCCATTGTCATTGCCACTGTCATCGGCAGCACTCAATCGCGCGTGCTCTCCCATGGCCGCAGACAACTTGGCCGCGTTCGCTTTGTTCACGCTCCCTTGAAACGTGAGATCGAAGGAGTCGCTGTGGGTATCGAAGTGGCCGCTGCGGATATCGACGCCGCCGCTGTGGATATCGAGACGGCCCCTGAGCTCCGCGAGCGTGTTGCCCTCGTGGTCCTCGATGTCGAAGGTGCAGGCGCCGAAGCTCAACTGGACGGGACTCGGGTTCGTGACCTTGAAGACGACGGCGAAGGTGTTTCCGCGGCTCAAGAGACTGGCGCTGGTAGGACTGGGCTTCACGTATGGGTTTGCACCTGCTGAGGTCGTGGAAGATCCGGAAGCAGCGTACGGGATGAGGACATTCGCCTCTTTCACGCTGACCACGAGATTCTTCATGCCTGTAATACCGATGTGCTTGTCGAAGACGATGGCCCGCGGTCCCACGCTGAGCGCCGAGAGGGTGGTATGTCCGTGGCGCAGCGAGAGCACGGCGTTGTCGCGGAGGATGGCCTGCACGAAGGCCTTCAGGGCTTCCTTGTCGATGATCTTTATCATCTGACCGGTTACTTTGCTCGCTGAAGTCAGTAGTTACTCTTTCAGATGATTACTATACTCGTGATGTATGCTCCAGATACCAGTTGGGGGTTTTCAGCTTGTTACAAAGGGAAGAAAATGACTTCAGGGTTCACATACCGTCCCATTCGTTCCCTTTCTCCTTGGACTTGATCTTGATCTCGGGAAACACGACCTTGGCGAATCTGCCGGACGGTCCGCACAAGTCGACGCTCATGGGCATGATTTTGGCTTTAGCTGGGCCTGTGTCCTTAAGATTGGTTTCGATAGTGGTGCGGAAGGAGCTGATGGGGTTTGTCAGTGAGGTCATGTGCCAATTAGACGGAGGGGGGTCCTCGGATGAGATGACATGACATGAGAGGGGCATGTAGTGTAGTGTGGTATTGATGGTAACTCCTTTATTCACTTACTCTTCGGTGACACCGCTGATGCGGAACTTGGTGATCTGCAACTCGCTCTTCCGCACGACGTCGTCAATGACGCCACCGATGGCGGCGTCCATTTCGGCTACGTGTCTCTGCAGAATACCCATCAAGCTGGTATCCATCTTGATCCGAGGCATGCGCATAGTTTACATGCCTATCTCAATGATGATGATGGGTGGGGATGGGACTGGGAAAGGGGGCTGTCTGATGATCGTCACTACAGATGTTGGAGTGTTGATGGCAGCGCCTTGGGTATGTTGAGGCTGAGGCTAACGACAAACCTGACGATGAGGAGTTACAGAGGTTGCCTAGGTATCGTGTCACATTTTGAAGCACAAACAACACTACCTACGGGGTTTAACTGCGAATATGGATATGCGCTTATAAGTTGAGGAGTTGACTCCTTTAAGCGCGTACAATGTACACAGATATCTGCGAGCAGGAAAGACTGGCTCCGCTTTAATGACCTTCATTCTTGCAGTTGAAAACCTGAATGAGTACTGTAGTTGCTGCTAGGTATCGTGAAGATATCGTGAAACCACCTCTTTCTTTCAAGATGGGTTGGATGTTATTTATATTTTATATAACTTACAACCTTTACAATCTATGGGCCTCGTGTGATGATGAACGCTTTCAGTCATGGTGTCCTATTGTTACACAGAGGCAGAAAGGCGTCCTGCTTTCACAGCATAGGTCAATGTGCAGACGTACACTTGAGCCAATCCAGAGTTGACAATTGTTCGATTGTTCTTATGCTCTTCTTAGCTCTGCTTGAAGATATGACTGAAGGAAGCCGTGAGTGCCAAGCACCGTCACATGTTAAGGTCTGTAATACACACTCTGAATGGGTGATGATCATACTTTATATTGTTGCCTGCCAGCACAGTTTGGTGTGCCGTTCACGGCATCAAACAAAACCAGTGAGATAATTTGTGATTGTCCTCGTGAACTAGATCAGTTACACGCGTCTCTTAGTCATGCAATACACAGTTGACGAGATGATATGAGATGTGAAGTTTTCAGCATGTTGCCCACTCTTAGCCAAGAGCATTGGCTTCTTTTTCCACCCACAAAGATATGATCGTTGGTTGACCCCCACCCTCATTGACGGGCACTTTTAACTGGGCTTGAACAACGTGTGGGTTGATCAAGCTAATTCTCTATGGGCACTACCATATGACAGACACATAGTAAGTGTTAAAGACAACCCCCCTTCCCCTCAACGAGTAAAACTGAGATCGTGGAAAGTCTGTGGCGCGGCCGAATGGTGCTGACACTGCGCAAGGACTCTTGCCTCAAACACATATTCATTCAGCTTTGTCATGGAAACTTGCCAATGGTGTCTAGACCGGAATGGCGCAAATCTAGGACTACATACGTGGTGAGAGGCTATTTCCGGGCTCCTGTTGGCCTATCAATGTGATCCCTTGAAACCATGGCTGAGGGCTGGGTCGAGA
Source organism: Xylaria sp. FL0043 (assembly GCA_022578865.1). NCBI lineage: Eukaryota > Fungi > Ascomycota > Sordariomycetes > Xylariales > Xylariaceae > Xylaria > Xylaria sp. FL0043. The sequence goes on from MU397266.1 coordinate 65,804, forward strand.
TGCAATATCTACACCAAATAACCAGATGAGAGAATTGCATGAAATGGCTGAGCAGAGCTGAGGTGAGCTAAGGCAGGCTAGCTGAGGACCTACAGTTACAGATCTTCAGCCAGTCTTCTACAAGCTCAGTAGGGCTATAGTACTCAGCTGACACGCATATTAGAGCAGCCTTATAACTGGAGTGACGGAAGAAATAGGAAGTTACCTGAGCACAGACACTACTTGCTTACTTAGCTAGTGGTGTTGATGACGAGAATAGGTATGCATGAAGTGGTTTCTATGTATAGCTGCTTGATAGCTGCGCGATGAAGGGTTCACAGCCAAACCGCTCCATACTATAGAGTATCAAAATCTAGCTGAATTTTATCTGCCTAGTTTAACTTCAGTCATTCAGTGAATAGTAGGACACGTACAGTTGTTTTTGCTTGTTTCATTCTGATTACAACTAGCCTCAGGAGCCGAGCCGCGACGCAGGTCGAAGTAGAAAGGGTGTTCTGGAGGGTGTACTTGCATATGCACCGTAAATCAAGGCGCCAGTCTTCTGAGCGTTTGTTGTTTTTACTCTTTCCCGAGTGGAATCGGCTTGTTAGCCCCAATCCACCAGTGACCAGCAATCAGACATTGGGGCCATATCGAAGGTACCAAAGGGGCGAATGTGATATACCTCCATGTAATGGTAGAGGCCGCGTACTCTATAGAAATCTACACCACCCAGCTCGACTCTGCTTGTTTGTCCTGCTGCATCGCCCGAGCGGTCTGATACCAATGTCAGGTCAGTTAGACATTTTATATCACACCCTTCTTGGTAAGAAAACGTCACCTTGCCTAGAGCGAGACCCCTTTGCTGCAACGTCGCAAGCCAACGCTCTACCGCAAGCCAGATCCGAGATGATTCATGCTGTACGACAGACAGACCTACATAGCTATGCGGCCGCTGGCAAGTCTCTGTGTAGTAGGTGCTGCTGCGCACATGTATGCGCACCGTCGTATACGCACGCTAGCTCTACATATACACGATTCCCCGATCCGTGATCGTCAGCTGGATGAGATGCTGGGGTGCATAGTTGATGGGGGGGTTTCATATGAAGACGTCTATCCAGGTACATTTCTTCGAGGGGGGTTCAGGTCCTCGGCCCCTGGATCCCATTAGTGACCTTAGGGTCTTTAGGAAACACCGCGATTGGCCGTGCTAGCCGACCTTCAAACAGCGTGGCCCCGGTACCTACATTATACCTCTGCTCGGCCTGCTGCTAGTGCGCCCAGTCCCACCACACCCCATCCCAGCCGGGGGTCAGATACGCTACAACACCCCACTGCAACACTACCAGACCTATTACCTTGCCCTTTAGGAACGGTAGACAGGTAGCTACTAGCGGCTGTCAACGCTTCTGCGTAAGGTACCGTGACTTTAATTGAGTAAGTACCTAACTGTATGTACTTCGTAGGTAGGTAGGGAAAAAGAAAATCAGTCACCGAATACGTGCCTGCATGTAGATACCTGCGCTTTCGACCTTTAAACTTTGGCCAAAACTCACCCGCCTGTTTCATGAGAACATTTCCTTGTTCATGTTCCAGACACCCCAGCTATTTAGGGCTGTGGTAGTCATGGTAGATCTTGTTCTATTTGATTGCTTGTCTGGGCCTCGTATGTACGTTCGTTTATCTCCTCCTACTTTAGTAGGCAGTGAAGCTCGATCCTCGTAACCTCAACTCCACCCGCTTTCGGATCGCACGAAGCGACTTGGTATTTGTCTGTCTTAGGTCTATGTCCCCCGTACTCGTCGTCCCGCGATACTTCTTTTACGTCATAGCAGCGCCTTTGTAGCCCACCGGGACTGTCCCCTCGGGCAGACCGTGGCTCTGTCCTCCGGGCCCTCATTAGACATTTCGTGGCCGATTTTAACTTGAATTGCCCTGCCCTCTCTCCCGGGCTGTGGCTATCGTCTTCGCTCTCTGTGCCTCGGCTCGTCCTCGACCGCAGAAGCCACGATCGGCAGCAGTGACATTTGTGCTCGTGCGCCTCGCCGGACTAGCGTTACCGATGTGCGGTCAACAACGACCTGTCCTTTCTGGCTGTTCCCCCTTCCAGCTCTTCCAGTTCTTCTAGCTTTCCGTACTTGCGGCCGAGCCCATGCAACCACCATGTTCGGCCGTTCCAATAGACCTTCCCTAGGCCAGTATGACTTCGCCATGCGCGATCCCGTCTTCCACGATCCACCCAACCGTTCGAGAGCGAACTCGAGAATCCGTGAATTCCAGCCCTCGTCTCTCCGTGATCTGCAGCAAAGCCAGGAAGGCTCCAGTAGTTCCGAAGACGAAGTCATCTCGAAACCGAAGCCCTTCAGCAAACACTCGCGGTCAATGAGCCATCCATTCCCTTCGCTATTCTCCAGCAAGAAGAAGAAGAATGCGGCGGCCGACAACGAGTTCGGCTACGACGATGACCATGGTGACCACGATTACAGCACCAAGCTGTATTCCAGTTCGTCGCAAGCCGCCAATACCAGCAAGCCAGCGGCTGGCCACGCCGAGCTGGCCACTGGGAACTGTATGACCTGTGCCGGCCTTGTACGGTGGCCCAAGGATCTTCAGGTCTTCAGGTGCACCAAATGTCTGACGATAAACGACCTCAAGCCGTCTGTCCCAGCCACCCGCTCTACTATCCGGACAGTCTCGCGTCCTGCCTCGCGGGCACAATCGACTGGAACCACCCCATTGGGAGTACCTACAAACACGCGTTCGTCATTCGAATCCGGGCCACTGTCGTGCAGATTGCTAACCACTCGTTATAGCGAATCTCATTTCGGTCGAGCACACCAAGCATCTAATTAGGACTTGCTTGCGTTCCGCTTTGCAGCAGTGGGGTTCAAGAAATTCGGGTCAGCAACGGCACATCTCGGACGGTCAGTCACCGCTTAGATTCGCGGAAGACTATTTCACTCTTCAAGACTACTCGAACAAGCCCGAAAGTTCGCCCGCTTCTTCCAACACTCCACTAGCCTCTCGTTACAATACAGTGTTCGATGACTTTTCGAATCTTGGGTTAGAGCCAAACCCCCTGAAATATTCATCACATCATCCGAGGTCTCTCTCGACGTCGTATCCTGAAGGTACAGTTTCTTCGCGTGCTCCGGTGTTGCAGTCGGACGAGATCCCTGGAGAGAATAGCAGCCATGTCAGCCCACAGAGATCTGCTCTTGACCCTAAGGGGATGTTCAAGAAAGTAGAAGACTATTTAATCCTGTGTTTCGGGACGAATTCTTCATGTATTAATAATTCTTTTATTTCTCGACGAGTTAGCATCACCGCGAAAACAAACCCTGAAGTCGTGAGACGGCCACCCGTTGAGACCAGGAGAGAACCAGCCCGCGAAGATGCGCCGATTTCTGAGCTCGACCCGAAACTCCTCCTTCTCGGCGACTTTGCCGAGAATGGTTCATGGTGGACTGGCGGACAGGAGGAGGTGAATGTTTCCCGAGCATCATCCCGGCGCTACGAGGACAGAAATTCAATTGTCACTTCTCGATCACCCCGTATCGATTGGAGTGCAGTAGTGGAATGGTACCATGCCGTGAACAACGCCGCGGAGACTTGGATGCAGATCTATGAAGAATTACAACAGGCCGACGCAATGCATAAATTGGAAGAATCATCATCACAGGAATTCGAGCAGCTAGCTCTCCAGGCTCAGGAGCATTTGCAGAGATCACTTTTAAAGTGTACCGAGATGTTGCTTAAGCGACCTGGGCGGCTAATGATCGAACCTCAAGATGTGCGTTTCCTGTTGATTCTCCTCGCCAATCCGCTTCTTGTTCCAGGATTCCAGTCCTATACCGGGTACTTTCCCCAGCCAACCAAAGGAAAAACCCACGCAAAAGCATTCGATACGGACGAACGGTCATCCATAGGACGACATTCCGGCATTCTCAAGAGGGCATTCGGTCTTTTAGCCAACTCGTCAGAAGTTTGCCACCACCATTTAATAACCTGGCTGTCAAGGCTTCCTGAGCACATACTGCTACCAATCAAAGACATCACCAGCACCTTCGTAACGCATAGGTTGACGAGACAGAACGAAAGAAGAGTAGAGCCAAAGATCGATTTCACGGAAGGCTTGATTCCACAAATGCCAAATGCACGTGCCAGCAATACTCCAGCTACCCTGCATGCGGCTTTAGAGGCCTCCAAGTCAAAGAAACAGACGAAGCAGGCTCCTGAACAAAACCGCACGACATATACTGATGATTGGCAGATCAAAGTGGCTGCCAGGTTCATGGCTCTCATCGTCGCAGCAAACCGTTATACGTATGTACGACGACGCCACGGAAGTGACGGGCGGGCGTATGGTCCCCTTTTTGCCACAAGCGACTTCTACAACACACTCGTCGACACCATTGATTTTAAATCTGACTTTGAACTTTGGGAATCGAGAAGGGGCAAGTTTACATTTTGCCAATATCCCTTTTTCCTGAGCATCTGGGCCAAGATACAGATTCTGGAATTTGATGCCAAGCGGCAGATGGCAGGGAGGGCAAGAGAAGCCTTTTTTAACAGCATCTTGACGCATAAGAACTACACGCAGCACCTTGTGATCAACGTGCGGCGGGAATGTCTAGTAGATGACAGCCTTCAGCAAGTAAGCGAGGTTGTTGGAAGTGGCAGTGAAGACATCAAGAAGGCTTTGCGTATTGAGTTTCGAGGGGAAGAAGGCGTAGACGGCGGCGGTCTTCGAAAGGAATGGTTTCTCCTTCTTGTGAGAGAGGTCTTCAACCCGGATCATGGTATGTATAATTGCGTTCGCTCTGAGATGACCCCAACTTATTTCTGCATATAGGTCTCTTCGTTTATGATGAGGATTCGCGGTTCTGCTACTTTAACCCTAACACATTCGAAACCTCTGACCAGTACTTCCTGGTCGGCGTCGTTCTAGGGCTCGCCATTTATAACTCTACAATACTCGATGTTGCGTTCCCTCCTTTTGCCTTTCGAAAACTGCTCGCCGCTGCGCCCTCACCAGCAGCTGGCGCACCTGGCCACCAGCGGCCAACCATGAACTACACCTTGGACGATCTAGCCGAGTTTCGCCCTACGCTGGCCCGAGGTCTCCGTCAGTTACTGCATTTTGACGGTGATGTACAATCGACATTCTGTTTGGACTTCGTGATAGATGTCGAGAGGTACGGGACACGGATTCGAGTACCTCTTTGCCCAGGGGGCGAGACGAAGATAGTGACAAATGCCAATCGCAAGGAATATGTTGACCTCTACGTGAGATATCTGCTTGATACCTCAATCGCTCGCCAGTTTGAGCCTTTCAAGCGAGGCTTCTTCACGGTATGTGCTGGCAATGCTCTAACATTGTTCAAACCGGAAGAGATCGAGTTGTTGGTACGAGGCTCGGACGAGTCCCTTGATATCGCTTCTTTGAAAGCTGTCGCTGCCTACACGAACTGGCCAAGAGGAAGTAGTCCGAAAACTGAACCCACGATCCTCTGGTTTTGGGATACGTTTGAGAATGCACCACCAAAAGACCAACGCAGGCTTTTATCTTTTATTACCGGCAGTGATCGGATACCTGCAATGGGCGCGGCATCGTTGGTTATTAAAGTCAACTGTCTCGGTAATGATGAAGGAAGGTTCCCCTCAGCCAGAACCTGTTTTAATATTCTGTCACTCTATCGCTATCGTTCAAGGGAGAGGTTAGAAAACTCTCTCTGGCGGGCAGTGTATGAGAGTGAAGGCTTTGGACTTAAGTAATGATCATGATAATGACGAAAGAAAACATGGATCAATTTGAACAGGCATCGCATGGCGTTTTTGGCAGGTATTGAAGGATTATGCCAACGGCGGCAGCCTCATGTTTCATAATCAATCACAACTCCTAAACGGGGTGGTTACAGGTAGCTTGAATATCATTTCCATCACGCATAGAATTCGGATATTTACTCCTTTGTGCATATTGGAAGTGGGAACTACCTAGGTAGTCCAGATTTCAATGACAGAAGACAGGCGGGGTATTGACATATCAACGGCGTCGTTTCTGCGTAACAGCATACCGAGAAAATTCCTGTACCAAGACTCGATGGTGATTATCATAGGAGTTTGTGCTACGAGATTTTGTAATTATATGATTACGGAAAAGCGGATATGAAATGGCATTGTCGAGGGGAGTTATATCCAATTGCATCTAGGGTGGTCGAGGTTGAGTATCGTCACTCTCTACTAAGTACGCACGAGGACACAAGCTGATATACGGCTGCTAGAGTCTAGATAACTCGCTCCCGAGCGATACAAAGTCTTGAGGCCTAATCGGGCGTTCTGATGTGCGAGCACGGATCGATGCACGTTAGGTAGCGACGCCGCGGCTGTTTAGATTGTACTGCTCTGGTTTGAAAATGGGGGATAGGAAAGAGAAGGTCTACTTGCATCGTCCATGTCGTCGTGAACTCGCATTCTATATTATTTCACAAATACACGAAAGCTTGTGCTCCATTCGCCTATCGATTGTGGCCCCTGTATGTTCATGTATGGGGCTTACTGGTACTGCTCGTGAGCTCTGGCAAGCGAAGGTTACGATCTGGGAAGTGCTGCTTCCAGCTACCACGATATCGCAGCTTCCACAGTTGTGGCCAAGCTCTTTTCTTCGTAATCCAAAGATGGTTTTCATGAGTAAAAAAGGAGAGGATGTGGTTTCGGTGGAAGCTCATGTGATATTGGTATTCATCTACCTGCGATGAATTCTGTTCATGGTGTTGGCAAAGAACAAATGTGAGGCTAGCTATGAGACCAGCTATTTAACCATGTCCTTTTCCGAATTTTCCTGTCCCCCCTTCCTTATTTCTTTCTTAAGATGACTATCGTCATTTGGTGCCTGCACACAGAAAAAAATCTCCATATGGACGAACGGCTATGCCGTCGCCGGATTATTTGAGGGAAATCTTCTCTGAAAACCGAGTCATGGATCTGTATGCTTTCCCTGTCGAAATGCACTTTTGCTTGGGTTGTTGAGAACAACTAGCGTTCACTCCATTCATGGCTGCAATTCGGCCATGGTTGTCTCTCCGTCTTCACTGTTCATAGTGTCTCGGTCCGCCATGATCCAAAACTCTATGGGGTCTTCATCACGCTTAAGACGCCGGAGAAGACGCCGGAGAAGACGCGGGTTAACTGTTTCATGTTTCCAGTGATAGTAAAACCCGGCACACCTCGAGATTGAATCGGAGGGAGTAAATATCTCCGTGCTAGGGCCCTGATATTCGAGGTTGCCATGTGGCTCGACTCCCGGAATGAATACCTTCTCAAGGGCGTCTACGTTGCCAAGCTTCTCCGACATGGCGAAGACGGACCACATATCACACTGGCGGAGCTCATGTGCCCAGGGGCAGACCATCAAGTTACGAACCAGCGATGCCTGAGGTCCGAATTTCAAGTCGATTTGGTCTCTTTCGCCTCGCTATGGATTTCCAAGTCAGTAAAATTTTTCTAGATTTCTAGAATCCAGGATTCTAGCTAGCATAAGGGATTCCGATAACGTATTCATTATGGAAACTCGCCTTGATGCTCGCGGGATACGCCAATGCAAGACAAATATGCTCTGAAAACTACTTACAACTTTTGGACGTTCAAATGCATACCAGGACACCAAGATATCATCGGGAGACATGATGAAATTTGTGCCTTTAGATCGAACAAGAGGCCGCTCTCCTTCCTTATTGGGCCATCTCGAAAGATGATATGGGGTAAATGAGAAGCGTATGGAATAGTGCTTGAGCGCGAGATACCGACACTCGCGATTGATGAAAAAGTATGTGGGAACTTGCTCATATTGGCACCCATAGATCTTAAATTTTGGTGCGGCGGTTCGGGGGCATCCGTGGCGATACCGGCGATACTCTTCATAGCGTTTGACGCACTCTTCAGCACGTATATGAACGAGGCGCGGCTCTTGCATTGCGAAATCCCAGATAACTAGAGCAACCATAGTCAGTTACTGAGTGTATGGCGGCGATATGTGAGTGGGTTTGAATAGTGGGAGGTGCCTGGCATATAGTTTTGGCTGGTAAACAAACCATGCCGAGAGGAAAGATGAATGGCACTTTCTAATTACTTACTCAGCCGAAGCTCAGTCGGAAGTTTTGGGAAGAGAGTGAACTGCTCGATTCTGCTGTCGGCAACATGAATCGAGCTGCTGCTACTCATCGCGTCATGGCTGCTGTCTGGTTCGTCGGTGGCCATCGTGTTGTCGTGGCTCTCACTCTTCGTGATGTCCATGTTGAGTCATTCGCTGAGAGAGGGATGCCTAAAATTAGCTGCTATGTTCACTCTGAGTTTCTGAGTGATTGCGTCGGCGGTAAAAATGAAACAGGAGCAATTCAACGTGAAGAACCGAGAGATGTGGAAATATGTGGTGAGTAGCTCATAATGATTGCGGCCTCATGACATGAATGAGAAAATAAGCAAGACCGTGTATGAGGTGAAGTGATGTCTTTGCCTGATGCAGCGAGATCTTGGGAAGGCAGATGAATGGCTCCGGGTTGCACTTACTTTCAAAGCAGAGACTTACTTGTCACTCGCAAAAGAAGATATGCTGAGACGCCCGAGTTTGAAGTGAGTCCGGAACAGTGCGTAAGAGAGACGAGGACGTTGCCGCTGGCGCTCTGCAGAGAAGGAGTGGTGATGGGACGACCGGAATGGGAGGTTGAGAGTAGTAGGCGGCGAAATCAATAGAAAGCTGCAGGTTCGAGAATTAAATCTACCTGGGTACCTAAATACCTAGTTGTTTGCGTCTCTGGGATATCTCTTGTGCTTGCCTGTTCTGCTTGCAAGCGGGAAGGAGCGAGTCGGTTTAGGTTGGCATTTTATAGACATAGCAGCCTTCATGTTGGTACCTAAGTACCTACCTCAATATCACACGCAAACAGGTCTGAAAGCACCAAACCTGGCTATACACACTGCTAATCGGGAATTGTATGTCGCGATGTATGCAGTATCTACATGTGTGTAAGTGGGATTCTGCGAATACCTCACACAAGAGCATGATTTCAGCTATATTGGCCACGTACTGGACGTGTCACATATTGTCAAGTAGTACGCCCTCAGAGGAGTCATATGTATTAGCAGCTCTAACTAGAACCCGGACCCCTTTATAAGAGAAAACAAGCGTTCTCGCCCATAATGCTGAGGTTTCACAAGGTGAGTTTTCGTAGGGTTTCGCGGGGGCAGTGGCGCATGCCGTGGTGGCCAGGGTGGTTTGCTAGATACCTCGTGGGTTTAGTGAGCATATCGAGGCGATCCGAGGCATCTGAAAGTAGAGACTAGGAGGACTGATCTCCGGCGAGGCAGCCGTGCGTGTAGTCGTTTTACTATGACAAAAATTTATGGATTATAGTGATTCTTACCTGAGTTCTTAGTCAATGGTTCCGAGTCCATTCTCGAGGAGATAAATATTCCTGGGCTGTAGATAGGAACGCTAGCGACATAGGGAGGGCGAACATCAGACAGGGAGCGAAGATCTCTTGTTCATGCGCGGATGAGCATAGAGTACGAATGAGAAGCACGGTCATTGTGCGATTTGGGTTGCATGTGATGTACACAACTTTCTATTTCAACTTGTCATGAGCTGGGCTTCAAGCCTAGATTCTTGTATACATCTTGCTGCAACTTCCCTTGGCAGTGATATCGAGATGAGGGAATATCTTTCTCGTCTTCGAAGCCGATACATTTCCAGCACGTGAGAATGTTCTCAGGGTCGTATTTGGCCTTGATCTTCAGCAGCTTCTCGTAATTCTCCCGGCCATAATACGACGTCTGCCAACCAGTCATGAAGGGGTTCGCCTCGTTGAAATGCGTGCCAGCGTCAGGACCCGCGACCGCCTCAAGCTGCACGGTCGAATTCGTCAGATTCGTAACGAAGTTGACGCGATCCTCGTACGAGCTATTCCACGCCATCGAGCCAATTGTCTGCAAGTGCCACAGCGATCGGTACCACGCAGGAGTGATCGAGGTCCCGGAAGTCCTATTGGCAAAGCCCTTAGGGTCCTGTAGTCGTTGGTACGTGAATGGCGTGGTCACCGGAGTGTAGAAATTGACCGGGTTGAAACCGATCTCGGCAATAGAGCGGAAGTACGACATGAGCTTCTCTTTACCCTCATCCGTTGCGAAAAGTTCATCGGGTATGAGACGGCTAGAACCCATACCCATGAGACCACCTTGCATCGTGTCCAGAGGTAGCAAAAAAGAGTTCCAGATATATAGCCAGTTCGGGTACACAGCAACATTGCTTGTGCCTCCGTGCAATAACGCGAAGTCAGTCACTCGCTGAAAAGAGGCTCGAGCCTTGGTGCCATTGTCGGAAATGTAATCTGACGTAGGATTAAAGTGCGTAACGTAAGTGCCAGCGACATGGCCACCCCAGCCCTGACGACCCCATTTGAGGGATTCATCTACCAGAAGCTTGATCCATTCCAACGCAGTCTCGGATGAGATGTTGGAAGGGAGATGCACGTCAGCAAAAGCAATGGGCTCGCGGGGTATAACGCTATGGGTAGCGTTGAGAACAACGCCGAAACTGCTACCACCGCCTCCTCGTAGAGCGAAAAACAGATCAGGATCTTGACAAGTATTGACAGTGCGCTCTTTTCCATCCGGCGTTACGATGTTGAACTCGACGACACGATCAACTCCCATTCCATATACGGGTCCTAAGACACCGTGACCGCCTCCTAGCAGCCATCCACCTGAAGCCGCGACAGTCGGCGAATACGGGCCGAGAATGACACTATCGTGCTTGTCGGCGAAAATATGCGCGTCGCCGCTGGGCGCGCCGGCACCGATGATCATGACTCTGCCAACATCGTCCTTGCAGCCTCGAGGAACGAACGACTCATGGTATTCCATTCCCTGCAAGTTATGTGTCCAAAGACTCAGGGTACCTTTGCCAGAGTTGCGAGTCATGTAGTCATGTCTATCTCGACGTCAGCCGCTCACGACTCCACGGCCGCGAATGAGTTGGAGGCTTCGTAGCTGATGGGTGCCGCTCACCCAGCGTTTTTGACGGAAAGGGTCACTTTATGTTCTCTCGCGAATTTGAGGGCTGCAGTGACATCGGAGCCTTTCGTAATCTCTATGTAATAAGACGGCACGCTCCCCTGGTTACAGATCGCATTGCTCGCGGGTATGCCGGCTGGAGTTACGGTGTTGTCGATGAGGCATTGATCCGCGGGTTCTGAAAGGCAGGCTTCACTCTGTAGATTCATAAAAGAGCCGGGGAAATTCGTTCGTAGGTCACCCGTTTTCCAATCCTCCCTGACCGCTGTGCATCTCTCATCGTCTACCGAATTCGCTAGGCCGTTGTAAGATGAGAAACACGGCCGAGCGATCGGCGTGGAACTTCTCAGCCGACCCTCGACAGTGGCATTCAAGATGTGCCATGGCTGTGAGGTGGACAACGCGTCGGCGCCAACGAGAAGGCTGGCGATTGGAACGGTGATTTTCATGGCGACAGGATAACGGTGTCCATCCGTATACGGAATGAGTGTGTCCAAGCAGCCGGAAACAGATCGGGTCACTTCACTTAATATGCTGTGCCACGCTCTGGCCGGAGGACGGCGAGGAAGCTTTGAATGCCATTGACATTGTCATTCCTTCCTTCGTGCTGACGCATATCAAGATGCGATGTTTGATGCCCTAAGCCGGAAGAAGAAAGTGCCATTACTAAAGATGTGTATGCACATCACATTAGTGGTTTACGAGCCGGGGTCCAGACAACGATCAAGGCGAAGCTCAGGACCGGGTTGTTTGAGCCGTGAGCCCCCGTAGAGCGGTGAAAGTGTGCCCTTTAAGGAGACTGTTACATTCTCGCCCGTAAACCACAAGCAATGGAATACTGAGCGCCAAGCACACCGTTCTACTCGCAAGCTAATGGCTTCATAACTAAACTTCCACGATGCATGATGCAGTGCCTGGGAGTACCAACAATACCTGATTGGGCGTTAGTTAACTCAGAATCCTTGTCGAGAGGATGCCACCCTGAAGATTGTAACCAATCAACCAATCACTCTTAGCAACCAATCTGCAGAAGATCATGATCTTCCTGATATCGTTGAAGATGGGATAATATGAGCCATAAGAAGAAGCGAATTACTTTTCATGTTTGTGTAGATTCTGTGCCAGGCGAAGATTGAAGACTCAAAAATCAACGCTCAGTTAGGACTCAGACCGGTGTACGAACTCTCGTTAGGGGGGCTATGGTTGCGCACTTTAATTGGAGGCAGGCTGATAGGTATACCCACATGTTTAGCCACGTGCTGAGCCACGTGTCTTAGCTCATTGCCCAGGTGATTTACGCAACCTCAGGAACAACTCGATTTTTCTTTAGTTCCCTACCTATGTACCTTATCGTGGTAACCAGAATCGATGATTGCGCACTTAACTAAATCTCTCGACCTGACTACTGTCTCATTGTATGAACCGTACATACGCGACGAATGAATCAAATCCAGTTTACGTGTTACCCGGTATGGTCAATCAGCTGAAGTGAATGACTGACCATGAAATTCCATGCTGTACGAGAAGTCAGATTATTTATATCAGCAGTAGCTCACGGGGCGCGCTTATTCTGCCTGGGCTTTCGATATCTCTAACCAATTGACTTTGATTCCTTTAGCTTTGCCTTCAGGTCCAGATGATAGCCACTTTCCCTGGCACAATAGCCAGGCTTTGGCGATGAATTGACGAGGGTCACTGCAATCCTAAGCAGATGGTACGACTTATAACGAGGAAGTCACGAGGGCTTTATCGTCGTTAATTTGGAACACTATATGAGCGAGATCAATTGAACCCCTTTGAATTTGCCTGCCATAAAAATTGTTTTTTGGGCGGCAATTTCAGATGTCATCCAGAGTATTGGATCTACAAGACAGTACAGTAAACGTTTCAAACAGCTCTTTCTTGTGTATTCAGTGCAGGCTTGTTAGGAGTATAGGGGTAGGCTTACGAAGGTGATACCATACCAATCCATCCGACAAGGCAACCAACTATCTCGGCAGAGCCATGGAAAAGTTCTACAATATTGACAGTAAAAATTAGTCGTTGGCGTGCATTATATGCCTTGTAGTTTCTAAAGTGCTTCCACCTATTAGTCACAGGACAGGCAAGGTTCAGTTTACATGACGGACAACAGAACATGCGTTATGTTGACCTATATATTGAGAGAATATAGTATATAGCCGAAAACACGAATGCCATCCCAAAGCCCTGGCTTCTCCAACCCACCAAGCTGAGCCAAGGCTGCGAAAGAACACCTCTCCCAAGCCACAGAGTGGCTTCCAATGTCAATCCAGGAGTATCTTCATCCCATCATCCATTTTCGTTTCCTCCAAACATTGACTCATATCGAACCTGCGAGTAATCCTCTGCCAACCCAGAGAGAATTCCTTCCAACACCCGAACGTCCTAACACCAAACCGACACTGAGTGCTATAGTCTGAGCCATAGCTGAGAAAATCAATAACCCGTTCCAGACGCCGAAGGAACGGAGTACGACTTGAGTAAGCTCAGAATCCATCCATCAAAGAAAAGCAATGTAGTAATGTAGTAAGCCACTTCTACCCGAGACATCTACAAGCCAGAAAGGTTGAACTCCCAGGAGTCGCTATTCTGGCAATCCAAAAACCACAAATTTGGGTCGCCGCAATCAAGATCTAGACTTTCCTGGATGAAGTTGCTAGGCAGGTCCAAGTCCCATGAAGGCTTCACATCGTCAACGCTCTTGGCATTGGTACACTCTGCCGAGTCTAGTGTGTGCTCGTCGATGGGAGTATCAGCAGTGGATTGGGATGTTTCTGTTTCTGGAATGTGCTGAGGCTCGGCTTTAGTCTCAACAATTGCGGGTTCAGCCAGAAACTCCTGTGAGGTGATCTTGGGTGACGTGATCTTGGGTGACGTGATCTTGGGTGAAGTGATATTGTAGACTGTCTCCATCGGGAACTGAAATTTCTGAGCGAACTGGGCGTTATCTTCAGTCAGAAAACTACCTAAGTCAATCGAGAAGTCCTGGCCATCCTGGGCCATTTCTCCAGGCACGGCTCCGATCGTCAAATGAGTCGGTGACTGGAGATCCTCAGAATCAAAATCTGGTTTGAGAGAGCCGTTATCGTACTCGACCCGCTCCTCAGTTGTAACGGCGGAAGTGAGAGACTCCTGGCTGTGCTCGGTGTTCGTTTCAGACGGGGTCTCAGGCTTAGGAGAGGTGCACGGGGATACAGTCTGCTGGGTCGATAGCTGCTCCTGTGGTTGATCTTGTTCATGGGTGCTGACCCCTGGGCTACTTGGCGAGGTGCGTGGCCACACAATACGAGTAAGTTGTTCTTCACCAGTCTTCAGCTTCATCCACCGAGCTCTCCATGGCTGCTTCTCAGCATCAGACATTGCCCTCCATCGCTCAGAAAGTAAAGCCGCTAGACAGGCAGATAAAATTAGTCTTTCCTCATTGAAGATATATGTGAACGTGGGGCGGGATAGAGGTAACTTACAGACTTCGCCATTTGTAATTCCAGGCTTCTCAGCCTTGATTTGTCGCGAATGAGCCATGCGAAAGCATAGGAACATATTAGGGGCCTTCTTTGGTCTGCTGTGATCCTTCCTCGTGTAGGGTTTTCTAGGCTTCTTCCTCGGGGGCTGATGACTACCGGCTTCTTCGTCCCGCTCTTCGTCCAATGCGCGTTTTCTACCGTGACTTTGTTGCCGAGAGACAGTGGGATTCTAGCCCAGGCTGTTATCGGGCACGGCGTGATACGGCTGTTGTGACATCCAGACCGGGCCTCCAATTTGAGGGTGCCAACACCAGTATCCCGTCTGATAGCCCCCTTGATAGTTAGCGATCTATTTGAGTTACATACTTAGTAAGTCCCGGACTGGAAAACTTAATATAGGGACACGTCGAGATAAGGAATGTAATACTAACCTGAGATGGAGCACTTGGCACATATGGTTGGGGCATCTTGAGCGGTTGTGTGACAGGTGCTGTAGATTCGAGTCCGTCAACGGTGGCAGCATAATTGTACGCACCTTGTCCAGGTGGAGTTGGATAAGGTGCCATGCGATGTGGATCAAAGGGAGGTCCCGTATAGGGCTGGTTGTTTTGGAGACTACCGGCACCTGCATAAGGTGAAAGGTCTCCGGGAAACTGTGTAACCTCTTTTGCAAGGGGCTGGGCATGTTGATAATCGTAGACTGTGCCTGCGTGGTTGATAGAATGACTATTGCCAGAGACCCCAGAAGCGATGCTTCTGTATCCTCATAGTTAGCTCAGCGATGACAGAACAAGGCGACAGGAGAATTAATTTTAACAGTAAAGGTGGTGAAGTAGAGTTGGGTGCAGTGGAATTATGGTTAACGCAAGGGCAAGGGAGGAGATGATCATTAGAGTAGGCTACTGATGGGATCGTAATGTAGAAAATCGAAACTACTTACCCGGCTTGGTTCACAGAGACGAAATGCATGGTGAGGGATGGTAATTTGCAAGTTGCGTGAAGAGAATCTATAGATTGTCTGAAGATGATTTGCAATCCGGTGAGAAGAAATCGCAAGCGCATAGTGGTCCTCGAAAGGCTTGTGGATCTACGTTGGAGTGAAGAGATGAAGGAAAGATGGAGAAGGGGTCTGAAACATACTCATTTATAGATTAATTACAAAACTATGGGTGGGGCTCGACCAGTTGTATAACGACGCCGACAATAGGGGATCTCCCAAAGTGTTCAGGAACAGTCTCAATGACCCACAAGGTAGAGCGCCCAGGTTCAACCTATTGGCCAGCAACCGTAAAAGCCAGCCTAAGCTTCTCGAAGTTCTTAAATGGATTGTTGAATAGTCTCAATGGACGAGAAGGGCCCGTGCTTGATCACACCATTAGTCGAGAGGTTGGCAATGGTCTCAAAATAAGAGCTGACGCATGTGACAGCGCCTTATGTAGATCGCGGTGTTGTGATGTTTAGACTTTAGTTTGTTTGTCTATATAACCGGTACAAACTTCCATTACCTACCAAGCTACCAACCTCCATGTCGCTAGGAATATACACGACTATCAGTAAATCCATTGACGTAGGGGACGAATCAATGTTTACTTGTAAACACCAGTTGTTATTGTTCCAACCATTGTGTTATCCCAAAAAGCAGCACTGTTAAAATTGTCTACGGGTTGTTGTGGTCATATCCATAATTGTTAGTTTAAACCACAGTGCTGTTGAATTAGGCTGGTAGATGATCGACTTGCTGCTCGTGATATTGTTCATCAACATATCATCGTCATTTCAATTTATACGTAGGGCGCTCGCGATCTCGATGAGGTTTATTGTATCAAGAACCTGTTTTCAGAGATCAAATTGGCCTGAGCTTGGACCTCTCTACTCAGAACAGAGATTTGAGTATGGACAACTCCGAGAAAGATTCAGTGCTTTCTGTTCTTTTCTGACTAATATTATCCGAAGCGCCTTTCTCGTAGCAAGCATTACCAGAAACAGCTGTGTCCAGTTTTATTTGGTCCCCCCCAAAAAGGTAGAGCCATCTTAGAATCACTCGTTCGATCTGACAACAAGACTAAAGAGGCCGTTCTATAGATTTATAGAGTAAGACATCCCCTGTGTATGTCGTGTGTTTCGAGCGCAACCAACATACAATTAAACAAAATGCGTCCTACCTAGCAGTTCTCTTGAGAAGGCAAATTTTTTAGTATTTTATCTCAACTATTACGGCCAGATGCATTCCCAACTTTTTGTCGAGAAAGGACTACCCTCGATGATACTTGGGGTAGACGAAGGTCAGCCTGCTTTGAGTCATAGGCCAAATCATGCCAACGGAGCGGGCCACTGGTAGGGTCTTGCCACGGAGTCCACGATTTAGGAGCCTTCAGAATTACTAGTCGGGTTTGCTTGGAAGTGGAAATGCTCCGGCCAGGTGGTCTGTCGCCGATACCAAGTTGATACGAAGTAATTAGTTGTACCACTTTCGGAAGCAACCTTGAAAGTCTATTGGATTAAGGTTTGGTCTATATAAGCACCCAGGTAATTGAACAGGGTGATGAGTTGATGAAAGAAGTTGTAATCCAATTGGACAAAAGAGAGATATGCGCATTTTAATATATCTGCTTTCTGTTTTGTCCTTGATGCCAATCACCCCTTTTCTCCCTCTGTGTAAGCCTGTTCAGCCACTTGGTGGCTGAACGTCCTTAGGTAGTTCCAATACCTTAGGGCTTTGTAGTCCCAACTACACCACTTTGGTACATAACACTATTCAAATACTCTTTCGGCTTACCCAATTGTTCAAAACAATCGCGAACAAGTTCAATGTTCGCACCGTCAACCGTTATCATTCAAGATACCAGCCATTTCGTTTTAGCCCACAGCCGAGCTAAACAATTGCCTTCGATAGCTACGACTTGATCGCTTTATTGTTCTAGCCAAAAATAAATCAGACATTGTCGACCACAATACTAAATTTGATAATGCTGCACTTGTAGCCATGTTTCTAGACTCTAAAGGTATTGATGTCAACACCTGTTATTCAAAATTCAAATCAATTATGACTTGCGCCACCAGTGCAGGATGGACGGCTATTTGCCTTCCCGCACTCACAAGGACCACAACTCTTGAGTTGCTTATGTTTGCCGACGAAAGGGAATCATCGGTTATGCTGTGATGAGAGCTCTTTCCAGTTGTTCGAAGGGCAGAGGCGCAATACATGGGTTCACATCAGGCACGGAGGTTCAGATGACCGCTCGTAGCGGACCGTTACGAATTTAGGCGACCGGCGTCGCCAGCGACAAGAGTCGCTCGACAATAGGCAGAACCTTGACTTTATAATCACTGTTACTCCCGATAGATTTAGACGAAATTCACAACAACATATTGGGAGAGTCAACAGGAATGGCGTCCTTGCCGTTGCAAGTCAATAGTAATCCCGCCCTGAATCCCCATAAACCTTGTATCAGTACATCCGTATGCCTTCAAAACGCTGCGTGATTGGTGCTGTTTGGGGAAGTCTATGTGATTACAAATTGAGATGTTCAATCTATGCAAACTCTGGACTTCTCACTCCGGGTACGTCGATACTAGCGACAGGATACCCCTCTTCGATGAGGAACCAATGGAATATTCAGTTCCGAGCCTTATAGCCCCAGATCATGAATCGAAAGCACCTGTTGATATGGCAATCCTTCGCATCATTCACGGGAATCTCTTGTCAGGTGTTCCTGTCTTAGAGTGAATGGAATAGCCCTACAGTCACGTACCAGGTAGATAAAGGGGTCAGTAGCTATGAAGGTGTATTGGTCAAATAGCCCCTGGCCCTTCTGCCTGGTAGCCGGGAGGGATAGCCTGTATATATAGACGAAGTCTGATAGGCACACACAAGGGCATCGCCTATCCACCTACGCCTCTCCGTCCTTAGAGAGGTCGAGTCCCTCAACAACCTACGCTACATGTCTATATGCCTCGGAACGCAATGCTAAGGACCTTACTCAAACCCACCGCCTACCTCCTGGATTGGATTAGAGATCCCGAAGCTGCTGCTCTTGCGCTAACGGCGATTCTTGAGGTTATATTCGTAACTTTAGAAAACAGCTGATTTCATTCAACTTACTTCCCGCAGATCAAGAATTGGAATGAGCTGGCAGAGGGGTGGCAAAAAAAAATTTTTTCGAGAATAGGGGCTCGGATATACTAAGGGGTTAGTTCTAGGCTCATACGACGTACAAGAGCTGGTGTTAAAGCTACTGCGAATGGTAATATTCTTACAAATACAGTCTATGTTATTGAACAACTTTGCTGAGTTGATAGAACTCGTGACTCTTCCCGTCCATTCGCGTGATATAGCCCTCAACATTCCTCTCTAGAATCTCTCCGGCCTCATGCATGGGATTGATACACGGATTATTGATACAACCTAATCGACATCACGATTAAGCATATTGGCGAAGTTAATGAGTAAGCAAAGGAGGAAGAGGACATCTTGGTTCCCAAAGCGGGCCTCAAACAGGCCGATGAGAACGCAGTGGTTGAGGCTTCATTCTGGATAGACTCCGCATGTGGGACTTCTGAACCCTCAGCTCACGTACAACGTACAGTAACAAGTCAGCCCACGACCTCCCTTCTCGACAAACCATGGTCTGTTAATGCGCAAGTGGTCTGTTCTGAAAAGGGGACGATAAAATATTGTTACCTATAACCCTTGCTATCCTATTTTGAGCAATGCTCCTGGCGGCTTACAACTTTGCTCCGTTCGTTACCACAAGTGCTCTGCTTAGCGCATCCAAGAACTTTCGCAAGAAATGCTGCTCAATATAGACGCAGCTCCTAGTCGCCCCGTTCTCGCCGCCTTCGCCACCCGTCTAATCCCCTGTTGTGTACCATGCTCGAACGGAGCTGAACGGGAGCCAAAATGCCGCCGTTGAAGCTGCCTTGAGACATCCTCTTGCTTGCCTCTGGAGCCCTCCGGACAACGGAAATTCACAGATGATAGTTGCCGCTATAATCGAACTCGAGCGCATGCTACAAGAGGAGAGGATCCTTGTTGCGGCTCCTACACATAATGTAATCGGCAACGTAATGAGGCAATACCTAGTAGCTGTAGGAAATGTTGAAAGATAACTAGTCCTACGAGTTCCTAAAAGTTCCTGCTGAGGTATGTAAAAACCCCCTCGATCATGACATAACATCAATGCGGAAAGGGTTCACAAAGTTGCCGGAGATCTAAAGCCATACACCCTTGACGCCATGGCAAGGATAGAAATATATCCCTGTCGAGAAACTCTCAAAGAAGCTAGAAGAGAGTCAAAAGATGCTGTCATGTATTTACCACGCATATCGGTACCGGAATAGGTATTTTACCTAAACATGCTTTAGAGGTAGTCATCATTGCCGAGACATCCCAGCAAATCGAGCCAGCTTCGCTGGTTGCACTGACAAAAGGCTGTCAACGAGCATTACTGGTTGGGGATCACGTTCAACTCAAGCCCACAGTACAGCAGCTGGCGGGTGCCTTTGAGTTCGGCGTGTCCCTCTTCGAGCGGTTGTATACGCGGTCGGTGAGTTGGGGACTGACGACTAGTGCTTCGGAAATTCCTAAACTCATGCTTGACACTCAATATCGCATGCATCCCTTCCATCTGCGAGCTTAGTTCCAGCGAATTCTACGAGGGAATCCCTCTCACGGGAACCGAACGTGCGCATAGGCCGCTCAGCCCCTACATGTTTCCATGACCTATCGACCCCGATAAACAAGTAAGGTAAAGCCCGAACTATTTTCATCGAACACGTGGCCAGAGAGGACAAGCTTGGCCAGCGGTCTAAATCGAACGAAGGCCAAGCTCGACTCTGCCACCGCGTTTGCAGCTTGCTCTCGACGGAAGCGGAACCATTCCAAATCAAAGGAGATGTCACGGCGGGATCAGAGCAGGGCATAGCAGTACTAATGCCCTATACGCAACAGCTCGCGGGGATAAAGAACGTCGAAGTGTCTGGCATCGACGGCTATCAGGGGTGGGAAGCAGACTTCGTGGTCTTCGTGGCAACGAGGTGCAACACCTCCTGCAACATTGGTTTCCTAGAAGACCTGCGACGTATGAATATCGCGTCGACACGCGCGAAGGCTGGGATGATAATCATCGGGAATAGAGCAACATTGATACAGGGAAATAGCTGGTGCTGAGATTACAGCTGTGGAAACGGCTGCTGGGCTCGCTGTTCATCGTAGATATTGAAAATAGCAAGTAGCTGGTAATAAATACCCCTTTTAGGCTGGCCCTCGAAGAATTTCACCCCCGAAATATTCACTTGATAAGTACTCTGCTACCTAATATTCCCAATTGCTTGTTCAGCCTCGAACTATCATCAATCATGGGTATGCCTAATATGGAACTGCGAAGCAGTCGTCTGTACTACTGCGTTGTATGCATGTGACGTAGGTTGCCGCACCCCACTACCGGGAGGCGCTAATAGGTACCCTGCCGTGCCCCCCAATTCTGGCCGGAATCGGCCCCTCAAGTCGCAAAAAAAAGTGCTTCCACCATCTCCGGGCGCAAATGTGATTGGTAATAATACTTTCACATTGGACGAAATGATTACACTACACTAAGTAACGCTATAACCACTTTCAACCTGGGCAAACTGCCTGTCTTTGAACTATCAACCACAGACACACACTTTTCAATTCTCTTCTCTCCTCTCTACCTAAACCAAGTTTCCATCCATTCATTTACTGTCGGGTTTTTACCGTCCTACCCCGCCAACTTCACGTTATACATCCGAGACGAACAAACACCGGAGAATAAAGAATTACCCCGCCAAAATGAGCCCTTCGCAGCGCACCCTGCTGCTTGCCCCGCCATCCATCGCCTCCCACGAGGAGACGCTTCACAACGTCTACACAACCTTCGACCGCGCGACGTCCGATCTGACCATGCTCGACCGTCTCTCCTCGGGCCTCGTCGCCCTGCCCCCCGCCACATACGACCTCGTCGTCGTGCTCACAGACGCCGCCGGCGCCCGGTACCAAGAGGCCGTGCAGATCCTGAACCGGCGCGTGTACGATGCCGTCGCGGGATCAATGAAGCCCGGCGCAATTCTGCGCCAGCAAGAGGGGCCCTCGCTGCCCGAGTCCGAGGCCATCCTCGCCGGTCTGGTGCTGAGGGGAGACGGCGCGTTCGAGAAGGCAGAGGAGGAGGCGCCTGTGATGCTACGGCTGGGCGGCAAGAAGAACGGCGTCAATGGACATAACAGCAGCAATATCAGTAACGGGAACGGCAGTGTACCCATTGCGAAGAAACAGCCTGCGATAAGCCTGCTGCCGGATGACGATCTGGATGGCGATGGCGATGAGGATGAGCTCATTGATGAGGACACGCTCTTGACGGAGGAAGACATCAACCAGAAGATTCAACCGCGTATGTCTACTTCCTTCACCTCACCTTTCCGCTCTCTCTCATTGAGAATAATGTCACATACTAATACATACCTTGGGCCGTACAGCAGCAGAATGTATCCCCAAGCTCGGCAAGCGACGACGGGCCTGTAAGGATTGCACGTGCGGACTGGCAGCGAAGCTTGAGGCAGAGGACAGGGCACGGCGCGCCAAAGCAGACGCCGACCTGGGCGTGCTTAAGCTCGGGGCCGACGACCTCGACGACCTCGAGCTGGACTTCACGGTGAAGGGCAAGGTGGGCTCGTGCGGGAGCTGTAGTCTCGGCGACGCATTCCGCTGTGCCGATTGTCCCTACCTTGGACTGCCGGCCTTCAAGCCGGGCGAAGAGGTCACTATACTCAATAATGTGGCGCAGCTATAGACGGCTCGATATCATTTCTGGCAACACCAGACCCTATACATATATATACCAGCATGGACTCCCTTCGGCATTTCAGGAAAGTGCCACATAGTTTAGGCAGGGTTCAAGATACCGAAGCTAAAAGCTTTGAAATGATGATCCTACTAATGGACAGGGAGCCGCCTTTGGGAGAACGGCCACGCTGAGTAGCAGTATCAGCTTCCTTGGTCAATAAATTCGACCTCCCTCCAATGTCCTCATCTGCTTCAAAATTCAGTCGGCAGGGGAAATACTCATAGTTCTGACTGTTGTATGCATTATGTTCATTATCTAGAAAGAATAATGAAATAGGTTTTAGGACCACTGAGTGAACACAATCAGAGTTTAAATGTCTATGTTCTTTTAGTGGACGCAAGACTTTCATCGGAACAAATACCTGTTAGAAACGCATTACAAGGCATGATGCATAAGTTTGTTAAGCTATGGGCGGGTAGAAGACACCACCTGGCGGATACGGTTTGTAGGTAGCTAGTATTATAGTAGAAGGCCCGCAAAGTACGGGCCAGCCAGCTGGTCATGGACATGTAGCCGGACTCACAAGGTATAAGGAGAGAAGACTAATTGTTCATGCAACACATGGGCTTGATATTGGTTTTGTGAGACTGCACGTTTAGGAACCGGGGACTATGCAGGAATAAACACTTCTCTTCTTCGCCTATGTCATAGTGAAACTCCGGAAACCTGTGAACCCTATGAACCCAGTCCTGATCCAGAGCCTATCTCTTCTCGTGGAGTTACAAGGGCACCCTGCAAAACGCCGAATAGGTTGGTCCATGATGTCGCCACGAAATGCAAGTCTCGTTATCGTCGTAGCGTCCGATATGTTGTATTTGTCGTTGGTGGATTTGGTCAATTTTACTTGTTTAGAAGACGAGGGCGGCACCCTTGGTCTTCTTGTCACCACTAGAAGCCAGAAATATTAGTCGAGGTCCTTCGGTGTGAACGTTTCGAAAATCAGAAGAGCATACCCTAGCTCGAAGTGCTTGCATCGCTTCAGAGGCAGCTGCTTCTTGGCCTTGCACCCATTGCATTCGAGACGCAGCACAACCTTCTTTGTGGTCTTGGCCTTCTTGTGGAAGACAGGCTTGGTCTGACCACCGTATCCGGACTGCTTTCTGTCGTAACGTCTCTTACCCCTGGTAGAGGAGTCAGTTTATTTTCTTTGGCTATATATGCTCAAAAATCGGGAAATGATTTCGACTGGCGCATGCAGAGAAGTTCAGATGGATCTCAATCCTCGTATTGGCTGAGGTGTCTAAAGCTTGAATTTGTCCAACTCTGGTAGGAAAATCTTGACGGGTTCGAAGTCGATGGAGGTTTTGTTATAAGGCAATATAGGCTTGGGAAACTCGCATAATCGGAATCGCGCTCGGATGTGACTTACTGGGCGAACGGGCTAGCCTGAATGCCTTGGTTAACAGTTTGCCAGAGATTGTTATAGATGTGCGGCATACCTTTCCAGCCTTGTACTGAGTTACCCTGTCTGCAGAATCCCAAAGTCAATCAATGATCATGTGCGAGCTTTTCCGCGTCGGTTTCGGGTGACGCAAACGCCAGCAAAAAGTTTCCCCGTGGGCAAAGGCGAGGCCTCGAATCGGCACTTACGGAGGGTGTGCTTGTTCTCGCGAGCGCAATCTTCGTGAAAATGTACGTTAGTATTTTCCTCCTCGGTTTTCGTCATGGAGAGACATACAGGTCTTGCGCGTCTTGGGAATGTTGACCATTTTGACGGCTGGGGGTTCGTGGTCGTCTATGTGTGTCTGGTCTGGTGGTGAAGCTGGTGATAGATGACTTGTGCGTGGGGTCAGGTTTTGCAGTTTTGCCGTACTTTTCCCCCTTCACTTTCACTTTGTGGCTGGCTGGTGATTTTTCAGTGGAAGAGGTCACGTGAAGAGGCTTAAGCGACCTTTAGCCACAATCAAGCCTCCACCGCACCGTTTGTTGTATGTGGGGTCAAATCCTCGCTATTTACATAAAACCAGACCCCACTTTAGTGATATGGGACTACCAGTGACAACCTAAACTGTCGACTAGATTCTAATTGATGTTAGGTACTGACCTCCTGCCGAAGCTACCTAACATCTTGACACATTCTTAGCTCACGACGATCAATCGGTGTAGAGATTGTGCTGTATTAATCTCGCGAAATAGAATCGGCTCAACCTATCTTTTGCCGTAGTCGTTCAATATGTCACCGATATGCTCGTGCATTACCTTAGTTAATACCGCTGACGTAAAGACTTAGGTGAGATCATTTTCGGGACTACTCAGACCGCTGCTGTCCACGCCTCCAAAATCCTCGCCACGCGGTCAGTCCGTATTAAAGAGCTGTAGCCCGGCATGTGAGAGTGTACGCGTGCTGGGCTCTATCGTGTTTGATTACTGAGCCCGTCCCCTTTTGCCATGCCCCTTACCTCTCTCCACTCAGCTGCAGCGCCGGCGCCTTGGGCTATTGAAACTAGATGTGTTGACACCATTGCACAATCTGCGTGACTTAGAGACCAGAAGCTACTGCACCAGAGGAACATGTCCCTCTCAATGGTACCCATGATGAAGGCTTCCAATCCTCCATCACATGTTTACAGAGATGCTTTTTTCAGCAGCAGGGGACAGCCTATCTTGGCTAGACAAATGGTTGCCCGTGTTCGTTCTTGTCAGACATACGCCACTAAATGTACGACCACTATTATGGCACCAGCCCAGACGAGGCGTCGATGTTCAATCTGAAACTTCATGCGAAATAGAAACCTCGTGGTAACGAAAGAACCGGTCTGCGTCAACCCTAGTGCCAAGTTTTGTGGCTGAAAGAGTATCGCACTCTACATATTACAGATGAGCACACCCTCTCCAGTTGTTCGCCGATGCCAGCTGAAACCTCCACATGGAGGAGATCGAGCAGCGGATGTTACTGCTCTCGGAAGAGAGGCTCGCTCTATCGGCAGAGTCACATGCAATCAAGCAAGCCAACTTAAAATTCTTTCATAATATGCTTGATGACATCAGTTGCCGTGTGAGTATTTACTCAGGCCACCGCCAGCATGCCATGCAATAGACGTCTCTTGATTATCTTGTGGTGGCTGTTTGGCTTAATTTGGATTCGCTGTCACGATCTGTTCTCATTAGCAACATGGCCGCTAAGGCTGTCTCGACGGCCTGTGCCCAATATGGTCAAAGGCTACTACCTCATATCATTGACGACGTAGCCAGCAAGGATCCGCGGCGGAAAATATTGCTTACCGCACGCTCAACTGATCCAAAGGATGGATGGAGACCCATGACGTTCGGTGACTACGCAAATGCAATAAACCAATGCGCACAAGTCATCGTCGATACGTATGGGCGAGCTTCTGAGGAAGGATTTCCTACAATCGCATATATCGGGCCTCAGGACGCACGATATCTCATCATGGTGATTGCTGCCATGAAAGCTGGCTATCAGGTATCTACACTTTCCAAGCAGAAAGAACTACCCACCGCTGAGACTGCACTTAGGCGCTGTTTATATCTCCGAAAAACTCTCAGCAAGCTCAAATCAACCTCTTTGAGAAGACTGAATGCAGTATACTCTGGTATGCTGAACCATTCGGTCAATTAGTCAAGCCTTGGCTGGCGGAGAGGAAAATGCAGACTCTCCAAGTCAGTCCGCTCCAGCAATGGTTTCCAGAAAAGCAGGTTCCTCTTTTTTCGTATGAGAAGACTTTTGAGCAAGCAGAATGGGAACCCTTCTGTATTATGCATACAAGTGGTAGTACTGGCCTTCCCAAGCCTGTCGTAGCCAGAACGGTAAGCATACCGGTCAGCTAACACACTTTCAGAGTGTGAAGGTTAATGAGCGTTCCAGGGCATGATAGCAATTTCCGATGCCCACCAGCAGCTTGGTAAATGGCAGGATTCCGAATATTGGCTGAATGAGTGTCAGCATAGGGTCGGGGGTTTATTTCTCCCTGTCGGTCAACATTGTCTTCCGCCTCCTAACAAGTGTTCGAACAAGGCTAATGGTTTGGCAGATGCCACTGTTTCATGCCGCTGCTCTGTATACATTCTTCCACGCTTCTGTCTATAGGAGCATCACTACGATTCTAAGTATCGCCGAGCGGCCATTATCATCCGATTTGGTTCTAGAATGCCTAGCAAACGTGGAGTTCCAGGCCGCGTTTCTTCCTCCCTCCGTTCTCGAAGACATAAGCCACAGCGAAGAATCCATGTCCAAACTCAGCAGGCTAGACATGATTTGCTTCGGAGGTGGTATGTGCAGTACACTCTTATCTAAAAAGATCTTCTACTTACTGTGATAGGCAACCTTGCTCGAGAAGCCGGGGATAGGTTGGTGAAGCATAAAGGTATACGCTCACTATGAACTTTTCGCACTAGCCAATAACCTTCAACCCCTCACGGAATACCTTATCGTGCATCATTGGTAACTGACCTATGTATACAAGTTCCTATCTTCAATTTGATAAATTCCACAGAGTAAGTGGACAAAGAATATCAATCTTCACCCAAAAACTAACGGCCCACAGATTCGGTTCTTTCCCAGTATATTTCCACCAAAATCGCGAACTGTGGGCATATTTCAAGTTCAATTCTCAGATATTTGGGGCTGATTGGCGTCCGTTTACCGATGATACTTACGAACTTGTCATAGTTCGCCAGGGCAAGAAACCGGGCCTGCAGGGATTCTTTTATACCTTTCCCGAGGTCGACGAGTTCAGTACCAAGGATCTCTATAAACGTCACCCTACGCTTCCAGACTTTTGGATATATCAAGGTCGTACTGATAACGTTATTATATTTTCGAACGGAGAGAAGCTGAATCCTGTGACCATTGAGGAAACCATTCAGGATCATCCGGACGTGCAGGGGGCGTTAGTCATCGGATCAGACAAATTTCAGGCCGGTCTCTTACTCGAACCTGTGAAACATCTCCAAGATGAGAAGGACAAGCAAAATTTTGTCGACAGTGTTTGGCCCTACGTCGAAAAAGCGAACAGCGAAACAGTAGCCCACGGTCAGATCAGCAGAGAGCTAATCACTATTGCGAGCCCTGGTAAGCCCTTCGCCAGATCTGGTAAGGGTACGATACAAAGAGGCAGCACTATTCAATTATATGCTGAAGAAATCGAATATATATACGCCGAGGCTGAGAGCGGACCTCATTTATCGGTGACAAAATTTGACCAAAGCTCTGAGGAATCATTAACGGCCTCTATTCTCCAATTGTTCAAGTCACTCAGGGGTAAAGCAGAGTTAGGCCCAGATACGGACTTCTTTACCGCAGGTATTGATTCATTACAAGTCATGAATGCATCAAGATCGCTTCACGCCGGCCTTGGGATTAATCCGACTGTGTTGAGCGCTCGATTCATTTACCGCAACCCCACGCCCCGCCGGCTTGCACAGTATATCCTACATACGCTCACTAGCAACGGAGTCGATATGAACAACAAGGACAAGGACTACGATACAGGGGTAGCGAAGATACTCTACGAAAAATATATGAAAGACCTTGTTGCCGGCAAAGCAGGGCGCCCCGCAGCCCCAGACTACGAGCAGACCATCATGTTGACGGGGTCAACCGGAGGGCTCGGGTCCTACCTGTTAGACCAGCTTGTTCGGAACCCGGCAATTAAAAAGATCGTTTGTCTTAACCGAGCGCAAGATGGAGGCGCCAAGAAACAAGAAAATCAGAGAAATGACCGTGGGTTTGCATGGGACTCTGAGCACACTCGCAAAATCGAATACTTGCATGCCGATCTATCTAAGGACAAGCTTGGCCTATCACATGATACCTACAAGGCTCTCTTAAAGAAAACCCATCGCATTATTCATAATGCCTGGCCGGTTAACTTCAACATATCGACCGAGACTTTCGAGCCGCAGCTGCGGGGAGTGCGACACCTTGCCGACTTCGCCGCAGCAGCCGAACATCGGGTTGCCGTTGTTTTCATCTCGTCCATTGGAACTGTGCATAACTGGGATCCAAACCGGGGACCTGTGCCTGAAGAGCGATTGGAAGATTGGAGTCTTCCTAGCAATAGCTACGGGCTTAGCAAGATGGCCGGTAGTCTGATCCTAGATGATGCCGCGGCGGTAGGAGACTTCCCGGCGGCATCGATCCGTGTGGGGCAGATTGCTGGACCCGAAACTGAGGTTGGAATATGGAATAAGCACGAGTGGTTTCCGAGTATTATAGCGAGTAGTCTCTACATGGGTGTCTTGCCACGAGATCTAGGGTCCAACAATCGTATAGATTGGGTGCCTGTTGAACGCGTGGCCAGGCTAGTACTGGACGTGGTGGGAGCGGCCCCAGATCGAAGAACCGAGGCGAAAGAGACTAAAGGTTATTTCCACGCAGTCAACCCATGCGCGACGACCTGGGGCAAAACCGCCCCATTCGTCCAGCAGTATTATGGCAGCCGAATCAAGCAGCTGGTGAGCTGGCAAGAGTGGGTGGATAGGCTAGAGAACAGCAGCTCCACAGACGAGAAGCAAGTCGATGCCAATCCCGGGTTAAAGCTGATTGAGACTTACCGCGGGATGGCGCTCGGCGCTGCGCCCGTCGTCTTAGACTTGCAGCGGACGAATGATCGCAGCAAAGCGATGGCGGAAGCTCCCATGATTTCAGAGGAGTTGATGGCGAAATGGTTTCGTCAGTGGAATTTCTGATGAGGTGCTCATGCACACATATCGGCTGTAGGGAGATCACCGCTGTCTCTGTCACCAACTCGTAGTCTCAGCAGAGTATCCAGCTAAATGCATCTGCTTCCAAGCAGAAATCATTCCTTATCGAATATTTGCCTTTATTACCTAGATATTCACCTTTCTCTGTTATTTCATGCCCTCTTGTCTCCTTCAAGTTATTAGATAGCAATAAACATGACTCCTCACATACCGTTTAAGACTTCGGGTATCACAGGTATATAGATTATAACTGGGTACGACTAGTTGTTGTTGTTAGGGTACCGCGCTACAAATGTCGTTATTGAACATTTTAGTTAGTCACAAATAGGGAGTAACTTTCACTATTCTGAAATGTAAGGGTCGTGCTAAGAAGGGTTGTCAAGCAGCCGGACTGAAGTTGACTTTGAAATACCCTAACCTAGCCAAGACGGCTCTCAAACCCGTAGATCATGATCGTCACGCCAGCGCTAATGTGCGTAGTCCTTGTACTACGCTAAGAGGCATTTACCACTACGAAACCGTTGCTTTTGTTGGTGAGAGGCACCCAAATAATTGAAAAAATGCTTACCCAACAAGAGATATCTTTGAACAGGAAGATCGCTCACTTACATGCGCTGTAATATATATGTATCAGCTGTAGCATGACTCCAACCAATAGCCATTATGAAAGAGAGTTACGAGTGAGCTAAACTCGCACGCGCCGGCACTGCAGCCATCCACCCTGGCCGAAGCCTATCATCCACAGTAGCACATACCCAAGTAGGAAGGTTACAGCACAATCTGGGATCACCTTGCCTGTCGCTGTGCCAATCACGCCCCTACGCACTACACGTGTGTAAGGAACGTGTAAGGAGTCTCAGTAGCAGCACTGAGGTATCTCGAGCACGTGCGTCGTCTTCACTTTTAGGTAAATGTGCATAGTGCCTAGTGGTAGTATATAATAGGGCAAACAAGACCTCTCAGTCGTGGTTTTTACCCGTCATGATTTGAGTTCATGTGCCGTATCCACGTAACGAAGACGTCACAAATATATAACACATAGCCAGCCTCACGCAAAAGCCCACGACATTCAACAACTGGTGGAACAATGCAGCTTTCCGACGCCGTTCTCTTCGCGAGCCTTGCGGCCACCATGGTGGCGGCCGCAAAACCAACCGTGTACCTCATCAGACACGGCGAGAAGCCGGACGACGACGGCGTAGGCCTGAGCGCCCAGGGTGAGCAGCGCGCGCAGTGCCTGAGGACCGTGTTCGGCGCTGCATCGCAGTACAATATCGGCTATATCCTAGCACAGACACCGAAGTCTGGTGAGTTCCGTCTAGCCTCTCAATCTACGCCTTAGCTGCCGCAGAATTTGTACCTGAGATGATGCTTGCTGACGATGTTTCTTGCGGGAGATTAGACGGAAAGCGGGAGAGGCCGTACCTGACGGTGAAGCCGTTGGCTGATGACCTGGGACTTACTGTTGACACATCATGCGACCGGGACGACGAGAAGTGTGTGCAGGATGCCGTGGACGACTACGATGGCAATGGAAACATCCTGATTTGGTGAGTATTTAGTGTTACCTTGAGGTCTTTTACCCTCACTTCGCTCCCGCCACAGGCTGACTTCGAATCTTCTGCAGCTGGGAACACGATGAGTTGAATAACATTTCGGAGCAATTGGGCGCCAAGAACGTCGATAACTATCCCGACGACTCATATGATCTGATCTGGAGTCAGCCATATGACTACAGTGACATTACGAGCGTCACGTCTGAGAACTGTCCGGGGCTAGACAACTAGAATGATGCATATATCACCTACACCGATAAATAAAATTTAATCAATTCATTCGATCATGACTGGTTCTTTCAGTTTTTGAAATTCAACCTATACGTCCCAACGCCTAACGAACGCAGTAGCTCCCAAACAGAACAAAGTACGAAGTTGAAAGAATTATCAAATCAAAATAACCTTTTACCCCACCCTAAAGTTCGAGTGGAATCGCTGCGTGTCGGGCACGTCCCATTAGTTCTAGTGTCACACCTCGATATTTCGGGGGCGCCTAATCTCATAGCCAACTATACGAAGGTCGGGATAGTAGGGGACGAGCTGACGACCACATTCAGTTTATTCATGTAGTCGAGCGCCGTATCCTGGTCGGCATTGAGATCATCTTGTATCCAGATCGACTCCAGTCCACGGCGTATAGTATCCATAGACCGACCGTATGTTTCTTCTGTTCTCCGCAACAAGTCGAGGATAGTGATCCTACGCTCGTCCGTATCTGCTTCGCAGCCTAGGATGAAGATGGGGAAGAGGCGTTGACACGTATCGGCCTGCTCGATCTGGGCGAAGCTTTGGTCTAGTAGAGGTGTCAAGTCCCTCAGCTCGCCGAACTTATTCTCGCAGATTCGAGCAATGTAGACAAGTACAGCCGACCGGTAAAGCTCGGTGAGGCTTGTGATCCTCCTAACATCTTCCTTCGTAGAAGCGGTAGGTGGTATAGATGGTCCTGGGACATTTTTGACGCTAAGCTCAAAAGCATGTATCTTCTCTTGAAGAATGACCATGGGCGTTGGCGAAAGCAGAGACTCGCAAAGAGCGTCTACCATGTCTCCAAGGTATCGTAATATCGTAGGCAACGAACCAAAGTTTAGCTTAAGCTAGATAAGTAAAGTCAGTGATCTGTTGGCTAGTATGATTAATTTTTGATTCGAATACCTTCATGACGAATGCGCATAGATCCCGCTGCCATCCCTCAGCACCAAGTTCTTTCGCAAAGACTTGGGGAACAGAGCCACGTCGCCAATGAAGCAGACTAAATCTTGCTAGGACGTCGTGATAATAAGTCCACATAACCAGCTCACTGATTTCGCTTTTGAAGATTTGGTTCTCGAGACCCGCTGCTTTGATGATATCGCGGGCACCCATAAGATACCACGGCCAGTGACCATGAGAGTCTGTCCCCATATGGATCTGTAAACAGGGGTTAGCACGAGATCGTTCTCTACTAGGCACACGGTTAGCAAATTATTACTTCAAAGGAGCATAGCAGCATGTTAGCAGCGACATGTTGAGCGGCTTCCGTGGTGGTGAGGACGCCGTTCTTCGCGGACGCCGCAAGCGCACCGACGGCGGCCGTCTTGTGCTGGGCAGCTTGCAGCTGCAAGCCGTCGCGGTGGAGGGAGGAGAAGGCCAATAGTGCGTGAAGCACGGCTCGGGACGGGATGGTGTGGTTCATTAGCGCCATCTGGACAAGCATGTCGCGAACGCCGGCCAGATCCGCGCTGAAGGTGGCCAGAGTGGAGAAGGCCGTGGATTGGACTAGGGGGTTGCTCTCTTGGTAAGTCCTCATGTTCCATGCCAACAACTTATATAAAACAACATCGATTTGTACTCACAGTAACGAAGCAGTTCTCGTTCTTCCGCATTCAGATCAACAGGCCGTAACGGCGTGGGAGGCGGTAATATCAAGTTGTTTGGCAGGATAACGCCTTCGTCGCCAACCTCTGCTTATGTCGATTAGTATCTGCCCGAGACCGAGAAACGAAACGGATGACGGGAGAGACTTGCTGTTGGAGCGCAGTTCAACCAAATAGTAGTACATTTCCATGTCAAAGAAAGAGGTGTGCACCAGCTCAATGTCTGCATAGTTGCGGCTATCCGACGCACATCTTGATACTCGGCAGGTCATGGCGCGCTTTGTATCGCCGTCTCTGGGCCACGAGAGACGCATGCCGTACCCTTGACATACCTGCTGCACACGCGCGCAGTTGGCGCAGCTGGGTAGCCCACGATCGCATCGGACTCTACGGTCTACATAGAGGGGATTACCATCAGTCAGCAGGGACAGCAACAAGCGACGGCAAGACGGCTCTTCCGATAATTGCAAAACCAACCTTACCTTTGCATGTCCAGCAGCCTCGGAGTGCTTTGTTCTTGCCAGCCGACGACATTGCGCCCGTGCCGCTCGCGCCGCCGATGGTCAAGTTTTCGCGATGAGAGAGTGAAGATTGGGCTAATCCTTTAGTCCATCGCTGGATTTTCTGCGGAGATGATCGTCTGAAGGCCACATGGTCGGGGAAAGTTGCCCTCGAACGGGGGTTTATTTGCTTTTATTTGCTTTTACATCTCTGTGATGAGATGCCGAAGGAGATGGAACAGAGGGAGGCGTGATCACCTTACAATGGCGAGCATAGACCCCAAAAGTCCCCACCCATGGCAAGTTTCCGCGAGCTACCTACAGACGAGCCCTTTCTTGGCATTGCCTACCCAAAGTAGTATTATGGAAGGGTCTCGACCGGTCGACCTGAAGCCCATGTAAGCTTGTAATAGAGAAATGCAACTAATGAAGGAATGCCATTACGTGATAATATGCAACATTCATGATGCTGGCTGTCTTACGAAGACTCAACGTCAATAATTGGCGTCTATGGCCAGCAACAATGTGAGGGCTAAAGTGATTCTAAAGACTGCTCGATGTGATGTCTTAGATCGGTACCTATGTCAGGTACTAACAACCATGAATGCTGGTGATGTTCTTGAGGCTATAATAGTATAGTATTCCTAGCGCCTCCAAGCAAGTTAGCCAGTAATACTAAGGACCATTTGGGAAATAGCCGTGATGACCTCTTTTAGCGATTCAAATGGGACTGATTTCGGCTACTGAAACGATGATAACCTGGCCAGAGCGGATCAGATGCAATGGTTCACGCATTAC
This sequence comes from Xylaria sp. FL0043, assembly GCA_022578865.1. Taxonomy (NCBI): domain Eukaryota; kingdom Fungi; phylum Ascomycota; class Sordariomycetes; order Xylariales; family Xylariaceae; genus Xylaria; species Xylaria sp. FL0043. Next base: position 99,564 of record MU397266.1, read on the forward strand.
TTGGCTCTCATCGCGTTGCCTCAGCCTTACTAGTATTTTCCTTATTAGACTAGGACTTACTGAGTGAAACGTTAAACCGACCATTGTTCCCTGTGCGATGGACTATATCATAATGTCCAAAATTCCCCCCACGCTTCAATACATCTTTGTTCATACATAATAGCAGACGGTTCTGACTTACACGATGTTTTCTCAAGTACCCGTGTCGCGCGAAGGAAGCTAGCCAATATTCTCCTAAAGCGTGCCTAATAGGTCCTTAAGCAGTAAAAGAACAACGCCAACTACTCGAATTGCTCTTAAAAATTTTTTTCTCGAGATCCAAAAGGAAATAAAGTCCACACGCGACACGACACGACAATCAACTCCTTGCCCGAATTCGCCCCTCGTGACTCTCAGTAAATGCAGGTGTTGCCGCATGCATCGTCACCGCGATCTGCAGCGGTACACACACCCCGCCCCTGGCAGCATGCATGCTCAAAGCCAACCCGAAGGGTACATACATATGCCGAGGGTGCCCTCGTTACTTTTGTGGTACTCCCACGGATCGGCTTGCTTTGGGTGTGACCGACCCAGTGTGCGGGTATGAAGCCAATGGCGCGCTATCAGACGTGGGTGTAATAAGCGAGGTACGAGAAAAGTCTCGCAGTGCTGTAGCCTCTTCCTACAACTAGTTACTTGAAGCTTTTTAAGATCGATGCCATTTGATTTTAAGACTAATATACTATATATTAGCTGTGTTGAAATAGAACTCGGTTGCAGGAAACATAAGACAGCGCAGCGTGTATCGAAACACATTAGTCCCCAAAACGTCCAGCTAGCTAGAAAGACAACGTGGTTGCAATCGATGTCGCGCTGGTCTATTTACAGCCGAATTCTAACTCTAAGCGTTTAGATCTAGAATTTCTTCGACCGACCGATAGCCCACGTTCCTCTTCTTACACTCTCTACACAAGATAATTGTCTTGGAATGCAGTTCATCCAGAAAGTCTCGAATAGTATCGGCAGTCCCCTGGTGTGACCACACGTACAGGAGACCATTAGATGGCCCTGACTGAACTCCGAAGCTCGAAGGGAAGAAGGCAACCCGATGGCCATTGTGTCGCGAGCATGACGGCGTGTGATGCTCTAAAGAAGACAAGGAAAGCTGCTCCAGTTTTAGTGATCCACGCATGTCTAGAAAGACAGCGCTCCACGCATTTGGTTTCCGAGGATTGTTATCGAGTTCGTCATCGCCGCTTTTAACGCACAGTGCCATATTGCAGAAGGTCAAGCGCCTCAAGGAGTGAGATAGACAGCGCAAAATTTTGCAGATAGTCCGAGCTGGCGCTTGCATATTGCCTAGCTCTAACTCCCTGAGGGCTTGAAATCTGTGTTCGAAATGGGGAAGCATCAATGCTTTTGGGTCACCGGGGATTTCCTACAGACACGTTAGCCCCCATCGCACAGTGAGATATGCAACGTGATAAAACACACACCATTGAAGGGCGTGCTCCATTGGTCTGGCTGTGTTCTTCGGATTCGGTCGGGTCAAGCAGGGTGGCGAGCCAACCCACGATACCATCCACGAAGAATCCTTGCTCCTTTGAAAGGATCCTCAGACGGATCAGGTTGGGCGTCTGTTGTAAGAAAGCAAACAGCTGATGGGTCTGCCACTTCAAGAAACTATTCGAACGGCTGGAATAACTGCCAAGGGGAACTTGGATGAAGCTGACACACAGATCTACAGAGCGAAGGTTGAAAAGAGTAGGGTTGATGTCCTGATGAAGAAAGTCTGGTATAGAAAAAGCTGAGCTCGACAGGCCCAACTTGCCGTGAGAAATATCTGCTGTTAGAACGTCTACCTGTATTTGACTCCGAGCTAGCGCTAGGAGAGTGGCTGAAAAGACCATGTCAACGAAACTGTCGTCGTAATCATCAAGGTGAGACTCAGTGCCCGTGAAGTCGATTCCCGTTTCTCTCAGTATTTGAGACCACCCGTAACTAATAAGAAGATCTTTCATTCCTGCGCGGCTATTCTTTCTAGCAACGTTGTGGTCTCGCAAGCTGAATTCTTTTAAATATGGCAGGCTACTAAGACCTGAGCTTAACATGAGCTGAAATTCGCCGCTGCTGATGAGAAAGTTCTGCTCGCGAGTAAGGGCTTCGAGCTTGTAAGGGTCAATTCCAGCCTTCACCAGCGGTTCATCTCGGATGGTATGATTCACGTCGTCCCAATGATCGGCGAAGCGTGGTAAGGCATCGGTTGTATGCAGACGATCAAGTCCGATAGTAAGGCGCTTTAAACAGTCTTTCAGCCGTGAACATCTCGTTATGTCGACGAAGGCTCCCAAGCTGTGGAACGTGATAGAGAATCGCCGCTCGGTGAAGAACTCCCTGCGAAAGGAGTCAAACAGTAAGGTCTCGATATGACGACAGACTAGGCGGAAAGCGAGGAAATCAGCGACGCCTAGGTATTCTAAGATCTGTAAAAACAGTTCGACGGGCAACTGTAGAAACAGTGGCTCCTTTTCAGGCGTATCTATCGCCATTGTACGAGTTTGGCTGAACGAGACAGGACGCAGTAAGCGTGATCCGGCGCGGCGGTACCGTATATAAGCAGTTCTTATCAGACTTGATAACGACCGATCATCTAGCCTATTATAAGGAGGACCTATTCATTAATGTGATAAAATGGCACTTGTTGGGCCTGCCTCGACACCTAATCCTGATGACAGCGGATCAAGAATGGACTTATGCCATCGATGGGCCAGAGAAGTTGGCCAAATTAAATATAGGCTGCAGCTTTTCCCGGCCGAGCTATGTCCCAGATTTCTGATCCATGGCTTGTATTAGTTGGATTAGTAGCAAATAACAAGTTCTAGGGCGGCAAGGGAGCTTTCTGTGCTCTAGCAAACAATCTTGAGACCCGTGGTCCCAGGAATAAGAGTTCTCCACGAAAAAGTGAAACGCAGCACAAACACCGGACCGGACAAGATTGCGTGGGTACGCATATAAATATCAATACACGATACAAGGACACGCAAACAACTTGTCAGGCCGCAAAGGACGAGGGCAGGATGGGAGGTCACACTATCGAAACGTTTCCAAAAGTAGCGGCCCTAGACTCACAGGACTCACTCCATTGCGACATAGCGGGCGAGCCTAACTTGGCCGGCAAGCTGCTCGCTCTAGCGCTTCCGATCTCATGTTGGAGAGGAGAAGCGGACTTGGGCGAATGCGCCGTAACGATGACTGTTGGTTTCCTGGTTGAATGGAGTACGGGCGGTCGTCGAGATGGTTGGATGGCGCATGGAATGGCGCACATCGCTAGGCGGCCTCGTAACCGGCCTCTCTCATAGCCCACTCCCGCAGACCCGGTACCGCAACGACCTATGAGCGGCGAGGCCAGCTGTATCTCGGGAGCCAACAGAAAACAGATGTGCCTGATTTGCTAGCCGAACCCCCAATGGTGGGTGTCACTAAATAGCTAGCTGGACGCTCGTCGACTAACAGCCCTTTACTCGACATATCCATTTTTACCATTTTCCATTTTTCCGCCCGACTCTTTCGAGGGGCGGAGCAACAAGAACGTGGCTGACGGATGCGCGAGGGTTCTCATGGGGACGGATAAACTAATATCTAGATATTCTGGGATCGCTTTCAACGGTATTGCAGGAGTGTCACGCCCATCTCCAAGCCAAAGCTTCTAGCGCCATTGAAACAGAGGCTGATGAATGAGACACGCCGTCACGGCTGTCAAGCGAGAATTGTGTAGAGAAGGCAAGCTATCTCGATCTGTAAGCTGTCTAGTCCAGCGAGTCAAGACGCACGAGAAGGAATTGCGAACTAAAGTAGGGGATGGGCAATCGAGAATACAACAGTGGGTGTGGGCAGTATGCTACCTAGGTAGTTCGCAGACACCTTATACTAATAAAAGAACACCGGGAATCTGCCGAAAATGTACTAACCCAATTATAAATTGACGTCATTCAGCAGGTCTCTGAAAATTCCTAGGTAGCAACTACCGTAACCGTCAACTTCCTCGTGAAGCCATGTGGACGATCTCACCTACCATACCGTTATTGATACCGCGACGGCTGGGTATGATAGGAATAGCCAATGAAAAAATATCAGCAAGGTGAGCTTAATGTTGGGATCTAACAACATGGATCTTCTCGGGCCCGAGCTGGCGCAAACGTGGTATAGATCGTAAAGCTTGCGGGTACCCGAGTATACATCTAAATCACCTAAAGTAAGTGGTAGGTAGTTGAATGACTTTGTGCCTGTTGGTCTCGATCGACTAATACTAATAGCAAAATACAACTTTTAAAGTTTGACTCGCTGAGGACAGACAGGTGGGAGGACAGGAAGGCACGCCGTACAGCAGGTTGTGCTCCCCCCAGGTGCGGAAACAAGCAGTAACACTACGAAGGACCATTGGTTCCATTTTCGTGATGCTACCAGGAACGGGACGAGTAGCACAAGACCCCGGACGGACCTTAATTCACATTGTACAAATTGATGCCGAAACTGGGTAGGTTGTGGACATGAGAACAGCAACTACATATGCATGCCCATCTTGAGAGCTTCATATGAGCGTCTTCATTCTTCTTACTTTCGAAATTGGCTGGTACGACCGTCTCCAAATGCATTGATGACTGCCTTGCCATTCCATTGGCCGAGTCCTCAAGGCTGACTCTACACGTGCCCGCGTTCCTCTACATGTCTCATGTCAGCAGAATTATTACCAACTATCTCGACATGGCATCTCGGAAAGCAACGCCTTTGGATCTCGAGGGTCAGAGAGTGTCATAACTCCACCGACGAGGTACCCATGAAAACTTTGTTAGAGTAAATTCTATAACGCACCGCTAAACTACATGTCTCAGTGAACCAGACGTTCTACTCGTTCTGTCCAAGCTATCACGGTTACACCTAATGTTGATGCCGAGCAAACCTGTGTCTCGGTAGATGATGCTTCATTCGTCTAGGTGGTGCCCCCGTCCGTCCGATCTATTTAGGCACCGCAGTCATATATACCTACAAGCCATTATGCTCACACCAAATGCCCGCGAAGCCATTTGCCAAATTACCCCATATGCGCCGTTGAGATGAAATTATCGTAAATCTGGCGAAAAATTCATGTCTCATGCTTTATGTATGTGTGACGACCCCTTAGTTACCTTGTCCGGAGTACATGACCTGCCGGTGCTGTTGCTGTTGCTGCTGCTGTTGCTGCTGTTGCTGATGATGGTACGGCAATGTCGTCGATGCACAGTTTGGACACACGCGGTTCTCGGTACAGCGATCGTGCTTGGGGCAATGCCATTCAGCACTAGAGCGGCACATTCGACACTCGGGGCAGTGATCCCAGAGGTCCGCAGGGACCCACTGGCTTTGGCAGAAGCTGTACCGAAAGCCATTGAAGTCGTCTGGCGAGGCATTGCCCAGTCCGCCGCGAAGAAGCTGGAATTCCAGCCGTTCTCGCTCATCCTTGCTCTTTTTGTTCTTACCGTCACGTGCTCTCTTCCATTGGTCCTCCCATTGCTGAAACGCTTCTGTGTATTCACGGATCTGTGCCCATGATTCATCGTCTGATAACAACATGTCAACCATCAGGTCAACGTCTAGCTCCTCTACGTTAGGTTGATTCCTTAGCCATGTCGCGAAGCACGGATTGGCTCCACATGGCTTTGAGAAGGTGTCACTGGGGCCAAAGAAGGCGGAAAGATCGGTGAAGGGGTTCCCGCAGGCACCCCCACAGGAGCATGCAGGGTTACAGCTAAGGCCATATTTGCTGCACGCGCAGGAGATGCAGGCTTTCTTCTTGCCTCGGCCCTTCTTGCAAGAGCAGCTTATCTCCCCTGGCTTTGATTGGTCGGTCGAGGGAGTTGGTATTGAGGATACCGTTCTGGATGGCTCCGGATTGGTGTACATCTAAAAGGTGATTGAAGGGTTAGAGTGCATGCTCATCAGGACAAGAAAAACAAAAGACATTCATGGGGCTTGGGTTCGTACATCAGCCGACTCGTCAGCCGGTTCTCCCTGGGCGTCTTCATCGTCATTCTCGGTCAAGTCTTCCGACATGTGACGGGAAACATCGTGGGATTGGGGGGTCGGTAAGGGTGCCGGGCTGTACTGTGCAGTCATGCTAGGATCCGGATACGACGGTGATGCGGTCTGATATTGGCCGCTATGTGTCGGAGTGTGCGTTGCATACGAGTCTCCATAAGATGAAAGGCTACTGTGCTGTGACTGGCTTTGTATCGTAGCAATGGCAGCGTTATTCCTCTGTGTCGTTGATTCGAGGATGGATGTGGCTGAGGGATGGCTCGTGGATATGGGCGAATATGTCATCCTCGCGGCGGTTTGAGGATTGTGCGTATGTGTCTGGGTGTAGCTGCCATTCTGGACGCCGCCGAGGGCAGAGGGGGTGTAGTGGCCCGTATGGGGCGACAGCTGCGGGCTTGCCTGAGCATGCGTATACTGGGCGGCATAGGGGTTGGTCTGGTGCTGCGGACTGTACGGAGAGGCGCCGTATGCGGCGGGCGAGGCATTGCTCTGGTATCCGCCGGTTCCGTAGCCGTTGTGCTGCGTCGTCACCGGGCCAGCCGAGTACGAAGTGTAGGTAACGGCCTGGTGGTGGGCGGAAGGGGCCGCGGAGGGCTGTGGCGCGGCAGCGGCAGCGTAGGGGCCATTGCTGTAGGCAGCCGAAGTCGAAGCTGTCGGGTAGAGGGCGAGGCTGCCGTTGAGGTGGTGGTTTGTGTGGGAGGCGTGGGAGAGGTGGTTTGGGTGGTTTGGGTGGTTCGGGTGCTGTCTCAGGGGCGGCGCGGTCGTCTGCGGGATTGCGTTGCTGGACTCTCTCGACGTGTTCGATCGCTGTCGTTTGGTTGGCAGATACGACATGGCAGTTGTGCGATCGATCACACAAAGCGCCTCTCTCTCTCTCTCTCTCTTTCTTGCTTGCTTGCTTTCTCTCTCTCTCGCTTGCTCTCCACAGGTTGGACGTGAATGGGTCCGGGTCAGGTCGGTGGCAGGTCTGAGATCAGGTCACCGCCTTGGGGATACACCTCGACACGACAGCCCTTCTAATTTTCGTTGGAACCGGTGAGTTGTTGTTCTGCTGCTGTACGGCTGCACTGCTGCACTGCTGCTGCTGCTAACGGCTGCGTGTGTCGTCCAACGCTTACGCTTTTGCTCTACATCCGCACCCGCATCGGCTGGCTGCAATAACAACAGTCTCTGTCTCTATCTCTATCTCTCACACGCTCCTTCTTTCTTTGGCTTTCTCTCGCTCCTGAGTACTGGTGATAATGGCCCGGTTTTGTCCCAATTGACCAAGCCCCGTGCTGCTGGAGCGTGTGTCGTGTGTCGCGAGGGCGGTTGGCCAAGTGTGCTGGCTGGAAAATTATTTTTTTTATTTTTTTTTAATCAAAACGTCTCAAAGAAGTTCCGCGTTCAGTTACGAGAGGGAAAAAAAAATGTGGCTTCCTGGCTTCTGGCGCCCCGCGCTAAGGAAAAGGCGGCCGTTAATTGCCTTGGTAGGTAGGTAACAGTACCTACCGGGTGGGCAGACCTGTCCCTGCCCGGAACAGGCAATATTACAAGCGTAGATCTGGGTCGCTCGTGCCATTGTTACGCTGTGGCTGGTGGACGGACCGATGGTAGGCCGCGAGAGCAGTGGATATTAGCGTGCTGTCAGATCTGCCAGATCCCCTATTGGCCCCTGGCAGAGCTCCGGCGCGCCCTGGGTAGGCCTGCCTGCATCGCCGCCTCGTCTAGGGCTTGTTCAGGGGGTCCCGGTGAGTAGCGTATGCACCACAGGCACCTAACTGCATGCCGAGAATAAGGGGGTCGGGGGGTTGATGAGAAAGTCCCGTAGGCTGTAGCAAACCTGCACCTCCTTGCTTCTAGCACTAATAAGGGACACTAACTCCCTATTCACCTGCCGTAGCTTGTAGATGCTACATGTAGGCACCGAGTAGAGGCGGCGTGCATGATTCAAGAAATGGATTTCTCATTGTCATCCAACTCTTTTACTATACTGTACTAAGCAGGTACATACTGAACAATATGATCAATATCACGCGTTTTCGATTCCATCACGAAAATCAGAAGTACCCCAATATGCGGAGGTGTTCAGGTGGGCACCCCAAGGCACAGCCAGCCTGTTCTGATCTCTTACAGCATGTCCTAGACCACCTGTTTCTCCTTATAAATCATCCCTTACATGGGTCCAGGGAGCGTGATGTAGTGTAGGTAGTGTACACTAACAAGCAACCTCCGAAACATAACTGGGATCTGCCCGAATATACCACACAATCAGATTTTGTTTGATTTTGGTTCCGAAATCGGCTAGAATATGCATTGTTGGCAAAATAACTACCAGGTGCCTAGTAGTAAATGAGAACGCGAATCCGAGCAAACCCACGATCCAGTCCATGATCCAAGTCGCAACCACACTAGCTAGATCACGGCAAGATGGTGATCGTGACAGACTGGGAATAGTGTATGCGTATTGTAGCAATAATACGTAGCAGGTAGGTTGTATACAGGCACTTGGCACAAACTTACCCGCGATCGAACCAGGGCGGCGGGAAAGAGTGTAGTGTAGTGCCGATGTAACTGTATTAGCCAATACGGGTTAATAAAAGATTCTCGAAGAATTTAACTACCTGCCGACCTGCCTCCCTCCCTCCGCGAGTGTGACGTCCACACCGACTTGTTCGATGGTGCCCACCGGTGAACCAATCCTCTTTCAAAGCCCGTGCTACAACAAGGGCGGCCGATTCACTTTCAGCTTGCTTAGAAACATCGCCTTTGTAAACCCACGATAACGATGGCCTCTTATCATATCATCCTCAGGAATTTTAGCGTGCTATGATGATCCTATAAACATGCTTCAGAACCTGAAGGGTTTGAGATACAGATCGGACGTTAAACAGGTCAAGACTGTGGCTTGGTATTGTTGTTGTTGTCTGAAATGCTTTTTCACGCTTCTTATTATTTTGACGTATATACCCGGGTATACCAACATCTAAGCCAACGATTGGTTGTGAGCCATGGCCTGTCAATCTGAGTTGTAAGACAGGAGGCAAGTCGAAAGCAGGGTGTTACAAAGGGAGCAAACTCCCCACATGATTACTCATCCCTTATAAAGTCAGGGGGGCGTTTTAGATAGGACCCGAATCCGCATCAGAACAGCGCAAACTCGAGGCGAATAAACAGGCATTATACGGGTTATTGCCACCCTGAAAAGCTGGAACATCAGCCATTACCTGAAGCTACATATTAGCCCTAGAAACATCCTTCTCATTTGCTCAAATTTTCTTTTCGCCCTCGCTTGTTCATCACTCCATTCTTAGGGAACCCCTGTTCAGTTATGGCTGGACGACGTGCCGGACACTGATTGCTGTTGGCTTTCAGAGCCTCTTTCTACTGTTTTCTTGTGCGCCAGCGCATGAAGTCACAGCAGATGGGGAAGAGTGCCGTGTTGATGACGGCCCAGGCCATGAGCACGCCAAAGTTGAGGACGATCTCGGACTTGAGGTCGAAGATGATCTGCCTTGAGGCCTGCACGACATGCTGTAGTGGCCAGCCGCGTCCCCAGCGGAAAAAGGCGGGTGCGAGCTCGATGGTGTAGAAGGCCGTCGAGATATTTGTAATCATCTAGAATATAAGCCAGAGGGGCGCCCAACGCTGTCCCAGAACCATGACCGCATTCTCGCTCGCAAGCCCCAGCGCCATCATTCCGAGAAAGTTGACCTGCCAGAAGATGATAAAGGATACCGCCCCGTGCGCTGTTGCGTTGGTCGTCGCCTCTGGTGCGGATCCTGAGGGTTGCCACAGTGGCACGCCAAAGGTGACGCATACTAACGAGTATGCTAGGGATATGAATAGGTATAAGACCACCGTGGCGACCTAGCGCCATATGATCAGATGCCGAAAATGCAGTGGTGGGTGCTCTTGGGGTTGTATGTATTTCTAGTTCCGAGGACGTTTAGCAAACATATGTAGATGTCTTCGTGGATATATAGTCTATTCTCTTCTATCTCAGACAGTAAGAAAGGAGAGATACGAGGAATGATAGTATGGAATCTCAGAGTGAGCGATGGAGGACGTACGTTATGAACAAGCAGCAGAAACGAGAAAGAGAAGAATGACACGACGATTAAGTAGACAAGTCCCATTGTCACGGCCGGAGTAGCAGTCGAGGGCTCAAACGGCCGGATGTCAATCTTGACTACGGCACGTAGAAGTCAGCTATCGCTGCCCAGTTATGAACGTGGCACATAAGTATTCTGGAAGAGTTGCGAGACTACTTACGAGGAACAATACCAGGGCTCACAGCAGCCGAAGCCTGCGCCATAACCAAGGAGGAAAAGGACGAGTTGGTAAGAAGCATCTTACTCCAAGCAGCGCCAAATTGGGTCACGAACTGGGACATCAGGACTTGCAGCTGCGGCACAATGTAATTATTCGTCGTGCTCTCCTGACGTGCATACTGGACGATATACTGGACGGCCCCGGTGGGATCATACAAGGAGTCACCATTCAAAACAGCATGTAGCAGCGCATGTCGCGTTCGGATTGATGACGACCGCCGCCCAGGCGTCCCATTTATAGACGGCCCTGCGCACGGCCATGGGCTGTATTGATACTCAGATAGGGCGACAATACGGTAGCCCAGGGACTGGGGCAATGATGACGAATGTATCCTCCGCGCCAGGTTCGTTATCACCGGCCCTACCAGTGCCTCGACTTTATTATACGGCGCGACTTGGCTGTCGAAGTCGACGACGTGCACTTCTAAGTTACGCAAGTTGTTCTGCGTGTTGCAAAACACCGCCCAGAATATTGACAACGCGGCAAATGTGAATGCCGTGAGGACGAAGACTTAGAGACCGTATTAAGATCGAAGCTTCTATGAGGCTTAGGAGGCACTTACTTATTCTGATCCAGAGTATAAAGACATGCTTCCTCTCTTTCCTCGTCTTAGGATGCCAGAACCCGACGCTTTGGTGAGGCTGCTAGTACCTTCGCTCGTCCGGAACATGGCTATAGTTCAATGAATTATGCTCATTGACCGGACCATACTTGTATAGGCCAACGATGTTTCGAGTATTATCATTGTGGCCTTGACTTGCCTTACTATAACTACTCTGGTAGCTCTGAAAGCTTTGCCTCCTTCGGTACCGGCTCGGTGCTACCAGAGGGCGAGAGGTGTAATACGGTGTGTCGTCTCTATCGTACATACTGAGTATCCTAGACCTGAGCAGTTCGTCTTAGAGAGACACTGTGGCCGCTTGACGAAAGATCAGAACAGTTGAATCAGGAACATTGAAAACCGTCTACTTCGAGATCAAGGTGAAGACGACGAGAGCGCGGTGATCGAGCGATTTCAGATATAAATTACCAGCCTTGAGAAGCATTGCAGACCCTGGAGGACCTGCCAGTCCCGCAGGAACTTAACAAAGAAAGCCTCAAGCCGATACATCACTGAATCCCTGTAAATGTTAACTTTTGGGGGTTCAATATGTACCTCGGCCTGTATCTGCCAGGGAAGCGGCACATGTCGTCGTCACTAGAGTTCAACAGGGCAGTGTCCGTGAGCCAACCCGGAGCGCCGTAAACCATCGCGCACACCATCGCACCCCGCTCAATATCTGAAGGCCGAATATGAGGCTTGAAAGTTGAACAATCGCCGACGTTTGGCACCCCGCATAACGACCATTCTATATTATTCGTCGACGGCTACTGGTACCCTGAAGACCGAAAGAAACGCTGGCTAGGGACCTAGCCATGAAAAAGCACTGCTATCGAAGAAGATCGTATTGGAAGTCGAAACGATTCCTAGGTCCGACTCTGTTATCAAGTTTTCTGATATATATATATAGAGAGTTATGATAGTAGTATCATAACCTCAAGAAGATACTCCGTAAAGCTATATTTTGATATAAGCTTCATTACGAGCCCTCCACCTTCCCGAGGTAGAGGGAAGCAGGCCTAACGCCAAAAATGTTTTGAGAGTAATGGTGAGTTAGCCTCAAAAGCTAATAATCCTCTTTATAGAAAGTGTTGGCACATGCGTCTGCACGTCGTGCATGCTATCTAATGTGTAGCTATTTCCTATGAGGCAATTGTTTTCTATGGGCAGTGCAGAGAAGTTTATGTACAACCTCTAAAAGTCGCTTTACCCTCGATTCCCCAATAGCTTCGACACAAGTTATCCTATCGCAACACAATGTTCGTTCAAAGCGAATCACTCGTGTTAGAATACCAATGTTTGTAGAGTCGGCTGACTGGACTAGAGTTGCGATCGTGGAGAGTTAAAATAACTAAAAAAAGACGGGAATAAATATTATTATTGCGCCTTAACTTTGTGTACAGGCGACTTACTTCTAATCTACCCAACATTATAGGAAACCCGATGGATGCCCTTTTGATATTCTAGATCCTTAAAAATAAGCCCAGTCGTGAGCTCGCCATAGTGGCATATATTGTTCCGAGCGTACGCCTTGTTAGACTCCGTCTATTCATTCAGATCTGTAAATACTTATAATACTTATAGTCGATACTTTTTACACAGACACCCCTGTTGCCCCTTAGCACTTCCTGGTTCGCCATCATGCCCGCACTATATGCAAGAGCCAAACAATTGTTCGAAACGACACGCGTGATTTGCCCTCCCAAACGCCAAACTGTCAACTGCAACCCGAATGTAGAATAGAAAATGCGACACGAAATTGATGTTCTCAGTGAATTGCTTTACAGCCCAGTGTCTAGGCGCTCCAGCCTGGAAATGGTAGCTGCCAGATCAGCCGCGAGACGCTCTACACGCCTCACAGCCATGCTGGCTACCTTCTCGTCTTCTGAAGAATCAACTAGCTCATAACGGGCAAATGCCTTCTCCGGTTCGATGCCGCCGAAAATATCGATGACCGAAAGCCCATCGGTATCAAGCTCACGGGGATGTTGTGACGGGATAGAATCGCCATCATCGTCGAAAATATCACCGTCCAGATTTGGGGAGGGCTTCTCAGCGGAGGCAGGTTCTGTAGCCACCTCAACTTGCGATTTCTCAACCATGGTGGGAATGGGTGCCTCGAGCGATGGAACATCAGCCTTCTCGCTATCTGATACAGGAGACTCGCCTACGAAGTTGGACGATTTGCCCGTTAAAGCATCGGTGTTGAGTTCAGGAAGCTCTGGTGTTTGAAGAACAGTGAAGACTCGAGGTTGATAAAATAAGCCGTCAGTATTCATGTTCATCGGGAAGTCTATATTGTGTTCTGGTATCATGACCATGCCGATTTGTTGTTGCCCTCCCATGTTGACGGAATTATAGGGGTTAGGATCCTTTGGCACATGTGTGGGCTCGGGCTGTCTCTGTTCTACCTGGGGTTGCGCTTGAGGAAGAGCCGACGGATTCGAGCTGAGTTCGTTGAGGAAAGTCGAGAATGATGACGATGACAGCAGCATACGCGTGAGCTCAGACAAGCGTTTATTCTCGTCTGCAAGGGCCTGGTTCTCGGCGCGGAGGTCATTGTTTTCAGTGACTTTCGAGGCAATTTCAGACTCAAGTTGAGTAATGTATTCTATGGAGAAACAGTTAGCTGCGTCATCTTGCGGTCTTCTCAATAGTTCACCAACCTTTTCTCCGCGAGCGAAACGCGCGAGCAGAAACCTTGTTCCGGAGCTGGCGTCGCTCCTTGCTGCTGAGCTTCTTGCCTTCTTCGCTGGCAAGCAAACGCTCATCCTCGTCCATCTCGTCCTCCTCTTTCTTGGCACGAGTGATCTGAAGGAGCGGCGAGTTATCCTCCGTCTCCGCCGTGTTCACTTTCGACCTCATCGAGTTTAGCAGCTGGGTGATTTTCTGCTCAACAATTGGATCTGCTGGTTCGGCCACCTTTGGCCGAGGTGGCTTACTCTGCTGTTGTTGTTGTTGTTGTCGGCGCTGCAGGCCATGCTGGCGTTGAGCATATTCTACCTGCTGCCGCTGGTGCTGTGCTTGTGCTTGAGCCTTGGCCAGGGCGGCGCGCTGGTGCATACCTGGATACATTCTTCCAACAGTGCTGGCGCTTGTGGGAGAGGGCGAGGTGAGAGTGTGTGGGTTGATGTTCGGTGCCGACGAGAAAAAGAAGGGATCGGCTGGTGACGAGTCGAAATCGAGGTCCATAGTCGTCGACGGCGTCATCGAAGTCTGAGTAGAGTTGAAGTCAAACAACTCCTCGCCGGGGTTGATATACTCCAGATTATACCCGGGGATCTGAACATGACCCTCGTTGATAGCCAGGGTATTGGCCAGAGCGCCGGGGACAAAGGGCGTCTGCTGTTTATACTGGTCGTATTCGTGGCTCGGGCCAGACAGCACCTGATTTATCTGCAGAGTTGCGGGCGTCGTCGCGATGCCGGCCGTTGACCGGGTGAACTGCATTTTGTTCGTCGCGGAGGGCGACAGTGAGGGCGACTGGTATGACATCCCGCCATCGTACTCGGATAAGTCCAAGAGCTCGAGAGGATCACCCTGCGACGACACCGTCGACGCGGATTGTTGACTCGGAGCCGCCATAGGTCGACTGGCGATGGACGGCGAGGGACGGCGGGCGACGGCGATGACGATGTTCGTCAGCCGTGGCGTATTGCGCAAAAAAAATAAAAAATAAAAAAATAAACAAATAAACGAGTGTTTCTAACTTGACGCTTCGGCTAGAACCGTTGTCGCAGTGGTGATGATGGTTGTTGGCGGTAGAGGCCTTCGTGGGTGGCCTCGGTGACGATACTGGTGTGTACAAGACAGCTTGTAAGAGGGAAAGGGGATCAGAAACTCTAGGACACGCAGATCGCTCGGGGGTTGCGTGTTAAAGAACACCCAGTGTCGGACAATAGAACACCTGCGACGGGGAGATCAGGGCACAGGGCGACCGGCGCAGGCAGGTCTTTGGCAACTGCAGGCATCGACCATGCAGTTAAACTGGGCCCGACCTTGAACGGCGCTAGCTATCTGGACCTCTGGGTGGCTTGGCGCTTCTCTCCGTCGGGTCTTGGATAGGAAAGGACGCGTAAGCTCTTTGAGAGGGGCCGAGATGGACTACCTATCTAGGCAGCTTCTGTACTGGCTAAAAGGGCCGGGGGGTTCGATGTTCCTACCTATGGAAGCAGTTGCCCAATTCAATAATT
Source organism: Xylaria sp. FL0043 (assembly GCA_022578865.1). NCBI lineage: Eukaryota > Fungi > Ascomycota > Sordariomycetes > Xylariales > Xylariaceae > Xylaria > Xylaria sp. FL0043. Next base: position 114,723 of record MU397266.1, read on the forward strand.
GCAAGTCGGGTATGTTAAAAAGCAACATTGAATGGAATGTTTCTCTGAAGTCTATCCATTCCAACTCCAAGCACTTTGAACCTTGTTAAACCCGCTCAGTAGAGATGGTTGGGAGAAGACTTTGAAACGGCTATTGAGAGTTTATCATGACTACTTACATTTGAGATAAGCAGCTTTCCTTAGACTGCTAATTAAGTACTTACCGAATACACCTAGTTTGGTACGGAACCTTCTAGGTACCTTACCCCGTAGGCACTGCACATGTGCAATCCACTAGGGACCCCAGTTCCTGCATACCCTCAGTACTGGGATGATATCGGTAGGTACATCTATGTAGCCAGGGATGACGAAACCCGGTTCCTCTCTCTAAGCCTTACTATCCAATAGCCATCTCCTTTCTTCGCGATAATGGAAAGCATGCCTCAGGTTACTATACCTCCTTAAGTACTAATGAGGGCGGTGTGAATGATGAGGATGCCGTGCTCCGACTATGAATACCTAGGTACGAGTACAATAAAAATCGAGCAATCTAAACATTGCAGATGTTGAAAAGGAGCGGGTGTAATTTGCGATGTACTCATCGTGAGGTGTATAAGTATGTAGGTATACAGCACCTCAATACCTAAAAGTCCTCATCTACACAATAGCACAGGCGACATCAGGTTTCCGTGTGTGTACTCTGTAAAGGCGTGGTTTCAGTAATGGTACTTGGCCGCTGGGTATCGAGAACTTACTTGAAATACCAATTGGGGTACGTCTGCAGGCGGCCGGATGCTTGCTGGGGAAGTAAACTGCACAGCGATCAGCAGTAGCTGGGTGTTGGCGCGCACGTCTGTTGTATCAGTAAGTGCTTGACGATCAATTATATGGTATTACAGGCACACTCCTCCCACATTCCGTTCGAGCTCCAGTTCCACTAGTACTCCATAGTTTTGTATGGTGCCTTATGCACACTTGCTATCACTACAGGAGCCATAGCAACGGGCATGGTACAGCTATATTCACTATACACATATGCTAACTACCGGTTCGTGTAGTATGGATTCGTCGGCATTGCGGCTTGAGTTATTCTTCATGCGGTGGCGCTCCACCTTGGATGTTAGTACTGTAGGGCAGGTCCTAAGAAAGAAGCCTGGTAGTACGGAGTAAAGTAAGTAAGAACATGAAGATACTCGAAAGCTCCCGGCAACAAATATCGTGCTGTGGTTCGCTGTTAAATGGCAGCCTGGAGAATAAACGGGGTAGTAGAGGGCCACCACGACATTAGGTATCACCCAAGGTTGAGTCTAGCCACCAAGAGACACAGAATCATCCAACCGGATCTGCTGGGGCTCTTTACAGCCACCACCACTGCTTACATACAGTTGCGGTACTCACGAACTATCGATACTACTGGTTAGCCAGCGTAGGGTAGGTATTGAGAGTAGTCCGCTGAACAAAGTCAAACACAATTACACAAGATCGGTCATTTTGGCGCCGCAGACCCCGACAAGATGCTCTCTGCGAAGCACAGCACGGCGGTGTCGAGCACCGATCCAATGACGATAGAGAATTCCGAACGACTGGGAAAGCGGGCTGTCACTGAGAGTGCAACTCTAAGCGTGGTAGCCCGAGGACTACAGCGCACATACAGCATGCTTTACTCGCTCGGACCTGTACATCTCGCCCACATCTTTTCGTGACGCTTACACAAGCGAAGAACAGGTACGACCCTCGGCATATGTGAAACCATGTGCAGTGATAAAGTGAGGTAGTGGATGTTGAAGTAAAACGCGGTTTGGTCTACTTTGTTGCAGCAAATCACCTCTGGCCCGTGATGCGAAGTGGGCAGACGATCATGCCGATGGGCGTCAAGAGAGTCTCGCTCAGTTTCAGGACGGGAAGCCGCTCGCCGCTGACCATTTCAGAGCCCACTTTTTCGGCGGGCAGAAAAACGGGGTCGGAAACTATGAGTTCCCCGCTCTCGAATCATCTTTTCGTGGCTGTGCAAGGACGCGACCGCATCTGATTGGACCAACTTCCCTACCATGGGCTTATGCAATTTGTGGCTCGGTTCAGCCGGACATGGACCTCTGGGCGGAAATACGGGGTGGGTAGAATAGGGGATGGACAGCTCCAGAAAAAAACAAGACAACCCGAAAACAACACAGAACCTAATTAACAGTGCTGACTTTGTAGACATTTTATAGAATTTCGGAAATGAAGCCGATATACAGACGACAACAGCAGATTATCCCACTCTAAATATCCTGCATTGGTTTCTGGGCTACTACCTCTAGGTAGCTGCATTACTACGTACTAATTAATATAAATGGCCCCCAGCAATTACACTAGATTTCTCACAAGTGCGGGAACGACCTACGAGAACTTGGCATCATCAGATGGACCCCTAATAGCTTACGTAGAGTTATGGTAAGTATGGTAGTGGCTATGGTGGTGTCAAGTCTAGTTAGACTAGAGCTCTGTCGACTGCAAGGGCAGTGCTCTCTTCCTGACAATATCACAGCGCCACCCTGTCATAACTCAATTCACGATGAGAGGCCTCCCGCATAGCGTACATTTCGCGTCGAGCTCCGACCAGCCCCAAAGCTGCAATAAACGCTCCAAATCATACCCAGCCATCGTTCTGAGCGCGTATTCACATTGTTTTTATTTGTTTGTTGCATAGTACGATACTGCTTGCCTCGCGCAATCAATCCCGAACGCATGGGTTTGCATCTCATCTTGGAGTTACAGAACCGGGTGGGAAAGCCTCAGCCCCAGAGGCCCCGCGTTACCCAAGCTTTATTATTGATAAGAATTATATGGACACACTGATAGCAACAATAGTCTCAGTCACCCATTTCAAAGAAGGTGATTGGTTTTGAGTTTATTTTTAGTAAAGTGTCCCTCAACATGTGATACTATACTTATAACATGCCCATTTGTGAACGGGTTTGAAGCCGAAAAGGTTCACGATTTAACTAAAACAATTGTTTCATGCATAGATGAAATGTTAGACACGCTTGTGGTAGCGGAGGAGCCTATAAGTGATGTGACATCGGGTTATACTATGGATATAGTAGAGCTTACATTTAGTTCCCTGTTTCAACTTCAACATCTCTATTATACTAGTATATGCTTTAGGATTCTCTTACTGCCCATCTATGCTCTTTCTCATTAGGATTACGTAGTCTCCTCCGGCGCCATGCCACGTTCATTCGAAACCAGCCCTATCAATGGCGACCACTTTCGCCGATTCTGACACCGTTCCATTGACGGGGCTAGTGATAGTAGCGCCCGTAACCGCGTAGACAATATTCTTGTCCTTCTCCGTCCGACCTAGGGCCAAAGCTGTAACTCCCGCAACAGTGAGCTCTGTAGCTTTCCCGGCGACAACGACACTCCCAGTACCTTCTTTAGCAACCACCACGGTATTGCCCGAGTTGGTGGCACCCCAGTACTTCCCTTCCTCATCAATGAGAAAATCGTCCATAAAGGGAACATCGAGCTTCGCAACCAACTCTGCTTTGGCCTCTTGGGCTGCTACACCACGCTCGTCGATGGGCAGTCTGAAGATGGAAGCAAGGTTACTGTTGCTGAAATATAGGTATTCGCCGCGAATCTTCAAGCCGTTGACACCCAATGGGACGCTAGCGTTGGCTACTCCTTTCATCTCTGGAACTTCAGCTGCTGTCTCGTACTCGCCAGTCTTTAGGTCGATCCGCCAAACTAAATTGAGCGCATTGTCCGCAACTAGGACGGCGGATGACGAACAGCTAGATACAGTGGCCGCACCGTTGAAAATTCCCGCTTCAGGTACGTTGGCGATAAGTCGAGTCTTCGGCTCTGATCCCGTAACATCAACTTCCCAGACTGACATACTTCCCGGCACAGCTACAAACAAACAAAGTCAGTGTATTAGAAGCGAATTCCGCGCTAAATAAGTCCGCTATTATCGCGGAAAGAAGACCAGATACGGGATATGATCCTAGGCAACAACTTACGCACGGCAAGGTCGCCGAACAACCCACCCACGACAGCGAACACGTCGGGGGCCGTCTCGGTAATACCAAGCAGGCCGGTGGCATTCTCAATGTTAATTATAGATGACTTAGGTGAGCCTGACAATGGTTGTTGAATGGAGTAGACGGAAGCGTTAGGTGACAACATGGTCACGAGAAGATCACCATTTTGACGGGCGGCAATATTTTCAAACCAGCTTGTCGGGGGGTTATCGCTGAGTTGAAATATCGTGTGCGCTGGGAGAGGTAACTTTGTTGCGTGAACCGCAGGTGTTGGCGTAGCCAAGGTGGTAGTGCTGGCAAAAGCCAGCAAAGCCCATATAGAGGGATACATGGTAGACCAACTTTTGAATTGAAAAACTGGACACCCAGAAAGCTGGTGAACTAATATCTGCTATAGGAGTCCTTCTCTGCCATTTATAAAATAATTCAGGCCTCTCTGGCCTTTCAACCAATATGTGCTCACGCCAGCTCTAACGTAGTCAACTCGAGCTGCTGACGGTGAACAGTCATACGGTAAAATCCATCCGTATGACAGGATCCATCCAACATAATAATAGCATCTTCTGATAGATGGAAAACACCCGCAGTATATTTTCATATTGATTGTGCATGCAGATCATGAAAGCATTAGCAGCGCCCTACTAGTAGTCGCCTCTCATTTAGAACTTGATAGAGGGAATACACTGTAGTATTATTAGAAAAGAGGATGTTGAAAATGTAGAATAGCTGTAAGTAGGACTATTCTTTGTCGGGGTTTAGTCGTTTCTGAACCGATTGGGGCTGGCCGAGATGAGCGAGAGCACCACGTCATACCGATCAGATACAAGATTTGGTCAATTCCATTTTCGGTAATGCCTTAAGCTCCAATTTCTATACAGCGGCCTTATCCCTCGTTGCAGATGTTCTATACACTGTTTGCAGCCTCTTCTTTGCTTCTAAGCTGGCTTTACGCGGGTTGTCGGACTCGAAAATGCTGATTTAAGTTAGCCTTGGCGCAAACAGTGTGATTTGGAAGGATAGTAAGGACAGTGTCTCGAAACAGTAAGAGTAGGTGCATCAAGAGGGTATCAACGGGTTTCTTGGCAATGATAGCAGAGACATACACATCCAGTTCCTCAAGCGTCAGGCCTTTCGTCTCAACGAAGAAGAAGTATATGAATGCAAATTCGAAAGTATCCCAAAACGCGAAGAATACGTAAAACCAGTATCCGATCTATTTACGAAGGTGAGTTTGCTGGTGATTTGGCGCCATATCCGGGAACACTTACACTAGATAAAGCAATAGGGGCCACGAACGTGTTCAAGAAGCCCGCTGCGCCTGATGTGATCTTATAAGCGCCCATTGCCTTCGCTCGCATTCTATTCGAAACAACTTCGGCAGGATACACGGGCTGCATCGGAGTGAACGCTTGTAACATTAGCGAGGTCAAAGGTGAGGATAAGACAGCATTGACCAACCTCCCGAGAAGACAGCACCGAATACAAATATAAATACGATAGATAAGGTCGCTCCAGCATTGTTGTTATATTCAATCTTACCAGCGCTCCCGGCGGCTACCAGTGCAAGACAGAGTGCCATGCCGAATGTACTTCCCATCAGCATCTGCGAATTCAGAGAGTAAGTGATTGATGCTCCGGTTTGAAATGATAAAATAAGCTTGGAGTGTGACTTGATCTAGGAAGCCAAGGTGTCGCAAAGAGCAGATCAGATGCTAGGGACCTGTTAAAGGGCGACATAGATCTCCTGAAATTACTCACCTTGCGACGACCAACGACATCATGTAAGCGAGCACCGCATGTAGAAAAGATCCAACCAATGGCCGAATAGATGATATTCAGTATCTTTGCAAGAAAAAGTGTTCATGTTAATAAAATTTTCACATGAAAGATTAAAGAAAAATAGAATATGGGGCTTAGTCTCGTGGCCTTACCAGCTTGGTATTTGTATCCGTAACACCAATTGCGTCTAGCATTACCGGAAGATAATATGATATGATGCTAGACTCATCGTTTAGCTTCATATCATACGAAGTTGAAACTTAGTAAAAGAGTGCTTACTTATTCCCGCTGAACTGAGCAAACCACGAAAATACCATATTAAGCATCAACCTGTAGCGACTCGACCTCGTCTCGACAAGTACCTTCAAATCAAACAAATCTTTCCATGTCGCTCTTTGAGTCCCCTGTATACTATGAAGCATCTCTTTCATCTGTAATTCTACCAGAGGATGGTCCGGGTCGCCATTGGTATGATATTTAATGATAATCTGTCTTGCCTCCTCGTGTTTGTCGGTGAGGATGAGATAACGAGGCGACTCCGGGAAGAACTTGATGACCAAGAGAACCAAACCAGCGCACACAGCTTGGAGCCAGATGGGGATACGCCAGTCGAGGTTCCCTTGGTCTGCAAGATATTTATGGCAGCCGTAGACAGAAGATGTTGCTAGGATAGAGCCGACATAGTAGAAAGTGTTGAATGTTCCAGCAATCGTTCCTCGATACGCGGCGGGTGAGATCTCTACCAGATATAGTGGCGCTGCAGTTGTAGTTAGGGTCGCAAAGAATGAGAGTAGGAACCTCCCTCCAATGAATGTAGACAGGTTTGTAGCCAAACCTGTAATGATGGTCCCAATAACGACACCAAGACAACCGAAGAATATGTGCCAGATTCGACCGTACCAGTCTATCAACCATACGAACAGAGCGCCAGCAATTTGCCCAACCTAGCTATTCATTAGCTTCTGTATGTAATTCACTTGTTTCTTCTGTCGTGATACGTACTTGGAAGATGGCAAACACAATTCCAGTCGACGCGTTTCCAGTGGCTGGCAACCCGAAATACTCTGTGTAATTAGGCAAAGCCTGCGGCATTGTATCAGCGTATAAAGATATATATAGAGTTATAGGAATAATCATTAGAAGCTCGGTGACTGGAAATTGAGTACTGACATTGATCGAGCCCATGAGCGAGCTGTCGAATCCTGCTTCAGTATTAGGCACGTTTCTCGCAATATTGACTTGATAACTGACCACTCATAGTAGAGCATAGGAAGATAGTTGCCGCGAGTCCATATAGTCTGAGGTAGCCTGGCCCTCGTGGGTTCGGTCTGTTAGTAGCCATAATGGCAGCATAGTTTTCTAGAGTTGGCCCAACATCGTCAAGGTGTTTAGAGTCGCCAAGCCGCTGTTCCAATTCATTTTCCTGTTTAGCTGAGCCGCTCTCGAGCTTTTTTTCTTCTTTAAACTGGTTATTAGGATTAGTATTATTGCTTGCCATTATTGAACTCGAGATCTGTCTAGCCGTGAATCTTTGTGCGTAGTTTACTCTAACCTGTAGGAGTGTATTTAAAGGTAGACTTTTGAGTTTCTCACACCACGAATCGTTTCTTAGTGGGGTATAACGAACCGGTTAGTATGAATACCAGATGGTTCGGCGTGTAAAGCCATATGAGCAATGATTTGCCGTCGGCATCGCGATAATGCGCCCGGCGCCAGCAAAGTAGACCCGAGAGTTGGGGTAGTGCATGGTAACACTACAGGGTACCCCGCGTTGAAGAGAGCCGTGTACAAGCATCAGCACTGATGCGTGAGATAATTCATGTCATCCATGCTTGTAGCTCGGTGTTTAACCGTGCTTGAAGGTGGACGGGGCCCGGCCTAACTGGGTTGTCTGGTAGGTTACGTCCTTTCGTCACCGCATTAGATCACCACTCCAGCTACCGATTTTTTTCCTAATCGAAGCACGTGGTCCTCCTGACGAGCCCCATATAGATAACGGCTATAGCGCATGGTTCTGTTGGAACAGGACGTTAATCCATAAAAAATCTTGTTGCTGATTACCTGGGATAGAGACGAGCTTGTCATCATCGTAATGCCTGTGGCATATACTTCATTGAGGTACTGCAATCGTGACACTCGAAACGGTTTTGACTGAAAATAAAATTGAGGCGGGAAGCCTAGAGATATCTACATTAGAAGACCATACCCTTGACTTGTTCGACTTTCCTGACGTCGATATTTCTTATCAACAAAATCCAAATGAGACATAGAGCCATGACTCCAGTTCCGGCAGCAAGCATCCGAGTTTGGGCATAAGCATAGGCGTTCTGAATTGCCAATCGCGTAGCGCTCCCAACAGGGTAACTCAGCTGTGTAGTCAAATCTCCATATATATCAACTATGTCCGGGAGGGACGAAGCTGGAAGCTTTCTCTCAAGCGCCTGTTCAAAAGTGTTGGTCCAAATCGCGCCGGAAATAGTGGCGCCTAGAGACCCTCCCACCGTGCCGACAACATATAATAAGCTTAGAGCTGAAGCGACTTGTTGATGCCCAACTGCGGCAAGAATGGCGAGCTGCTCGACGATGATGAAGATGCTTCCTCCGATGGAAATAAGGACTTCGCAAAAGACGAGGTAACCAACCGACTGATTGGGGCGCCGGAAATAGATCATTAGCCCCTGAGCAAAGATATAGAGCGGCACAGCTATATATAGAAGCCACTTAAAGCGACCGGTCTTGCGAATCAGATAGCCGACGAAGAAAAGGAGTAGGCCGGAAACAACATTGAAAGTGTTATTAACGTAGCCAGCCTCAGCAATTCCAAGATCATTGACTACCTGGAGGAACGACGTGAAGTAATTATTCCAGCAGTAGTACGAGATTTGGTAGGTTGCATCTAAAGCACAAGCACCGATGACTGTTCGGTCAGAAAGGATTTTGGAATCGAACATAGGGGTCGGAGCTAGAAGGGCCTCATAAAAGCCAAAGATAACAATAACCGCTAATCCAGTTATGATCATTGCGATGATGTAGGCCGTTCCCCATCCATAAGGCGCGTCCGAGGCAATATCAAAGGGAAGAAGGAATACGACAAGTCCGGTGGAAAACAAGACGACACCAACGACTAATTCTAGTTAGTGTCCGGAGAAGGGAGATGCTTCAAAGGTACGTCCAACTTACGGTCAAACTCTATAGTATAGTACCGGATCGTCTGGAGTATGGTTCTATTATTCTTCTTTTCACCCAGAGTGCCTTGTGTCATGGCCTTACGAATGTTGAACTTCACAATGAAGTATAAAGGAGCGGACACAATAGGTAAGATAATTGAAAAGGCACCGAAGCCCCAGCGCCAACCGACATTGGCGTAGAATTCTGAAGATGCTTTGGGACCTGCGAATGCTGTGATGATGTAAGGGGAAGACGTGAAAGCGTAAGCTAGTCCTCGATTTTTCAGCTTAGAAGCGTCGGCCGTGAGAACGTCAACACAGTATGTCATGCCACTAGTACCGATGGTATAGAAAACGTAGCCGGCAGAAAGAGCAGCAAGCCCATTACTGGCGGCCATGATGACCAGGCCTAGCGTAGCGAACACGATCATGGTAAGGAACCCTTCAGCTCGGCCGAAGACATCTACAATCCTAGCCAAGGGGATGAAAACGGCAGCCGATACGGCATCCGCGCCGATATAAACGACGTTCAAAAGCGAGTGAGATCCGAAGTCGCTCGTGGCATATGGGACAAGGTCGTAGAGTATCGACTGTTGGAACGCGTTCACAAGATATAACGTCCAAATGCTAAACGATTATTAGCCGAAAAGCCCTTGCATACTAATTGAAAATAAAGCACAGGAAACTTACTTCAAAAATATGCCGATTAGCGCTGCCTTAGACCAACTCAATGTGAGTGCTTCGATATCCTGAACACCGCGCTGTAAATTTTCATCGGGACGTTCCAGCTCAGGCTTCTCGATGTCGTTTACCAACTCAGGTTGTTCTGGATTCTTGACGGCAGCGATGTTGGAAACATCTTCGTGCTTAGGAGCCGCATATTTCGCGGTCATTCTGGTAGGTGTGTAGGCCTATTTGGTAGGATTCCAATGCAATGGATGGGAACCAGTTTAAAACAGGATTGGCATAGTTGACAGTAACAGAGACGAGGAGAATATACATGAAGAGCTTAAGAGGTGTGCAGCTCATCATTCATCCCGGATAGGCAACCCCTTGCCATCGAAACGAGCCCGAAGCGGGTATGAAAGTCAGCAATGAACCACCGCGCGCAGCGTGACGATCAGGGCCGACACAGCGCTGGTCTTGCCGCTACTGTCAACAAGTTTGCAAATCCACTTTGAGAAGATATTTCCATGCTATTGAAAGGCGCACCAAGCAACTGGTCCATATGGCCGCGTGTGCAACGCATGGCGCGAGTGCTCTTGCGTGGAGGGGGAAGCATGGAGCATGGGCTGAGGATGGCACTGCACTAGCCGGCGTTAGACGACTTAAAGTTATCAGATCCGTCCTTGCATCAACCTAGCGTTATCTCTCTGATCAATCTGCCCCCACTCTCAAATCTGATTTCCCATCTACTAGTATATTAATACTCATAGACGAAGCACTCTATCAGCTCGCGAACCTAGGCTCTCCATTATCAAATTAAGAGATGGAGGTTATGAATCGCCAATGACTTCGGTGATGACACAAGAAGGTCCCTGATTATGGATAATAAACATCGAGAAAGACGTGAGTGATAATGTATGTAAAATCCCCAAAAAGGAGTCGCACGCTTAATAGCGACGAGGTCTTATGATACATTGAGGCTAGCCCAATAGTACGATCCCCTTCCTTTCATTGCTCATTAACCACGCTTCGAGTGGCCATGCCTACTAGCCTAGCATGTGGCCGGTTTTCTATCTAGGTAGTTGATAGTAGGGAAATATAGCTAAGCACTAGACTAGGTAGTCTGGTTTTCTGTGAAGGCTTGCTGCGCTGCGCCGCCAAGGGACAGATTAGGGACATGATGCTTGCTGAAGAATGGCGATATCGGCCACGCTGAGAAAAGGCATCCAAACAAAGTCCGTGTTTACGTACATGGTTTTCTACCTTTCCGACTCTTTCCGTGTATGACGCGACGAGCCAATCACAGGGAAATGAAGACGATTCTGGAGGGGGCGGAAGAGAAAAATGAAAGACTATATCAGAAAACTGCATACAGACGAGAAGTTTCGGGCGCGAATAGGAATATCGTAAACCATTTGCCGCTCACTTCAACGGTAGCGAGAGCTAACCCATAGCAGACGAGGGTGTTGTAGCGAATAGGTCACTTCAGCGGACGTCTCACGTATACTCACATCCGGCAGTTGCCCAGCAGCGCCGATTCCTTTGCGGTTTCCGATAGCTCATTTGCTCGCGTTGTCGCGATCCGGACAGCTGGATTCGACACCTTTTATAAAGGACCTCACGGAGAGCAGCGAGGATGAGATGGGTCGAGTTTAGCCCTCACGGAAGACTGAAGTGCAACCCATTTTGATGTCGGCTGTCCACCCCGGGCAAGGTACAAAAGCTGTACCACTTGGTAAAAGTTTCATCACGTACTGAATCGGACATTGATTTGCTAAACGCTTGTCGATGGGAGATGTTCCGTTTAAGAGAGCCGGTAAGCAGCAGCATGAGCTATTCCGTAACGCTCTGGGGCTGCGCAAGAGCTCTGAGTCCGCTGTTAGCGGTATTTCGGTATTCGGTAAAGGATTCAACTTAGTGGGTTAGCTCACCCGTTCCGGGCAGTCGAGGTCAGTTACTATTTTCATTTACAGAAGAATGACTTCAATACTGAGTTATTGCTATCTTTCGGCTTTAGACGTTTAAGCATAATGTCAGGAGTGATCTCGGCCTTGATACAAGATGATCCAGAATTTGCAGAATCGCCTCCCCTCGTTCTGATGCATGATGGAGGCGGCACTACAGTCAATTACTATTATCTGGGTGATCTGGAACGACCTGTCTACGGCATCAGCAATGAGAAACTAGTCGACGAGGCCGCTTGGCCTGGCGGCATAAACCAAATGGCTCGGACATACGTGGACCTCATTCTGGCTGAGCTGCCCCGCGGACCCTTGATTTTTGGAGGTTGGTCCGTCGGCGGCCTAATCGCCTTAGAGATGGCCCAGATCCTTGCCGGAAATGCGGAAATCCCTGTGCTCGGTGTTGTCATGATGGACACCTATTACCCGTCCGCCGATGGCAGACAGGATAAAGACTTGTCTGCCATAAAATGGGGCGAAGCGACGACGGAAGAGTCGAAGCAGGCTACTCTGACGAGCTTAGCAAACTCGGCGAAGTTCTCTCAGCAGTGGGGTCGAGAAGCTCGGAAGGCATCAACGAAGCCCAAATTGCCTCCGATCATACTCCTGCGCGCAAGCGAGAGTCACGGTGATTCCGACGCGAAAATACGTGGAGGAAACAACGTCCTAGGATGGGAAAATCATCAACCTGACCTTTTTGCGCATGTGTTAGACGTGCCAGGAAATCACTACACACTGTTTGCCGACGACAATGTAGATGGCTTGACCGACGGGCTTGCGGAAGCATGTGAAATATTAGAAGACACAGAAGGGGCTTGAGTATCACTACACACGATTAACCATTTAAGCTTGTTTCTTGATACTATGTATGTGAATACCAAGTGGCATTGGATGTTGAAATTACGCGCTGCAAGGGAGTTTTCGTGTGATTATGATAGCCACTGTCCGATTCCGTTAGGCCATTCCTCCGCGTAGACCGCAATTCCGTCTCTCTGAGAAGCCATTACTCAAGTCCAACAAAGCATGCTTTGCCGGTAGAAGGGCGTACGAATTCCGTAGATCTAGTTACCGACGAAGGTCCCGTAATCAAGTTGTCCGAACACACGGAGAATCCGAGCCGAGAATCCACATCTACATTTCGGTAATGTAAGTTCGGACATCTTCCGCTAATACCGGCTCAATTGTAGGTTACTTTGCGTGCGTGTCAGAAATGATAGCACAGGCAGCGTATCAGCAATCCCAGTATCGGCCGTATCGCGTGAGGCCAATTTCTCAAAACGGAATGATTAATTTCGTCCTGATTTTCGGGCCTTCCTGATAGCCATTACATAGATTGTGTTCACCTAGAGTCCTTAAGCACCCTTTATCACATTAAGGATGCAGCAACGCGACATCCCATTACTACATAATGTTGTCAGTGATCTCAAGACCGAGACTGTCGCGAATCATGAAAATATAGGAAGACATCCGCCGAGCCACGTGTTGGAGCGGATGAAGAATGCAGAACCTACTATCCTCGGCCTTGGCATGGTCGAAATACAGAAGACGGCAGTGGAATACACAAATGTGACGATGCCAGGGTCAGTCGGCGAGGCCCTGCTTCGTCAGTGTTCAGACAACGAAGTCCTACCCACAAACCTGCTCCAGGCCACCTGGTTGATCATATTGGCGAAGTATCTCCGCTTAGAACAGCCTTGTTGCATGTATAAGCTGGCATCGGATGAGACACCATATGGCAGCCATGGAAGCGGTCGGCTTGCTCGACACGAGTCCTTATGTATGAGTGTTATCACGGAAGATGACCAGGTTATGAGTCTCGTTAAAAGGCTCTACGAGCAAACAATGCAAGATATTAAGGCAGGTGCGTCGATATTGTCGACCTCAATGCACGATGGCGAACGGCTTTGCAATTCAATTGTATGCTGGTCCGACAATACCGTTACTCCAAATAAGTCGGATCAAGCTTTGAGTGCTGAACCAATCAAGGCGGAGGGAGCAGAGGAAGTGAGTTCACGACATATGCTAGCAGGTTGCAATAGCATCCCGTTGACAAGGTTTCTAGCACGATGTGGCCTTGACACTCATCTACACTGGAGCGAAGCTGGTAGTTCAACTGCGAACGGGCCCTAAAGTTGAGCGTTGGCTTGCTGAGAGTATTGCCGAGATGTTCGCGCAGTCCCTCGAGTATGTTTTAAATAATCCTGCTTGCCGAATTAAGGATATCCCATCTTGTAGTCGCAGCGATATAAGAGCGATGCAGAAGTGGAATGGAGGAAACTTGCCAAGGCAAGAAAGCTGTATACATGAAATGATACGGGTTCAGGCCCTTGCACGCCCAGAAGCTCCTGCTGTCGTTGCGCACGATGGGTCGCTGTCGTACGCGGATCTCGAAGCTCTGACAAACCGAGTGGCCCACGCATTCTTCACGAAACTGGGATTTCGACACGAGGAAAAGGTTATTCTGCAGCTCCCTCATTCCGCATGGACTATAGTTGCTATGCTGTCCATTATGAAAGCAGGCTCTGCATTCATCTCACTGGACGAAAACGTGCCTCTGGATCGGGTCAAATCCATTGCCTCCAAGGCGAACGCACGATTCGTCCTTACCACCAACGCTTCGGCGGCAAAATACGCTGAAATTGGTTTGCAGACCGTCGTCTTGGACCAGACGTTCGTAGATAAAGAGACGCAGCAGACAGCGATAGACTGGACGAACCCTAACGCCAGCCCATCTGATCTTGCCTACGTGATCTTCACATCAGGCAGCACGGGCGAGCCCAAGGGTTGCGCGATCGAGCACCGAGCATTCTGCTCCTATGCGCAGGCGTTCGGTCCGGCGTTCAGATTAGGACCCGACAAACGCGTGATCCAATCCACGTCGTACTCATTTGACGTATCGCTGAAAGAGATTCTGCTGGGGCTGCTCTCGGGGGCATGCCTCTGTGTGCCGTCCGACCACGACCTCATGAACGACGTTGGTGGCGCCGCGAAGCGCATGGGGGTCAACTACGCCAACTTCACGCCATCGGTAGTCTCACAATTGAACCTCAAGGACGCTAGTTGTATCAGAACTCTCGTCCTCGGCGGCGAGGCCTTGACGACCGATGTCATCGCCGCCTGGGCACCGCGCGTCGACGTGCTTCTCGGTGGCTACGGTCCTAGCGAAGTATGTCCGACTTCATCCGTCGTGGGACCTCTATGTAGGGACTCTCATCCTCGTAATATCGGCTTTCCTACGGGGAACAAGAGCTGGGTCGTAGACCCGTCGGACCATGACCGGCTGCTCCCGGTGGGAGCCGTGGGTGAGCTTGTGCTTGAAAGTTATGCCGTTGGTAGAGGTTATATTGGTGATGAGGAGCGGACAAGTCGGGTCTTCATCGAAAATCCTGCGTGGTGTGCGTGGCCTGAGTTCCGCGCTAGTGAACCGGAGAAGCCGCGCCGCATGTACAAAACGGGAGATCTAGTTGCGCGATGCGGCGATGGGTCGTTATTGTACTTTGGGCGCAAGGATATGCAGGTTAAATTACGGGGCCAGCGCATCGAGCTCGGAGATATCGAGACAAATCTGAAGGCCACGGTGGCGGCCGAGCTAGCCGTGGAGGTCGGCGTCCCTCGCGGAGGAGGCGACGAGGACAAGTTGCTGGTGGCTTTTGTCTGCCTCGGCCCGCAGTCAGCAGTTCCCACCGATCTGTCCTCTGTCGACGCCGCAGTCCAGACGAGGCTACATGAGCTGCTTGGAAACGCTGAGGAGCAGCTCGCGAGCAAAGTGGCGCGATACATGCTGCCCTCGGCGTACCTACCGCTCCGCTGTCTCCCCGTCACGACGTCGGGGAAGCGGGATCGCCGGGCGTTGCAGAGGATTATAGCCTCGCTGTACAAGCAGGAGCTTCTGGCCTGGTGCAGGTCGTCGGGGTCAAAGGAACCGGTGGGCCGACCGGCGATCACAGACATGGAGCTCCGGGTCGCCGCGCTGTGGGCCCGGGTTCTCAAGGTCGAGGTCGATGAGCTGAGCTTGGACGACGATTTCGTCAAGCGAGGCGGTGATTCCTTGGCTGCTATGAGACTTGCGAACTTGGCTAAGGAGACCGGCCTCAATTTGACTTTTAGAGATATATACCGTCGCAGCCGTATACTTGGCGACCAGGTTGAGATTTGTCTTAAGCCTACCATTGCGAAAGTTTCCAAAACACCGAGGGCCCGGCGGGTTCCTAATTCTAAGTCTTTCATGGCTGGCACTGATAGCCAACAGTCGCTCATCAGCCCGCTTATACTTACCAGTTAAAAATAAAGTGGGCAGGGCCGCGGGGTGGCGGCGCGGAGAATAGGAGAATGAATAAGAGAAAAGGGGAAGGGGGTGGGCGACCAAGTATAGGTTCATTCACCCTTCACATATAGCATTTCCAAATATCAAAATGGACCGCTCGCATCCCATGATTCATCAGCCATCAGATCGTATAATTCTGACTAGATCTAATATCTCCTCGAACGGCAGCGAGCTGTCGGCCAAATACATGCCGCCAAACGTTCCACAGCAGATTCCCAGATAAGCTAAAGATTCCTTCCTTATATCTGATTCTCCATATTGGATTCCGTAAATAATCACGCAGACGGAGATTATCATGAGGCCGCGCAGACGCCTAGTAAGACGCATGGGTTGTCAGAATAACTTGTTGCCAGATGCTAGGAAAAGAAGACATAGATGATAATTGACAAATTCTTTAAGTGTCAGTCACTCAGAGAAGAAGAGATGGTGATAAGAGATAGCAGATTGAAGTTGTTACCTTGCTAGCATCTTGTCAGCTGTGACCCTCCCGTTAATTTCCTTGGCATGAGAGACAATCATATAGGCTGACTCGAGACATCTTTGCAGTGTGCTGTTCAAGACTAGTCTACGATCCGTTGCGGACCTGGCCCCGTCTTCTGCACCAAGAGCTATGTCGCCGTCACAGACGGAAGCAGCCTGTGATGGTGGCATAGATTCCAGGAGAGGTGGGAGCCATGGAGCAAATAAGAGATAGACGCACTCGTGGTAGTAACAGAACAAGCGCAGCTTCGCGCCGGCGTCGATGTCTCCACGGAGCCCTTCGAATCCTTGGCCAGAAACGAGCTGTTTCACGGGGTCCGGCAGACAGCGGCGCCATCGAGCGAGCTCGGATGAGCAGATCTGTAACTCCGCCGTCACTTTCGCCGACATAGGTTGTACATACACGCGGCTGAAAATTCTGGCTAGTAGCGCCGCCGCAGCAACCTGGAGAACCAGTGCATCATGTTTTTCCGGATAGTCAGGTGGCGTGGGAAGATGATCAATGAAGTCAGAATGGAGCAGCTTCAAGATGACATGTTAGTGCTAACATTACTAAGGTTCCCTTTTCTCTTCTAATTAAGCGCAATCTAACAGAGAAACAGGACGCACCGGAGGAATTCCTTGCTGTACGGAAAAACGTGTTTCCAAACAGTACAGAAGCCAGACGGAGCGTTTGGCGAGCTTCTGGTCGTCTGCGTGCGTGAAGGTTTTCCGTATCGTATTCGAATGAGTGAATCGCAACTCTCGAGCGCAATGAACCCCCATCACCAACGTCTCAGACAGCCGAGGGTCGTTAATATTAGAAGCCATAATGCTCTGGACATAAAGCGTGTTAGGGCTTCAGTGCATCGATAGGAAACGTTGCAAATGTCAGGTAAGACGACGGTGTACGTACAAGGAGAACGGCTGTCTACAGGTTACCCGCGAGAAGGCGAGGTTATGTTAGTCTAATCCGTGTATAAGTTCTCCTTTGCGCCGTTCTTGGTTTGATTGTGAAGTATTTCACTTACTTGAAGCTTCAGCAGGCTACTTGGTGTTGCCTTCAAGTCGATCAATCTATCTAAGAGCGAACGAAATTGTTCCGAGGCATCGATCGAGGGGCGACGCGTTTCGTCGATGGGGTCCTGCAAGGCGTCAAGTCCCACGGCAATGATAGCATCGCTAAAAAGCGACGATAGCGCGTCGGGATGTGGCGATTCGCGAACCTCGGATATACTCTTAGTCACGCTAGCTTTGTGTAGGAACATAGAAATCCTATCACATCCAAGGATTAATGTTGGAACGCTGGGGCAGGCCCAAACCCGCTGGCTTCACTACATGCAGATCTATGCACTCACTCGGCATTGTTTTCAAAACAAGCTGAGTTTGATTAGCGATAGTTCCGGAAAATAAAAAGCAGACTCTCAGTGCTTTGTAGGGCCGTCTAGAAGAGGATAATTTGACCAACCTTGGACACATCGCTCGATGATTGCCTCGTGTGTGATCTTCGAAAGCAAAACCCTGCTTTGAATACCACCATCTTTGGGATTATCACTTGGCGATTGAAACCTCGTCAAGCTGCGTAGTATTCTGCAGATTTCAAGATACTTGCGGGAGTCCCCTCGAGGCGAGGGCAATTCTGCCAGGCCGAAGGATGTAGTGAACCGGAAATCAATGTCTGCGTCGGCTCGGCAGTACTCTGGTAAACCCTTCAGGGGTCGTATGGCCTAAATGTTCTTGCTCTAACTTCATCCTATTGCACAATGTATAGTAATAACTTACATAATCGGTGACCTGCGTCATTCGTCGCTCAAGCGTACTCCACGGTGATGATAGGGCGCCAACACTATCCGTAGCATTACTTCTGCCCGTTTCGAGTTCGCCAGCTTCTAGCGGAATGCTCGAGGATATTGCCGACTGACCGACGGGATACTGAGTGCCCGTTATCCCCTCGATGACATGATAGTCACTTCCCAGAGACGGAGCTTGGGCCATGTTCAGATCTTCGGAAGGGTTAGGGAATGAAAAGGTCAGAAAGTCCATATTCGCGTCGAGGGAGAACATGGTCGGTGGTGAGCCCACCAGCGGCGAAGTTTGTGGTTCATTTGCACTTGCGAGGCCGTCGCTCTCCACAGACCTCGGGGTACGATCTATATTGTGCTCTGGCCGATCAGAACCGTAGAGGTTTCCTGGCGTCTGTAGATCGATCCCGCGTGCGTCGGAAGCTTTGCGCGGTCGGGGCTCGTAATTGCACGTTGAACCGGTCCGCTTCAAATGTAACAGATCAGCTATCGGGTAACGGTACCAGAGATATCTTGACGTCGGGGATGCCTTACGTCGCATGCAGCGCAGGGAGTTCCCCCATCACCTTTTATATACTTATTATTAGCTAGGGAACTGTAAGGTTTCGTTTCTTATTCTGCGTGTATGACGATCTCAAGTGAAACACATGTATGCCCACATCGAATCTTCTTGATTTTACAGCCCTTGCATGCACCTCGACGTCTTGTGATTGTCTTGGTCGGCTTCTTGGGATCTGTTGTGTGACTGGATACAGAAGGCGGCTTTGACATTATTCGGATCAGGAGGTGCGATTAGCAAGCCGCGGCGAAATCACAACAATACTCATGAAAAAGAATGAAGATTTACACGAAGAAATGAAAATCCTAGAGCTATCGACCTTCTCGTCCGCGATGACAGAGAAGTAAGTAATCAGACAAAGGACTTCGTTTAGGCCCAGTCTTCCAGACTTCTAGAGTACACTACTGCACACACTAAGTTTGATATCACAAATTCCGAATCAATCCCTCACTAAGCTGACATGTAAGCTGGGGTTAGACAAGGTCAAACCGAAGCTGCGAGTATAGCATTGCAATACCTAGCCGGAGGCGGCGGGTCGGTCCTAGGCAAGCGCGACATCTTCATACAATATCAAGGGGATGCTCCCGGAGATGTCACTCTGCGCTTGCGTGTATAAGCTGTGACTGTGGTCAAGTCGTACGATAGACTCGGTAATAGTTGCTAGGGTAGCCGGTCGTTATATAGCAGTTGCGATTCCTAATTGTAAATTGGCGATGCTTCGCTGGGGGTATCTCGAAATTCACTTCTTGACCGAGTCTCGGGGTGGTAAGCCCAATATCCACCGGTGATAGTTTACATACATGAAACTAAGATCACGCTTGTTTAGGTCCCCGGAAATCCCCCGCCCGGCTAGGGTCCCTAACCGCCGCTATGGCTTGAAATAACTATGTATAAACCGCAGCAGTACCCCACAGACATACTGCGTACATAATTGGCCGCCTACCCAAGCGATGGTTGAATCCTCCTGAGCTTCCACGTTGTATCCAGGTACCCAGCTTGTAAGTCTGGCCATCGAGACATGGGCAGAGTTGGTTGGACAGGACTTTCAGACAGGAGAAAACCGCAACAAATCAATACAGAACAAGTCTACCTGTGTAACGGCTCTGACGCTCTGACTGTACCTATTACGTACTGAGAATTCAAAGAAGTTATTCCCACACAACTTGAGGGCTTTTAGAATACTCTACAGTTCGGTAACTTTTCGTATATCCTAGCTCGCTGAAGCTATATAGCGAGTACACTCAACTCACTGTAGCTTAATTGAAGCTCCTTTTTTATAGCTTGCAAGACACGAAGAGAGACCAAAAAAATACCAGACCTTTTCCTATCTCCGTTCGATCGCTGGAAGCTGCCGAACCAAGCGGCTACTCGTCGGCTGCCTACCTCCGCAAACCCGAACCTAGTGATAATATCGGTGGGCCAAAGGGTTCCGCGGGAAGATAATCACGTTGGGGCCAAAGAAACGTGGTCTGCCCGGCAAGAAAATTGCATACTTGGATAGTTCGAGCTAGTTCAAATTAGCTCAGATGACGGACTTGATCGCGTCCCGAGGCTAGCGAGCTTTTCACGATCCTTCATGCCTCAACGACGTAATAGGAGGTGACTAATGTACAGTACGTGGTAATGGGATGCTACCAGGCGGATTAAATGCCTGCCTTTATTCGATATCTAACCGCTAGTGGTATGGACCGAGTAATCCCTTGGGACAAGCTTTCGCGGCCAATTGCCAAGGCTGCACTTCGGTCTGAATCGCTTCAGTCTAGTCAATGCCGAAGAACTGGCTTGAAAGACTACCGAGTCCGTACACTGATTCTCATTGCCAAGACTCTAATGGCGCGCGAGTCCTATTGTATGTATGCTCTACAAGATCTATTATATATTGTCGGTGCTCAGGCCCAAGCAAGCTCGGCTTACCGCCAGTCCGTCTGTACCGGAGTTACAAAGTTCTTCAGATTATTCCATCAATCGACAGTGCGATATAGTTCGGTAACGCTCGTTGCTGACGGTGCATGAAACCTGCAGGGGTGCTTGCCGCTGCTCGGCTGACGTGCTAACGAATCCTCTGCATATCGACGGGTATAAGCGACAAGCATTTACCGTATACTATGTAGCGGTAAAGAACTAGATTGCCTCCACTGTTCCTGATGGATTTCAAAGCGCCGTCTTTAACTATGTAGGAGTGCGGCACAGGCGGAGACATAACGGATCAACGTCACGTTAACATGCGATGCCAGCCACTCGTCCTATGAGCTCATCTGTCGCCAGGCAATCTCCGCTCACTAAAAGTGCTAAGACTTTTGCGTAAACTGTCGCCATCTGCTGTACGTATTGCGCTGGGTGTACTGAGTCATAAAAGGTGAGTGTGCCATCGAGGGTGGCTGCGTCTTGGACCTCGTTGAAGCTGAGGATGATTTGTTGCTGTAACGTTGTATGTAAGCAATGACTTAAGCTTAAATCCGCGGCAAATATTGGTGATAGTAGGCTTAGACTCACCTCATGCGGATCCTGCTTGAGGATTGATCGGAGCTTCATGATTGGCTCGGGTCCAGACCGTCTCACTTTACGGTAGTTGATGAGCGTGTTGAAGAGTGCACCATCAGGTAATTGGAACCCAAGTTCGCGCTCGACGACCGAGAGGTCGAAGACCTTATGTGCCATGCTGTCGGTATTGTCGTGTTGTAACTTCCGAATAGCGTCCTCGACGGACGGTGCCGGTGACGCACCGTCCCGGTTCCCTAAGACTACGTGAGCAACTAAAACGCTCAGCATTGGACCCACGATTTCGTCAGTATTAACGATATCGATGTCACGATCCGAAGCAAGGTGCCCGAAGCAGACCGACTTCTGTCCCGTGTAGGCACTTAGCAGAATAGACCATGCAAACTGCAGCAAGGTAGACACTGTGATTCGCGTCTTACGACAGTATTGATCCATCTTAGCGTCAATATCTATCCTGAATTTGATTGCAGACATGGCTGCATCGGTCGGAACGGCGAGTCTTGCACAACGTTCAGCTAACCCATGCGCTGGCCTTAAGATAGTTGGTTCGATTCCTTGTAGCTTTCGGGTCCAGAAGTTGGTGCTAGCTAGAGCATCGCGCGACTCCACATCATTGATATAGTCCGTGAACCGGGGAAGGCGGCTCGCCTCCGTGAGTAGGGATGTCTCGTTGCGATAAAGCACATCCCAGTCGTAAAGCACGTGTGAAAGTGAGACGTGATCGATCAACATGTGGCCCATTAATAAGTGCATATATACTTGCTTGGTTGAGGTAGTGTAAAGATCAAGCCATAATGGGGGTGTTAGGGATGTCGGGGAGAGGGTGGCTTTTATTCGCTCTGTTTTCTCGATACTCGCCGCCAGGGCTTCTTTCTCCGTATTGACCTCGAACATCTCACATGAGATAGCAGTTTCATCCAAAGTGAGCTGATATGGCGCGTTGCCATCTTTAGTGAGAGGTATAGCTGTACGCAGAATGTCATGCCGTGCAACCGTTGCGCGCCACGCGTTTAGAAGTCGATGGCAATCCAACTCCAGATTGAATAGTTCATAGCCTTTGACTTCAGCGAGTAAATTGTAGAGGTAAGGTCTCCACGGGAACGTGTGGAGCACTAACGTTGTCCGCGATTGAAAAGGGGTGCTATAATGTACAGATAGGACTTTAGACATATTAGCTAAGTCGAAACCGTACTCAGACAAGACCTCTTCGATAGATGGGAGGCTTCTAGGTCCGAGTTGCTGTGGCCTCGACTGCTCGTCAGCGGCAGGGCTCTGTGGTTCCTCAGAATTCAGCACTAGGGCTAATTCTCGAATGCTGTTGCTTTTTAGCACATCACGCGTTTTGATAGGTCTGCCGGCTTGACTCAAAAACCGTGAAACGTTCATCGCTGTGATTGAGTCACCACCAAGTGAAAGGAAATGATCGTCGACGTCAATAGTATCTGTAGATGGGAAGTGTGAGTATCTGAAAAGCCTTATTGTCTTTATGAGAACTTACCGCTAGGGATTGCCAAAACCTGCGACCAAGCAGCTCTGATCAACTTTTCAGTCTCAGTGTCAATAGCAGAGGAGTCGGATTTTCTCGAGCTGCTCATCAGTTGCCGAGCAAGCTGTAGTGTTTGCTCTTCCATTGCCTCTACCCAAATATTCACCAGCTTTCTATCCAGCTTAAACGAGGCCAAAGTCGGAATATCAAGCACCACAAACCAGGTGTCTGGAATCATATAGGATGGAAGTCTAGCGGAAACAGATGATCGAATATTCCTTAATGGCTCGGATATAAAAGAATGGTCGATTTTGACCGGCATGGTCGGGTCGTTAACGAGCCGAATTGTCCGTTCTTGCGAAGCCGTCAACAGATGTGTCTGACGTAGTGCTGTGAGACTCAGCACGGCGACTAAGCGACCCCCTAGGAGACCAGACTTGGGCTGTATCACCAAGGAATGATGGATTTCCGGACATAAGTCGAGCTGACTTTGGATCTCTCCTAGCTCGACTCTTTGCCCGCGGACTTTGATTTGCGTATCCCGTCGTCCGAGAATGCGCAACGATCCGTCCTCGGCATATCGACATAGATCACCAGTCCGATACACTCTCTTCACCTGCCCATCGAACCAATCCTCAATGATAGGAAAGGCCTTTTCCGTTTCGACCGGACGATTGAAGTAGCCGCGGGCAAGGATCGGTCCTTCGAGCACGAGCTCCCCGATCGCCCCAATTGGGACCAACTGTTGAGGGTTGTGCGGTTCGGTGAGTCTTCCATGGCACCCAACAGGCCATCCAATATTAGAAGGATCAGAAAACTTGGTAAATGCCGCCCCGACCGTGCTTGTAACTGTACATTCGGTTGGGCCGTAGCTGGGACGCATATGGACCCGTGGACTCCAGAGTCTGGTCAGTGATGCATTCATCGCTTCGGCGTGTACTGTAATAAAAGCCAAAGGAGGAACCACGGCATCTGGGTTAAGTGTTTGTAGAAAGGATGGCGTCAAAGCGGCCCAATTGATGCGAGCATCTTGAATGAAAGTGGTGAGCCCCTCTGGACTCATCCGATCGTCGTCGGATGGAACACAGACGCAGGCGCCGGCGACTAGAGCCGTGAGTATCTCCTCCATACAGGCATCAAATACGAAGCTGCTAAATTGAAGAAGGCGAGACGATGGAAGTATTTGTAGCCAATTTGAATTTGCTGTCATGGCGGAGCAAAAGTTGCGATGCTCGATCATCACCCCTTTCGGTTCCCCGGTGCTGCCGGAAGTGAATATGATGTAAAGCGCATTTGATGGGTTTACAGGGCTATTGAGGACATTGGATGCCACTGAGTCCAAATCGTCATCGTTCTCTGCGACAGTTTCGTGGCTAACAGCAAGTGTCCGTGGCACTAGTGATTCCATAACTTCCCTATTATGGGCTGATGCCAACGCCAATCGAGGAGCAGTGAGTTTTATTATCTGCTTCTTTCGAGACATCGGACTTGAGGGATCGATGTGAACAAAAGTGGCTATATTATAATCGTCAGTATCACGCACATAGTGACTTTCGCAGTCATATCAGCACTTACCACCTGCTTTTATAACACCGAGCATTGCCACGATGCCCCATACAGATTTTTCAAAGCAGAGCGGGATGATTTCTTCAGGCTGAACAGAAAGACTAAGCAATCTTCGTGATAGCTTGTTAGTCAAACTCTCCAACTCGCCGTACGTCAGTCGTCCATCCCACGAGTAGATGGCCTCCTTCTCTGGAATACTAAGCGCAGTAGCTTGGAAGAGCTGGTGAACGCATTCGTTTCTGGTCTCGAGCTTATTTATATCCCAGTCCTGAATTTGCTGGCGATCTTTATTACTGACAAGGCTGACATTTTCGACAAGGTCCTCTGGGTTAGCTATAAAGTTCTTTACAGCTGTCGCAAACGCTGAAACAATCGCATCCGCCTCCCCAGGAGAGATAAAGCCCTTTTCATACTCTAGAGAGAGCTCATACTTGTTTTGGTTATCCACGACGGTCATAGCAAGCTCATACTAGTGATTTTTCAGGTTAGTCTTCATCAGTGCATCCTCAGGGCATGTGAGATCCACGTTCCGACGCTCACCTCTGTAGTGTCTATTGACTTCACAAATTCCACCCGAGCGCTTTCGGCTTTCGTCTGGTTCTCAACCGCCTCTGCTTTTTGAATATTTAGAATAGTGTTAAAGCTGGGAGTCTGATTCTCTTGTCGGGCCGCATGCCGTATTTGAGACAGTGAAAGAGTTTGTCGGGAGAGGTGTTCGATATAGTCAGCCTGTAACTGCTTCGCAACTTCAACAGCTTTCGTATCTGACTGAATTTGACTCTTCATGACGAGCATATTGGCAACTGGTCCCACAACCTTTTGCATGTTTGCTATTGGAAGATCCCTACCCGAAGACAACAGCCCAAACAGGATATCCTCGGAGTTCAAGTAAGTTCTCAAGACTAATGCCCATGCTAGCTGGAAGATACTGGGAACTGTGAGGTCGTGCGTGCGGCACAGCTGCCGTACGTCTGCTTCGGGAACCTGCAGCTGTAATGATACACTTGAGTGCGACACTACAGCATCAGGAACTTCACTTGTAAAGCAAAGCCTTGGGAAATTACAAGTGACGGCGTTTCTTAAGTAGGCCGCCCAGTAGCTCTTTGCAAGGTCGGCATCTTGACTAATAGCGTAACGGACGTAGTCGAGGTAATAATTTTGAGTTTCACTATAAGTCTCATCAACTCCACCGCATCCTCTGGCCAAGTCCCGAATAAGAATCTGCGTGCTTGCGCCGTCTGTGAGAAGATGGCTCTTCGTAAGTATCATGTACATCGATTTATCAGTCGTTTTGCAGACTACAATGCGGTGCAAGGGAACGCCGCTAAGGGGCGACTTCAGCGATTGATTCTCCGAGTCGAATAGCGTGCTCCTCAGGTCTTCCTCGCTAACATCGTCTTTGATAACTATCACCGGATCAACGTGATGTAAAACAACCTGAGCGTAATCGCCTGCATCAATTTCAACAAAAATAGTCCGTAAGATTGCATGTTTTCGGACCATCTGTCGCCAGGTCTTAGCGACTTGCTCGCTTTCAATCACATTCCTCTCAGCCGGTGTGATTTTCAATAAGAACGTCTGATTGTATGCTGATGATATGCCAGAGTCTCTTAGTAGACTTGCCATGAGCCCTTCTTGCATGGGCGAGCATGGGTACATGCTTTCTATTTCATGAGTAAGCAGGCCTAAGCTCGTAACCTTAGCCAGTACCCTCTGTTTGTCGACCCCAAAATATACGGGGTCGGGTTTTGTCGCGGGAGGGCGTAGCACAGCAGAAGGTACACGCTTCAAATCTTGGATCAAGAGTAACATGTCTTCCTTAATCTTCAGCGGCCACGAGGCGAGTTCGCTTTGGAAGTTCATCTGCTTGTTCCATTCCACATCGATTGCTAACGACCCACTCTTAACACTAGCAACTACTGAGATTAAGCTGTATCTCTCCGATGCCTTTCGCTGCTCTCGGCGCATTGCTGAGAGACCTGAGACAAGATCGAGATCATCACAACGTTTGAACGCAGAATTGGCGCGTTCGAATTGTTGGTATGCCCCTAGAAAATTGACGACGATCTCAGCACGGGCGTGACCTCCACGGTACGCACTACGTCCCTCTGGTGATAGAAATCGGTACGTGAAATAATCAAAACCCTTGGAAGGCGTTGCTGCCCTGAACCGGCTGATCTGCTCGAGAGTCTCTAATCTGTTAGGCGATGTGTCATGCGGTACTTGCACTGCAACCGGAGCGAACGTTGTGAACCATCCTACTGTTCGGGAAAGATCAATTGCGTCACTAGGAGACTCCCTTCCATGCCCCTCAACGAATATAGCGGGCGAGGAACGTGAGTGGAACGTCCGAGCGAACGAGGTCGCTATAGTTGCACACAAGGCATCCACGACACTATATTCTAGCTTGTCACATATATTCAGTAGTTCTTTCGTAGCCAACTGTCCGATGTCGACTGTTGTTGATGTAGCGTCTCCAAATATATTAGGCCTTCTCTCCATAGACCAGTAGCCCATATCGACCTCGAAACCATCTTCGGGAAGAACCTGTGATCGTTGGATATGTTGCGCGTAGATACGTTGTACTTGGCACCAGGATTGAAACGAAATTGGTTCCGGCTGGATGGAATGTTGTCCTGCGATGTAATCCTCCAGTTCTTGGAAAATTATTCTCCATGACACCATGTCAATGACCAAATGATGTATACTGATTGAGATTGTCGTCGAGAAACGAGTCCGAAAGACATCTACTCCCACAAGCGGTCCCTTGATCAAATTAATTCTTGACTTGGTCTCAGATATGGATGTAAGCTTGAAATCAGTGCTTGCGCCTTGATGAAATCTAATTGTATATGGCGGTTCAACAGAAGGTATAGATGCTATACACTGCTTCCAATTTTGAGCACCAACTGACTCTCGTAAAAAGCTAGCGAGAAGCATTGGGTGTGATGCTATCACGGTATCAAGCGCCGCGGTGATTATGTTATCAGGTAGGGCCAAGGTCGTCTCAACTATCATCGTCTGCTGATCGAAGTAGTCGCCATTAGGGTAGAACTGGAAACTGAGCTGCTGTATTGGTGATAACTCCCACGGTACATCAGCAGCCGTCTTCGTAAGGTCAACATTCCGGTATTTTGCGTCTTGATCATTAAACACAGTCTCTTCAATATGTGTCGCTATCCGCTCAATATTACGCAGCCGAAGAATATCAGCCGCAGCGATTCTGATAGACTCTTTTCTCAGTTCGCTGCTCAGCATCATTGCCGAGATCGAGTCGCCTCCTAATTCGAGTATTAGTAGTTTCTAACATGAAACAAGGGAAAAGATGAGACAGCAACAGCTTTCTAAGCTTGAGTCTAACTCATACGTGCGATGAACTAGGCTGCACCTACCAGAAAAGAACCAAGATGTGTTCCAGTTTACTGCGCTTTCAGGTACGTTAAGTACACGACACCATACCCTTTTAACCGAGTGTTCTAGTTCAGTGCCCGTACGGTCCTGCTTTGGGTCATCCGTATGATCGAATAGATTTCGGTAAGACTCCTGGCTCATGCGTTCCATGTAACGAACAACTCGTTTTCTGTCTAGTTTCCTAGAAGAATTCATGGGGATGCGACGGACAAGGACGAAAAGGTCAGGTATCATATAAGCTGGCAATCTATCCTGTAGCCAATTTTGGAGTGTATTCGCTGCTTCAGCTGCTTTGGCAGTCTCCAAAGTCGCCAATTCAGTTTCGTCGTTTGACTGTTCAAAATGCGTCGTGTTCTCGTTGGCTTTCAACGATACGACAGCTATCAAACGCTCTGCCCCCGGGCCGGACTTAGGAACGACGACAATGGCGTGTAGGACAGAAGGCTGCATTCTCAGCTGACTCTCTATCTCTCCACACTCTATCCTCTGACCCCGGATCTTGACTCTGCTATCAGCCCGTCCGACGAAATGTAGTTCTCCGTCCTCGTCCACATGGACTAAATCACCAGTGCGGTAAAGCCTCTTTTCAGGTGCCCATGTGACATTAGTGATGAAGGCAGAGTCCCTGGCAGAGCTGAGGCCTAAATAACCTTGAGCGAGGATAGGGCCCTCCATCAGTAGCTCCCCAACAGCCCCTATGGGGCAGAGGATGTTAGGATTATTCACGTCAGTGACCCAAGTCGCACAACCAGCAAAGGTCCTCCCTATATTGGTGGGGTTACGGCAAATAGAGACATCGGGGTTAACTAGTAACGGGAAATATCAATTGTTAGTTCTTCTGCTTCTTCCTCTCGAATATGTGAAAGGCGGGATCCTAGATTCGAGGGCATAGGTGCAATATACTCACTACGGAATCATTAGTTAAGGCACTAGCAACAAGGTCAAGACAGTATATGAATAATCATTACTGTGCGGTTTTCTTACTTACCTTGTGCTTGTCACGGAACACTCAGAAGGTCCGTAAACCTGGACCAGGCGTCTCCCGGGTATTGCCCATTGCGCCACATTGTCGCTCGTCATGGGCTCGCCTCCTAGGACAATGGTCTTTAATGATGGAACTAGAGCTGGCGGTATCATAACCATCATAGAGGGAGTAATATGAAGCCAATTAGAACCCGACGTATTAATAAACTCCACCAAGGTGTTGTTACGTTCCGTTTCGGTAGGAACACATAGACAGGCGCCAACAACGAAAGTCGTCAGATGATCCTCCATGCTCGTATCAAATGCATACGACGCAAACTGTAACACTCGGGATTTTGAATTGATTTGTATTCCCGGAGCATGAGCCCGTGCCGCATGTGCGTACGCACTGTGGCTGACCATGACACCTTTCGGGTTGCCCGTAGATCCAGAGGTAAAGATAACGTACGCTGTATCACTCGGCTGTACTATCGGCAAAAGCGCGGATACGTTCGTAGTCTCGATCTTACTACATTCTGCTTGCAAACCAGCGATGCTAGGTACCAAGATTTGCCGGCAAACCGAACGCAATTGGTCTGACTTGCCCTCCGAGCAGATAACAAGACCAGATGATGCGCTAATTCCCAGTTGTTCGAATAGCCGCTGTATTCGATCGAGTGGATTCGAGATGTCTATAGGGACAAAAGCCTTACCAGATTTGAGTACTGCTAGCAGGGCAACCGAGTAAAGAGCAGACTTTTCGAAAAACAATGGGACGAACTTCTGTTTACGGCTTGCGGATTGGAGTATCTGATGCGCCAAACACGTGGACATGGCATTCAATTCATCATATTTGAATGTTTGCCCTGAAAAGTATATCGCCGGCGCATGAGGTGCAAAAAGACTCGTTGCTTCAATTAACCCATGCACTGTGGCGTCTAAGGGGGGTTCTTTGTCATTATTCAGTGTTTCTCTGTTCCACTCCATTGTCTGCTGAAAATCCGAAGAGCTGATGACCGCGAGCTGACCGACTTGAGTGTCGACATCATTTACATCCAGAAAGTGGTCTAAAATCGAAACGAAAGTTTTCATCACTCGTTCCGCCATGGCCGGGGAGAGCAGGTCGGTAGAGTATGTCAGTTGCGTCTTTAGCTGGCTATTGCTGTAGGTAGCATGGACAGAGAGGCCAAAGTCCGTAGCGTTAAAGCTGGTAATTCGCTTCAATGGAAGGTCGCCACTTTCGTCGATGAGCAACGGTGCATATTGTACAGTCATAATTGTGTTGAACATCTTCTCTGTGGTTTTGAACAGTTGCTGAACACGCATGAATGGGGTTGTCTGATGCTGCAGCGAGCTAACGAAGTCCTCTTGAACCGTCTCGATCACGCTTCTGAGGCTTTTCTCTAGCAAATTCACTCGGCGAACGACGAGATTCACCAGTGGCCCGCAGATCGACTCGACGTCATCAATGGGAAGGTCGCGCCCCGAACAAGTGTAGGCAAAGCAAACCTCTTCATTCCCCGTGTAGAGGCGGAGGAGAATGGCCCATGCAGCTTGAAGTGCGGTGGCAAGCGTAATCTCCATCTTAGCACAAAATTCACTGAGCTCTGTATATCGTCGAAGAGGGACTGCCGCAACTTGACAGTGGTGTTTCAAGGAGCTCCCCGGCCAGAGGGATGGAAAATTACAAGGCTCTATACCCTCCAGGTATGATTTCCAATAAGCCAAACTTTCATTTAAGGACTGTGGCGATCGGTTGTGTCTGATAACTCTGCTGTATCCTGGCGCTACGTTCGGGACCGAACCATTCGTGAGAGTGGAAATTTCGTTGACCTCATTGATGACGTTGATAACTGATGCGCCATCGCTAATCATGTGGCTCAAATCAAACAGACAAAATTGCCGGCCATCATCGATGCTATACAGGGTAAGTCGATGAGGCGGTCCCTGAAAGTCTGCTGGATTCATGCAACTCTCATCAAAGGCGGTCAGTACGGCCGCGTATTCTGGAAGACGAACCCGTTGGAGCCTGCAGCGTTGACTCTTAAGCACTACAGCATCGAGTAACCTGGAAGATCCGACACCACTGCTAGGCACGAATATCGTGCGCAGACTCTCATGGCGATCGATGACCGACTGCCAAGCTGACTCCAAAATATCTGGTGTCAAGTATGGGCTCATCTCAAAGAGCTCGTGAATTCGGTAGAGCTGCTTTCCCTTAGTCTCTCTCGCGACGTATATACTCTCTTGCATGGGACTGCAAGGGTACACATCTTCGACCAGTTCTAATGCTTCTGGGCCCCATGTCGCGCCCTCGAAGCCAAGTTCTTCTAAGATCAAGTCCCAAGTATAATCCTGCGACATAAGGTGGAAGCGTTCATGACCGCTTCTACCTGTGTGTATGCGTGCTGTCTTCTTGGTTCTTTTAGAACGCTTTTGTCCGTTAGTCAAGGTTCCTTGTCCCGCTGCTATGCCAGCAATGGTTTTCCGGGCCAGTATGTCCCGGAGCGACAGTCGAATGCCAAGTTGATCACATTTTCGCTTGAGTTTGATTGCTTTGAAAGAATCACCTGGAAACACCAGTCGTCAGCACACTTTATGATGGACACCAGAGTCGATAGACTGCTAACCACCAAGTCCTGTGAACGAATCTTCAAGTCCAATCTGGTCTTCGGGAATCAAGAGCACTTCTGCGTATAATTTTAACAGTAATTGCTCGACAGTGCCACCCATGTCTTCGGATTTCATCTTAGCGCCGTTTCTGTATTTGGAGAAATCGTCGTGATGAGAGAGTGACGTTTGATAAGGTGTATTTTACTCAAAAACAGAAACCAGGGTGACAACCAGACTATAGGTTCTGATAACCATTTGAGAGTGCGCTTGCCTCAGGCTAGATTGAGCCGCCTGCCTTCACTTACACCCGTCGCCATACTGAACGGCGGAGCCGATGCCACCGATCGGTTTGGGGCTACACATGCATCCGAAGTCCGCGCCGGATCCGTCGCGGTGTTGAGCTGCTATAGATTCCGGGGCTGTCGGAGTCTCTTTGCTAGCAATACTTTTATCTTAGGCCGCATCTGTTCACTACGCATTTTCGATGCCAAGGGATAGGAGTCCGGGCGTCTTCCCGGTTGGGGGTGCACCCCCCTGTGCGGTTGAGCTGGAACGCAATCCGGTTCCGGGAGGAACTTCGGAATTTTGCATAATCTTGCTTTGGTGCGTTTTCCGAACCCGTCTCTAACATGGCCGTATTATGTTAAGCACCCACCTCTCCGGGTTCTAGCGAATCCGCTAGTATTCGGATTCTGTGCGACAAATCTGTTTATCGTCACCTCTGCGAAAATGTCGTATGCACCGCTCAAGACTCAACCCGCCGATGAAGAGGCCATAGAAGGACGTGCAGAGGGGGCGAAAGAAGCAGATTGGTCTGCTCCTCCTAACGCCTCGAGTCTGGCCCGGCGGGGTTCGCGCACCATAAATGCCATCAAGGGTGTCGCGATCGTTTTATTGCTGGGCGCGTTCTTTCTGCTCGGTCGAACAACATCGGCTACCCGGCGCCACTACTCGCTCAGCGGGAATGACACCGAGCTCGTATCGGTCGGGAAGTGCTCCCCAGACTGGAAAGAAGCGGAAGAGGCGGGATGCGTCTATGACTTGGTGCTCTCGACCTGGCTGCACCCCCGTTGCTTCAACGAGGAGATGCACCAAAAGTACAAAGTCATCCTACGGGAGATGAATTTCAAGTATTGGCTGGAGCCCGAGATGATCAACGAGATTCCGCTCGACGCCGTCGAGACGGGCCATCACGGCTGGGTATGGACGGATGGGCGGTTCCATCATCTACACTGCGCCTACGCGCTGGAGCGAATCCAAGCGGCCGTCATGAGCGAACCGCTAGTCTTGGATACCATTTGTAGAAACCAGGACCACCTCCATCATTGCTTGCAGTATAATGGCAATCCTGAGTGGGAAGATGTGAAGGCGCTCAATACCACGAGAATCTTCAACGAGGACTATTATATTGACTGTCTGATTGGGTAGCTCTACGACAAAGATGGAAAGGATAAAAGGGGCCGCAGCGTCACGGGCGCGTACATTTAGGAAAGCTGCGCACTGGAAGCGCTGGGGCCAGGTAGCTGTTCAGCGCGTGTACGAGGGGCGTTTTAGTGGACAGGGCACACTACAGAATGTACCGTAGGAACATTGAAGTGTGCGTCTTAGGTACAGTTAATGTATGGGACAGGGATTACCTTTGGGGAAGCAAGGGGGGGGGGGGTTGGTGGGGAATGATCAAGCTGGGAGGCGGGGGAGGGGTTTTACGCGGGAATGAACTTACCATAGCTTACTTACCTCCTACCGTTTTCTATTCCACCCGTAGCCTTCAGCTTACAGCTCAAGTAAATATTCATGCTCGGACTCGGAAAACAAAAAGTACTTGAGAGGTGCTGATCTAAGTCACATCACGTCACATTATGCAATGTACCAACAGTGAATGCAACAAGCTGGCGCTTATCTTTTCTCATGTCTTTGACCGAGACAAACCGAGCTAACTTATCGCTCAAGCTTGCTCTCAAAGCCATCATGCTATAGGTAGCCTTACCCAGAGTCGTGCCCGAGATCATTATCTTCTCCCTTCACTGAATGCTGAGATCCTCTCATGTCATTGTCGTCTCCTCCACCCAGCATCATTATTGCCACGGTCGGGTCGGGCCAGCCCGCGTGGTCCGCCGTAATAGCTTCGATCTCGTATTATTTAGCTTCAGCTAGCTTCACATAGCTTCACATATCTCACGTATTATCGAGCCGCGAAAAACATGTCCAAGTCTCAGCAGGACGTGGCTTGGTCTGATCTGCCCAACAAAGGTCAATTGGCCATCATCTGTCTTGCTCGCTTCTCTCAGCCAGTCGTGCGGACGTCTATCTCGGTGTGTCTACAAAATCCACGCAGTAGTTGATCTTGGATGCCGTAGCTTGCCCATCCTCGCTATCTACTTCAATCGCCGAGCGAAAGGTCACTCGCTAACAGCTGGCATCTTATGAGCCATGGCCTGATCAGACCTATGTTTTCTACCAGCTGCAAGCGCTTGACCCCTCCAAACCGTCCGACGCCATCGTCCGCGATGCCGCCTTGCTCCAGACCGTATTTACACTCGCCCAGGGCTGTACGGCAGTGCTATGGGGCCAATTGGCCGACTCCCCGAAAGGGGGCAGGAAGATGGTATTGCTCATGGGCCTCGGCGGCTCGTGTAAGTCTTGCTTCCGTGGCAACTTGTGAATCCGCCCCGGCTGACGGCGACATCGCTTCAAGTTCTAAGCACCCTGGCTTTCGGCTTTATCACCGATTTTCGCCAGGCCATAGTGATCCGTCTGGTAGAAGGTGCAGTCAACGGTAATACTGCCATGATTAGGACAATGGTGTCTGAGGTCATCAAGGAACGCCGGTATGGGGACATCCTTGTTTCTTGGCCGCTAAATCTGAGCTAAATTTTGACTGATGCGTGTTTAAAGTTACCAAGCCAAAGCCTTCATCCTTATGCCAATATGCTATAACGTCGCGGCTATTATAAGCCCGGTGGTAGCTGGGCTGCTAGCCAACTACGCTAGCAATAGTGAACTACCCTTCTTCCGTCGGTTTCCCTACTCGCTCCCTGCTATCGCTAGTGCTTCTGTCGCCTTACTAGCCTTTCTCCTCGTCTTTTTCAAGCTCAAAGAGGTCTGTGCTCTCTCTCTCTTTCCTATCTTTGCTCATCGACGTCCTGCTGATGATCGTCGGTCTATACCAGACCCATGAAGGAGCACGCCATAAGTACGATCCAGGCCTTCATATATCAGCCAGAGTTGCCGCCTTGTTCAGAAGGAGTTCCAAAAAGCAGTCTTACTCGGTAATTACACAACAGGAAGTAGACGAGGAAAGTATCCAATTCGTGAACGAAGACGTGGAAATGAGTCCCCTGGATGGCCAAGGAGAAGTGAAGAAACAGATACTCCCTCTACGGCGACTTTTCACACGAAACCTCTGCCTTACCCTGGTCGCTTATGGCATTATGGAAGGGCATGTTTCCGTCTATAACACGCTTTGGCCTAGCTTTTTAAGTGATCCGGTGGCAGCACCCGAGGACGCCCACGTTCAATTACCTTTCAAGTTTGTCGGTGGCTTGGGTATGCCTGTGGATAAGGTTGCAATTTCCCTGGCTTTTGCCGGGATCTTAGGAATTCCGCTACAATTCTTTGGCTACTCACGAGTAATAAAGAAATTGGGAATGCTAAAAACTTGGCGCGTATTCCTGAGAGGGTTTCCATTAGCTTATTTCATGATTCCATATCTTTCTGTCGTCCCATCAAGTTCCCCTCGGCCGGCCCCTCGAGACGGCCCCTGGGTCTGGTTAGCAATCATTGTTGCGCAATCATTGATAATGTTCAGCGCATCATTCGCCGTGCCGTCACAGATCGTACTGACTAACAAGTAAGTGAACGATATCGGTCGCTGTTAATTTGCTTTTACCAGTGCTGATACTATAATATCGCAGTGCCTCGCCTCATCCATCGGCTCTTGGACGAACACACAGCACAGCTGAAATGGTGAATAGCTTCACACGTACGGTCAGCCCCATAGCAGCTGGCCTATTCTACTCTTATGGATCCGCCCACGGGGTAACGGGGCTGCCGTGGTGGATCATGAGCGGCGTAACTATATTTGCGTGCGTCTTAAGTTTATGGGTATTCGAGGGTAACGGGCATGAGATTAAACTTGAAACTGATGAAAGTGACGAAGACTGACGCAACGTCACGAAACTCGTTTAATTTTTGTTGACAATAGATGAATTGGCATGCTATCATGGGCATTAGGTATCATATAGAAGCCAAATATCTTCAAGGTTATGTTCACTTCTGGGTTAGTCGGACTGGAAACCCGCGGTGAGGCCACGCTCGTAATCATTTTCTATAGATTATATACAGAATGACACTATGGTGGCCAGTAAAGACACCAATGAGCCAGCAGCAAGGCTCCTCGTCATACCATTGGACAATGAATTCGCGTGCCTTTCGGATACTGTAGAAAAGATGGTTGTGCATATGACGCCTGCCATTATCTGCGGAATGGTCATGGACAGGTTGTTGATACCCAGAAACAGCCCGGACCGGCCTGATTTTCTACGTTCCCCGTCATTGCTCAGAATAAACTCATCTGTTAGCATAGTATACGGAATTATCTGTGTGACTGCCCAGCAGAACCCTGTCGTTGCGGCTAGAACGAGCATAAAAGCGGTAGAGTTCGTTAGCAAGATACCGGCGACGCATGCAGAATAAAGGATCTGCGATAGCCTCCACAGTGTTATCGGCTCGAGCTTAGAGGGTTTGAAGGCCTCAGTTGAGCCGGCGTGTTTCGTGTTGTTACTAACTAGAAATGGGAGAGCTATAGTTGTTGTCAGATGCACCACGGATTGTAAGAAAAGTGCCAGCGGGCCCAGACGTCCACTTGTACTCCCACTCTCGTGGTCTTTCTCACTGTTAGTTCAGCGTCCACTATCAAGATCTTTGGTTTGCATATACTCACTCCTTTCTGTGATGTATCTACTTATGTAGAACAAATACGGAAACCAAGCAAAGGATATCAGGAACTGGACGGCCAGGATTTTGGCCATGCGTGTCGTAATAATGTCCTTCAACTCTTGCAAATAAGACTTGTGTCTACGTAAGCCCTTTCTTGGAAGTGTCCGGGAAGCTGAATAGGAGGCGGATGCTTGAAAACCGGCCACGGAGGCGATGCTGACGGTACCAATAATGATGATGATGGATATTAGAGCCAACTCTTGCATGTGCAATTCAATTGTCCTCAACGGCGGTAGGCCGTAAGACAAGATGTAATACAACACACTTGTCAAGCTGATCACTCGACTAGCCCACGTGTTGACGTCCAATTGCTGAGTAACGTGACATTCATCGACCATCTTTGCGCGTGTTCCCACTTGGACTGCCTGCGCAGAAGCATATAGCAGCACAACGGCCAAGATACACACAAATATCTTGGTACTGCATGCTGGCCAAGTTCCTTCACAAGAACTGTCCAAGCCATTCGCAATCGTAGTAGTCCACGCTTGTGTGAGCAGCGCCAAAAGCAATCCGACACCGCCTAATAGTACAATTGGCTCCCGTCTACCTACCTTCTCCTTTAAGGAGTCACTCAATATCCCGAAGAGTGGCTGGAGGGTGGCTCCGCATAAAGGAGGAATAATCCAGACAAATGCGATCACGGCAGGCCTGACGCCGATGCCCAATAAGAAGTCCTGCCTTTTAAGTCAATGATGGGAAACGATTTATAACCTGAAGTGCCTACTGTGCCATCTGCGAATTGAGAGCAATATGCCGACTGCAGACTTTTTTTTAAGTCAATACTTGCACTGCAATTTGAATGAAGAGAATAACTGACCCTGCTAGGCTGATTGTCAGAGCGAGCATCTCATAACTCGATTTGACTGAGTGGTGCGGTTGCGCATCCGTATCGTCGACAAGTAACCGACTTGAGGGTTCTCCCAAGCGAGATACTTCTCGATTGTCATCTTCGTCAAGCTCCGGTGATTCTGCGTAGTGGTACGCCATCTCCGCGCTGATTGCAACAACGCATGTGGCGCCTTACGTGCCTAGAAGTTGACGAGATAGCAGCCCTTTCAAGAAGCAATAGGTTTGATTATCTTCTACTTGCTAGATATGGCTAAAGGGGTTAGGTCAGCGCTGCAGTGAGACAGCCGCACATTCCGCACATTGGACCGGACATTATGACAGCTAATTCCTTATCTTTATCAGTATAAACCCTTGTCATTAAGGAAAGCAGTACAGGTAAGGATTTCCGACCGTTTCAAAATGTAGCATTCAATTACGGTGACAGTTCTGATAAGAGGTGCAGAGCGAATGCAGGTTCCAGGGCAATACCGAGCCCAATTCCGAAGCGGTACCGATTCCGGTACAGAGTGTCAGCATGATCCGAGCAACCAAGATACAGAACCGAGAAGACGCATCATAGCCGTAATAGCACTAGCACAGGCCATGGGTCCGAGTATAGACTCATGGAGGAGAATAAGGTAGCTCTTTGTGGCCATTTGGGTATTATGGGGTTTGACTCTCGTGCATACCCCTCGCGCTTCTTTTCCTCGTAGCCCATCTAGGAAGTCAATCTCACGAACATTGATTGACGTCGCTCTTATACGTCCTTTCAAGGATCGTCGTACACCAAGTGTGTATAATGGAGACCATCAAATCGACCTTCTCGCGGCTTTCGCTCAGATCACCGCCGCGAATGCGACCAAATACGCACTATGTCGACGACGAAAGCCAAGACTATACAGAGGACGAACAAAAACAGGGCTTCCTAAGGCCCAAAGAAGACCACTCTACTGAGTTTGGAAACACAACCGTGAATGCTGTCAAGCAACCGTATTCTGTGTCGATATACCGTGTGGTAGCAATAGTCGTGAGCGCCGTGATTCTGACAGCGGTCAGTTCAGTTTTCATATCCCGGTCCGCCTTTCGCAGAACCGGAGACCCATGGAATTATGAAGATGTCTCCAAGCATGCCACCGAAGTGATCGCAGATCTGATCACGGCTTCGGAGCCGGCACAGTTCAGAATGAAATCCCCATGCGGCTCGACGGCCGAGGAAGCGAAGGCTCGGGGATGCCATTTTGATACAATCTCCTTCTGCTGGCTTCCTGACGAGTGCTACGACTCGGACTTAGTGGCACATTTTGAAGCGACGAGAAATTGGGAATATTATGCAGATGAAGAGGTAAGCATTCAGGACTATCTATTAATTTCTTCCTTCCAAGAGTGTATTAGGAGGACAGGGTGCCCAACGGAGTTTGCTCGAGAGTTTCTATTCTCAATACATATCTCTTCCCTTCTCTTCCTTAGAGATCCTAGTCGCTAACTATCGATTGTGATGAAAAGGGAACAAAGCCTATCAGCCACGAAGAGCTTGTTGGAGGTCATGGCAACAAGCTGTGGGTTAGCTGGGAGTATCACTTGCGTCACTGCTTATACATGTGGCTTAAATTCCACCGAGCGGTACTGGCAAAAGGGGATCCGAATAAGCCGCTAATTGATAGCTACATTGCCAACCTCAACCATACCAACCACTGTGGCACGATCTTGCTGACCGACCGGGATGTTGCTTTCTCTACGCTCAACACCGAGACACTGGTCAAATACCCGGACTGCGGAATGCTCTAGATGAAAGTAATAAGAGAAAGATTGCAAAACTAGGAACATTCAAAGTTTACGGTATCGTTACCTGAAGAAGATCGCCCCTATTGTTTGTGGTCACGTAGCGCGAAGCCTTCAAAGGTAGAGATAGCACCTTAACAGCGGCATCGCTATGTAACTATACTAATACTTGATGAGAGTTAACTTTCGACACTTTTACTTTATGAGAACTAAAAAACGTTATAGTCTCATATTCATGATTAGGAACACCAATTGGAGAGAATAAGGGGCCCTGTGGTAGTACGATTGTCAAATGATCGTCGGCTTTTGAAGACCGTGCCTAGAGCGAACCCGGAGTGAGAGCTGTTAGCTCTACGCTAAGTGAATTGTATAATTATCTGCCCTTTCTAGTTTATTATCTATATCTATGTCTATCTTGTTTTCTATCTATATCTATGTTTATGCTTAGCTATGATTTTGTCTATTATGATTATGCTATGCTTCTGGTTACCATTGTGGCGACTTTCACACTCCTTGTCGTTGTACGAATTACAAGTACAGAAAGGGGATAAATCCGAAGATGAATATACATAGCCTTCTGAATAATAAAGGCTGTTTCGTCGCGGCTAGTTTCTACCGGGCCAGGTTTAGTGGTAGCCTTGAATGACTAGTTGGCTGTCTTCGTAGCTTTGGTCCTCAGACGCATCATGAGGAACACCAGAGCATAAGAAGAGATGCAGAACAACGCGGTAATTCCGACCTATTGAAATTAGTGAATTTTCATCAATACAGTTAGAATAAAGCTTACATCTCTCCATCCGTAGTATTGTTCGTTGAAGTTCAAGGTCTGCAGATAATCGGCACCAGTAGAATATGGACAATAGGAGCATGTGGTTGTGTTGCCCTCATCTGTAACATATCCTGGATGCTGCGATAGGAAGTCCGCCACGTATTCGCCGCAAGTAGTGTTGGGTGGCAGTGGGATCGAAGTAAGTTCGCTCGTCCTACAAACTACCCCAGTGTCCCAAGCAACGGGCACCAAGAGGCCACCAACAAGATAGGTAAACGGATTTAGGTAGTATAACCAGTATCTCCAAAAAGGTGTGATATGAGAATAAGGGACGAAAACACCGCAGAATTGAATCAGAGTCCCAACGATGAGAGGGTTCGCTAATGCTGCGAAATACGCATTGGGGCTATACGCAGCGATGGCCTACCCCAGTTAGCTAAGTTGGCGCGGATACGGGATTGAAACTCACCTGACCGATCGAGGTGTACAAAAATTCATACACTAAATAGAATTATGTTAGAAATAACCACATCGTCATTGAAGTGGTGAAACTTACACAGCATCTGCAGATACACCTGGCCGGAAATGCTCGCTTGGACAGGAAATCCAGAAGTAAAATACCAGCTAACAAAATAAACTGTGCCACAGACAACCAGGATGAGTATCTCAGACAGGAGCTGCGCAGAAATGAAAGCGACCCAGCTGTACGTTTTCGATTTTTTCTCCCTGGTTTCGAATATATCACGATTGCTGATGAAGAGGGGCTGTAACTGGTTTATGCATCCCGGTGCCACGAAGAGAAAATTGAAGACAGACATTAGGCGAAGCTGCGTATCAAATGATCCTTTTCCAATCTTCCAGAATGTGAATCCCGCAAAGAGTCCATTCGAGATATGGAGTCCCATCTTATTCCATACGTAATCTGGGTTTCTCCATAGTGAAAGTAGCTGACGACGGGTTACAAGCGAGATCTGATAGGGAATGGGAGCGGCGAAGCTTTTTTCATCCTCCGCACTCGTTCCCGCAATGCCATGGCTTTCATCTCGCTCAAGGATCGCTAGCTTTTCCAAAGTCTGTTGTCGCTCCTGAGAGGCTTCCCACTCAGCTGGCCAGTCTATCTCAGTACCAAAGCGTCCCTGGACCACATCAACAATGTGTTCAGCGGAGTTCGAGTCGGGGGGGCAGGGTACTCCATGACGGGTGAAGTAGTCTAGTACAATCGAAGAATCCTTCCCGGTCTCGCCGAAGTAGGTAGTACGCCCTCCTTTAGCCAGTAGTAGCAGAACATCGAACGTCTCAAATAGTACCGCGGATGGCTGATGAATGGTACATATAATGGTCTGTCCGGCAGCTGCAAGCTTTTTCATGAATCGGCAGATTTCATAAGCCGATTGCCCGTCAAGACCAGAAGTCGGTTCATCCAAGAACAGCAACGAAGGTTTGGCAACTAGTTCCGTCGCAATTGTAAGTCTCTTGCGTTGCTCAATCGAAAGCCCGGAGCTGGGAGCTTGTCTGCTGTTAGCTTATCAATCAAACATCGGTATCGAGTGACTCACAGCCTATCACAGCATGTTGAAGCGGGAAAAGCTCTAGTAGGGCCATGATGTATTCCACATACTCAACTTTCTCGGCGTCGGGTATATGGTGAGGCTGTCGTAGTCTCGCGGAGAAAAGAAGGGCTTCTCTGACTGTTGCTGTAGCTTCATGGACATCATTCTGTTCACAATATCCTGTATCGCGCTGAAAGCTAATTCCTTGAGGACGCCCATTGATCAAAATCGACCCCTTGACAGTACCCTGGTCTTTTCTCTGGGCGAGAACGTCCATTAAGGTGGTCTTGCCGGCACCCGAACTCCCCATTAGTGCTACTAGCTTGCCTGGTGTAACAAATCCCGAAACGTTTCTTAGGAGTTGTTTCTCAGAGCCACCAGCATGCACAAAGTAGTTAATATCCCGAAAGGTAAATACTGTTCCATCCGTTAGTTGACTTCTCTCTTGAGCGTCATCCGCCGAACAGTTGTGAGTCTCGATGGTTATCGCTTTCTCTTCGTCTTTTCGCTCCAACATGGACTTCTTATACGCTCTCTTCTCGTATAGAATCTTAGAGCCGCGCGCACGTTGTAAATTAAGCTCGAAACCAAGGGCGGACACGAGAACAAAAAAGATCCAGAAGGCGATGACAACACCAACGTTCCGCCAGACATGCTGTGTGAAATCTCCATATTGAGCCTTGAGAAATTCTGCACCGCTGTATGTAGATTGACCGGGCGTAGAGCCGGGCGCACTGCAACCACGATACATATCCTCGTAAACACTTCCGTATGGGATGAACTGAGGCTCGACACACTCTAATGTCAGCTCCCCTGTCTCACTACCCGCTAAGGCACTGAAAGTATATTGTACGGGGTTGATATAGGCAATCCAGCGAAACCACACATGCATGCTAGGAACGGGAATGAGGTATCCTATGAAGTAAGTCAGCAATTACTTCACTACTATCAAGCCTTCCAAGTACACTGGGTAACAAATACCTGCGTAGACCATAATGACCATTGTCGACCAGCCTGCTATCTGAGATGCAACTCCAAAATGGGAGTTCCAGGCACCAATCATACGGTAGAAGGACAACAGGCAGAGCGTGAAGATGATATAGATGAACCACTGTGTGAAGAACTTGCCGCCATCTCTGGCGAAGCCTGTCAGGAAGTAGTATATAATTTCGAATATACTGACGCCTAAGATAGTGAAAGGGATATCAGCAAGTGTGCAAGCGATCGCCTGGGCGGCCGGCCGCGCGAAGCCAAATAGCTTATGTCGAGAGAATATAGGGCGACCCATGAACGAGGCAGTTGTTTCGGACAAACAATTCAGCCCGAAATATAAGACTGGCCAGAAGAGAGCACCAGCGCGGTCGAATGTAGCGGCACTGGTGGCAGCTAGGTGATAGAAGAGGCTTCCAGACACCAACGCAACTATGACATTCGAGGCAAGTTTAAGACAATTTGTCCAGCGGTCTCCCCATAGGACCTGCAATTGTCTAATTCCCTGTTAATGAAAGTCGCTGTACTAATAGATGCATTTGTATATTGGAACATGAACATGCCTTGTTGTACAAGCCCAAACTTGCTTTGCAAATGAAACCTGGTAAACACTGTGTTCCCGAGACAAAAAGGGCAATGTCCGATCCTTCTCAAGCGCCCGTCGCTTATCAAGGCTGTCGACTTCGGCTGCCAGCAGTCGCGTATCTGTCGCCATAGCATCCCGTGCAGCGCTATACGTAGTGCTGTTTTTATACGCTCGTTCAAACTCCTCTGCCGTCTTTGGAGCCGTCAACTCGAATCCAGGACGAAGCTCTCTTTCTGTCGGGACCGTAACGCTGGTCAAGAAGTCTGCCACATTTCCGCTGGGTGGGCACCTAAAGCCCAGGTTCTCAAAGTACTCTTTCGCTTGCGAGGTAGGTCCGTAATAGATTTGTTTTCCTTCTGCAAGCACTAAGACCTTATCGAACTGATTATAAATACTATTGCCCGCCTGGTAAAGAGTCGCTATCATTGTCTTGTGTTGATCATCGGTGATTCGTCTGAGGACTTTAGCAAAGTCGAATGCGTTGCTAGCGTCTAAGCCTCTTGTTGAGTTATCCCAGCATTGAACCGAAGCCTTCGAGCACGTCAACATAGTGCACTTAAAGGGGGTATTTGCTACTCTCACCTCCGTTGCCATAACTTCGGCGAGGGACAAGCGCTTTCGCTCCCCTCCAGAAACACCTCGAATGAACTCATCGCCAACGACTGTTTCCATCGTATGAGATATTCCTAGAGAATCCAGGATGACCTCGGTTTTATCTCCGACAAACTTTCCTTTCGAAATTGTCGAC
Organism: Xylaria sp. FL0043; assembly: GCA_022578865.1. NCBI lineage: Eukaryota > Fungi > Ascomycota > Sordariomycetes > Xylariales > Xylariaceae > Xylaria > Xylaria sp. FL0043. The sequence continues at coordinate 158,233 of MU397266.1, forward strand.
TCTGGGCCTCGCTTCTTCATCTTGGCGCCAACCGCAAACTCCATAACTTCTGACACCTTCAAACTAGGAAAATGCTGATCATCTACTCCGAGTCAGCTCGATCTGGGCTGCCCAAACAACTGGGAGAGACCTATACCTTCTGTATTCATGACTATCTGATGTCTGAATCTCCGAGCCTCTTCATGACCAATGTTTCCGTAACGAACCTTTCCAGAGACATTGGAAAACTCGCGCCGCATATTTGCAAGGACTTTGAGAAGAGAGGTACATCCAGATCCTGGTCGGCCGAGTACGAGAAGCTACCAGTTCTAGTGTGAGTCGTCGTGGAAAGTCAGTCGGGCAAGACATCCTCTTACCATTTCTCCCGGCTTTACTTGACCTGTCACGCCTTGTAGAATAAACTATAAGGCGGTTTCAGCATGTGTTCAACTTGTGCTGATTTTCGGGATGGAGGGGTGCCGGTCCAACAACTAACCCTCTTGGTATTCCCATCTTTCTTCAACGAAGGTAATAGATCCGCAACAACAGACGAGACCGTTGAAACATAACTCTCCCCAAATCCTTCAACTTCGACCGCGATATCCTCAAAACTTACAGTCAGGCCTGACGTGAAGCTCTGCTGCGCTTGAGTCTGCCCGGGGACAACCGGTTTCTCATTGTCGGATACCTCGGTTGAAGACATTCCACAAGTCAAAGACTCCGTGAGCTCAAAAGCAATGCTGAAATCGATAATTCATCGCGTGAGTCGGGAGAACCGGACATCGTGTCTCATATTTATCTGCTGTAAGTCCTTGGTCCCTGTCGGGGACGTCGGAATTAGACATATCGCTATTGTCTTCACTTGTGGTCCCAACCGAGTTCCTCTATCGGACTGATACAATGTGAAGAATTGAGTGCCCGATCGATCAAATTCTCTAGGTCCTTCTATCTAGGACATCGCTGACTAACATTACAGAATCTGAACGTCAATATTCTTGAGAGAGCTAGCATGACTAGTCGAGGCTGAAACTCGGAATTACGGAATTAGGACGTTCGGCATTCTATGTATGGAACCAATTGTGGCCCTTACTTATTTGCGACTTCGCTCTAATTCCGCGCGGCTTGTCTTGTTGCTGCACCGCTCGAGAGTATCCCACTCTTCCGATCCCATGCTCGTGGATTGTTAGCGGAGCTCGGTCGATAATGACGCGTAGTGCCGCAAATATTAATAAGGCCTGTGAGGTATGCAGAAAGGCCAAGCTCCGGTGCGACGGCGGTACGCCTTGCCGGCGCTGCGTGACCAAGGACAGGCAAGCCGACTGCGAGTATCGGTTACGGTCTCGTGTCAGGAAGCCGACCCGGCACACCCAGTCTCAAACAGGCTCCGAAGATGCGTCACCCTCCAGCCACTCGAGTCAAAGAGTCAGCTATGACGGCGGAGTTCCCGAGCTCAATGGGGTCCAACCAGGGCCAGATTCTGGTGATGCTGCTCACAATGAATATCACCAAAGTGTAGCGGCAACCCATGAGGTATTCCACTGCTAACTGTCGCATTACTTCAGGATATCCCATGCATTGCCTAAACTCACTAACGCGTCGTCATTAACAGTATGCGCCTGACTGTATTTTTACCTCACGATTATTCTATGGTCCATCTTCAGCCTTCGCTTTCTCGCAGCAGGTATACCGAATCCTCTGGCGGCTCGCCGACCAAGGCGACAATGACAATGCTCGCCTCTCTGGTAGCACCGGTACGGTCCAGGAAGGAGGTCCAGGGCTCAGTCTTTTCAAACAACGAGCCATCTTTTTCGGGACCCCGGCCAGGGTGGATTTGAGATATATGTCTCAGTCGATTACTCAACCCGCGCTTCGTGAATGGCTCCCATTAAGTGAAGCCGAACGACTCTTGGAGTGTTTCAACTCAACGAATCATTTCCAACATCCGTTCTTCTCACCGTCCGAGATGTCTGACCTTCTTCATGATGGATACAACAGTCAAGCGAACGAATCTGTATCCGCTCAAGTGAAAGCAATTATTTTCGCGACTCTAGCAAACGGGGCTTTAACCACGTCTAATACAGACCTTGCCGAATCACTATTCCACAAGGCCAAGCAGGAAGCAGCCACTTGCGACGATGAGGTCAGTTTAACCATGACTCATCTATCGTTGCTCCTTGCAACATATCAGAACAATATAGGTCGCCCCCATTCATCATATCTACACACTGGAGTTGCTTCGAGGAAACTATTCGCAATGGGTTTACACAGCTATGGGCCGGAAGGCAACAGTCGACCCGACATGATACAAAAGCGTCGCGTCATGATTTGGAGCGTTTATTATCACGAGACGTAAGATTCCTTCAGTTAATATATTTATGAGCTATACAAACTAACATCGCATCCGATAATCAGTATGCATGCCCTATTCTTAGGCCGTGAGAGTATATATAAAAAGGCCAGCATTCGGGCACCATACCCCGATAACCAACCGGCACTTGTAGGACTTTGTAAGCTCGCTCAGATCGCAGAGGACAGCGCAGCCACCATATACAATCTAGGCTGTACGTCTCTGTGGCAATTATACCAAGCTGCAGAAAAGATACATAGCAGGCTTCAGGCCTGCGCGGAAGAGCTGGGCATAGCATCGGCTGCCGTCTCTCGTTCATCTGTGTTCTCGCCAACTTCTATATTGCTTTTGAACAATAGTGAGTACTACGAAACGATGTCCAAATCGTTGCACGATGCGCTAAACAATATAGTTTATTATCACATTCTTCTCCTGACTTTCCGTCCTTTTCTCATTACCGAGTTTGCTTTGCACTTGAAAGCCCCATCACCCCCCAAAAATCATATGTGGCTACGACGGGCCTGTCGGCTAGCTATAGAGGCTGCACAGGATTGTATAGTCAATATGAACGAAGCTTACCAAGACTCCGATCTATGCAAAACTGTACGGTTTGGGGCATTCTTTTTAGAGTCCAGTGCAATGGTGCTGTTCTACGATATGCTGAGGAACCCCTCCAAACTGTCTTACAATAAAGAATACGTCAAGACAGCGCTCAACTGCTTAGACCAAATGGTCAATGACGAACCGATAATACACTCGCGATCATCGATGAAAGAAACAGCTAGGATTGTCGAACAGTACCTCTTGACGAATAAGATTGAGCGACGAATACCGGAACAACGCGAGGATTGTGAACAGATTAGTCACGCAGAAGAGGCATCTCAGCAGCAAGGCATTACCGCCATTCCCGCAGCAACACACGACTTCTTGGTTGACGAGTCCCAGCATATGATTTATCTGAACGGCATGCCATCCGAGTTCAGCAGATACAATGCCGGAACTGCAGATAGTAGCAATGTCCAGGACCCCCTTTTCCAATACCACAACCCCAATTTCTTCACTACCGACTTGTTCAATTTCTTTCCCCTTGACACGATTTCGGATGGCTCTAATAGCTCTTGGCAAATATAATATCATTGATACTCTCGGAAAATAATAGGCTGGATGTTGCGATCCTAACTCAAATAATTTCCCCCTGCACGAAATTCTCGGTGTAGTAAGATATTCAATATATGGGGTCATGATAAGCATATCGTGGTAAGGCAACCGCAACTACACCCAAGACTATGTTCTCCCTCGCTGACCAATAGAGCTCGCACTGTCTCTTAATCCAGCCCAAGCCTTCCCCTGAGGAACTCCTTGAAGCCCTTATCAATTGAGGCGGAGAACGCCATGAATAAGAACATGTTCGAAGTCTGAGGAGATGGAACGGTGCAGAAGTCCGGCACAACCTCCAGCTCGCGGAGCTTATTTAAACGCACGAGATCTCCGACCCAGTCAAGTGTGTCATGGCGAATATCGACGAGGAGCGCTACGTCAGTGCTGGAGAGCTCTCGAGGGTGGGATCTGTTCGCCTCACCCTTGGAATACCACCCTTGATCTTCGACGTGACCGGCTTGAACGACGAGGCGCAGATGCTCTACAGAGACATTCTCGCTCAAGTACGCGCACACTACCAAAGATCGTGAGTTACATGCCATACATTGAAAATCACCACAAGATTCCATGCTGGTCGAGCCTAAATTAAGAAGAAGAGGAGAAAGGAAATGTGAGGAATAAGGTTGCTTACTAGTCTGCCATTCACACCGGTCACTCCAACTATCGAAAAGCCAAGGACCCCTTTTATAAATCGCGATCCGTTTCACCAGCCCACGTGTCTGGGGTGTGAGATCTGAGAAGAAGGGCTTTGGGGCTTCAACATCCGGTCCGAAGTCAAACTCGTGACCTGCATATACTAGGTGCGCCGTTTCAGCCCATACGGCACGATTTACGCGCATCAATGCCGTACAGAAATACGCCTTCTTGTTTTCGAGGCAGTATGTCGCCTCAACACGGCGGCGGCGGAAGGACCGTTCCATAATCTGGTATCGCGTCCGCGTTGGGGAAGAGGAGGCAGATCTTTGGGCCCCGCTGTGTTCACAATGCGCCCGATGCTGGGACTTGTCAGAATCCCTTCTGTTTCGGATCGATATCGTTTTCGGCTTCCCTTTGTTAGGTATCCTGTTTGTGCCTGATTCTGGGCATACTCCGTCGTTGTCAATATTAGCAACCGCCTCCCCTGCATCGAAGAGATACGAGTATATCGCCAGACGTAGCTCTGCGGGTATACGCATGAAAGGGGACTCCATGGTGATTAGCGTGTGTGCGCTTTTATGCCTCTCCTATTTTCGAGGTGAAGTCCCGGCTATTAGGAGCTAGGTATAGTCCTAACGATCAAGACCGTAGTTCCAAAAAAAAGGGGGTCGTATGAAAGGAAATTGTAATGAAAGAATGAACAGCAACTCCTCGACTGGCTATTATACCCTCTCTTGGTCTCCTTTGGATCTTGAGGAAACGAAGGAGAACGAACGTCGGCGCCTCCATCTTATATGAGTCACTGCCCGTACTGGACGGGTGTATATATATATCAGTCGCTATGAGGCGTTTAATCCTATATTGTTAATAATCAAAAGATCACATAATCCAATATCACAGCGCAGGTCCCACCTCGCCTTCTACGCAGTGTCTGCATGCTCAATTCATGCGTTGTCTACGTGTCCCGGGAGAAAAAAGGCCCCGGCGCAGCATCGTAGTCTACATTGCTTTATCTCCGGTATTTTATCGCTTCGACAACAAGTGGTGAAATAAGCCCCCGCCGTCGCATTATCGTGGACTCATAAAACTGGCCATCGGTAGGGTCAAGAAATTTTCGAAATGGAGAAATTCTAAGATAAAAAGGGCCTGCCCTTCCGGTTTCAACAATCCAGGACCCGGTCATCTCCACCGCACCGGAAAGTACGAAACCAAACATGACATCGAACAGGCCTTGAATACACCGCCAATGAGCAGAGAGCCTCTAATCTGCACAACGCAGTCTCGAAGGGAGCCGCGTCCCGAAAAGAGCCGACGTGTCCCGAATCAGTTCCAAAACATAATCCTTCCCACCATAAATCAAGCATTCTAGAGTCGGCACTACATATCTAGATGCAGGTGGGTTCTAGAAGTGTTGCATTCCGGTACGCCGTCATACCATGCAGCTCTTTAACAGTCCGGGACTGAAATCCGCCATATTTGTAAGATGCCTGATGCCTGCGGTACCCATATATTGCGGCGGCATAAGACTTGTTCTGCTTTTAACAGGCGCGCATAATGCACAAGGAGTCGCACGATCAGGCAAGATCGCGCCGGCAGTGCCCGTACGAGCCAGATAAGCTTGCCGTGATTCCTCGACATTCAGGTACTGCCGCATCCAATTTTTCAGCACTTGCTATGAGCAGATGGTTCCAGACTTATTTTGTTAGCTAGTCCTGTTGATATCTCGCGTCAATGCGATTTCTCTATCTGTATCAAAAGGGGTTAGTCCGCTTCGCAGGGGTAAGCCAGCTGGACTATAGATACTAGAGAAGTATAGGAGCTTTCCTACAGTCGTCATCCCGTAGTCTCTGGCATGTACTCAATCTTCACGAACAACCAACTGGCGTTGTTTCAGGTCGACTCTGTAAGTGGCTTACTCCAGCATAGCCCCTATGTTGTGGTCGGTATGAGGCATCGTATACCTAGACGCGGTCCAGCTAAGGTTAGGTGCAAGCTCCCGAAGTTAGACTAGGCTAGTGCAGGTGTAGTACAATAAGTAATCTTAATAGAATGAATCAACTGGCTTCCGGTGTTTTCCGGTTGTGTATGATTTGTTTAGATCCTCTGAATACAGTCTGAAATGTCGGTGTGAATTACTTGTATCATTAAAGTAGATTCAAGATGAATAGCCGGGTTCTCAGGCTTCTTTGACGTCAACAATTGATTGTTGCCAAGCCAATCTGGGATCACACGTTCGCTGCATCCTTTAGTCGTACGTAATACGTTCGTTATGAAATGTAGACGGACCTAGTGAAAATCTATAAGAAGCTATTGAACTTCACAGGCTTCACTTCCTGTCCCTCCCATGTGAGTCAAGCATAGGGGTATGCATTCTTGTCTCTTGATGGACAGCCTAATTTCCTAGAATTGTACTGCTTGACTTTATACATACATATCGTTCTTTGTAGAATCGCGATCCTTATACCTTCTTTTGATCCTCTCTTCCCTGTTTCAGTAGTAGCCAATAGACTTGATGACCTGAGATATTTATCATGATATCGGTTATCTGAGGATTATTTCGATGAAGGACGATGGATTACATTGCTTATGCAATCAAATCGAGACGCATTTAAACGAAGGTGGGTGAAAGAATAGCTCACGATAGCTTGTGAACACATAGTAACACCTCATTATTTCCAAAATATCCTGCCTTCCATTAATCTCCTCGCGGTTCGAAGGACCGTGGCTGACTCCAGCTCTCCTGAGTCCGAGAACTTCCCATCCACACCAAGGACGCCGCTAGCATGATGTACGACTGTCGCCGACTTGTCGCTATCACCTCTTGCTACACAGCCAAAGACAGTAGTACCCTCGACTTTCGTAGCGGCCGCTATCGCCAATGCGACAGTGATCGGGATGGCCTTATGGGGTTGCCCAACGGACATAGCACGCACCTCGATGTCGGAGCGCGATGGGTCGGCTGGTGGAGCAACTATAGCTATCTTGGGCACGCTCCCCGGCGTCTGGTCCTCAGTCTGCGCGAGACCCATCTTCACTGCTGCCATCCGGCGAATCGACTCTAATGTGGGCTTCAGCGTGGGGTGGTCGTCAATCTGCTGAGGCGTAAGGTTGCATGGAACGCCGAGCTGCAAGGCCGAGACGAAGACACACGGATTCGCCACGTCAATGCATGTGACTGTGAATGCTCCAAGGGTGTCCGTAGTAGAGCCTGTAGTGAGTAGCTTTCCTGTCCGTGAGCCAGCAGGCTTCATGAACTGCAGCCGGATGGGAGAGGCCAATCCGGAGACGCCGTCGATGGCGAAGTCTCCGCCGGCCGCGGCTTCGGTAACTTCGCCCTCAACGACAACCGCGAAGCTCGAATGGATAATCTTGTTGGTGTTGGTGTTATGAATGCGTACTGTCACTTCGTCCCCGTCTTTGACCCCCCTTTCAATGGACGTGATGCCTGTGTCAATAGCGTATGGGCCAACGGCCGCTAGCATGTTCCCGCAATTACTCGAGTAGTCCACTTGTGAGTTATCAACGCCGAGCGATACGAACGTGTAGTCGACGTCGGCTTCGGAGTGGGAAGATGGCCCTACTACACACACCTTCGAGAGCGATGAGATCCCCCCACCCACTATGCTCGCTGAAGTCAGTAGCTACTCCTTTGAACGATTATTATGATCCTGATGTATGCTCCCGAGACTAATCGGGAGTTTTCAGATTACTGCAGAGGGAAGAGAATAACTTCTGTGTGCACATACTGCCGTCGAGCTGGCGCATATAGGGGTCTGGTGAACCGATGCAACCCAAGAAGACAGAGTCCCATTGCGATCGATCTGATGGAAGATCTTCGCGACGCAGCATTATACCCCGGGAGGTGCCGCCTCGATAGTACGATGCAGATATGGACTGCTGACGCTGCACCGTCTTCCTTTGCGTCTGCATCGTCGTGCCGAAGCATCTCGTCCATCGTGTAGGCGAAGTCAGGGCTTGGCGCGCCGTTCGACAGCGCGCTACTTGCTCCATTGTGCAGAACTCAACTGGCGCCCTCTCTACCCCAACTGACATAGATGGTCAAGACCTATAAAGAGAGTTGGTAACAAAGTTCGGACTCATCTGTCCCTTCGTGGCGATAAGAGAGCCATATGGTTAGACTGCCCTATGACACCTCTGGACTTTAGCATGGTTGTCGCGTCAAGAAAGGAGCAATAGGATATCTCCGGCGGGGATCCGTACCCATCTAACCTAGCATCTCGGATCTTATCCGATACTCGGCTCCGCTTCTAGCAGCTCCCAATGCACCGTCCCGAGGCGATGAAAGCGAAAACTGTCAGACCCACCACTTACAACCACTGGAAAGTGTGACAGTTTTCGGTTTCACCGCCTCGTGTCCCTCGATGCTGCTATTACCACTACCGAGTACGTAGACTACCAGTAGTTGAACGATACTCTCACTGGCTTCGCAAACATCTAGGTCTTTTCACAATGACAACTTATAACAAGAATACTCCTCCTTTCAATAAGCCTGCTTCTAATCTCGTCGTTTTTCATATGAACGCCGAAATGTCAGTATGGTAACCTCCCACGGAGCATATAGAAGGTGCTGCAGTCCGAAAACATAGTCCCCTTTACCGCGTTCGCCGCACAGGGCGAAGCCCTTCGGATGACCTGTAGCTCACGATGCCTAAACAAGGTCGTTAACTATGATGATTGGATTGATAATCTTTCAGTTTCGACCACCTTTGTTCTGGCAATAGGGACACGATGGATCATCCGCTGTTGCTGCTCGCCAAGCGAGTCGCGATGGGGCACTGGCTCGACATTTACGGTGTGGCGTAGGTCGTACGCGCTCAAGCGCGTCAAAATTAAGATATTGGTGGTGTTTTCAAATCTCTGGGATGCGACTATTCAGACTTCAATTAGCACCAGATATATTGACTTAGATCTAGGGTATACCGAAGGTTACCTAATGGGACCCTACGGAGCTTGGCTGTCAGTTCATTAGTCAATACGTACAAGCCGTCATTAAACCATTATTGTATACGGCGTATCGTGAATCCTTCGCCTCAATCGTGCATCTCACCCTCAAAAGAACACCCGTTTTCGGCGAAAGCTAAACACAATACGGCTTACGGGCCTTCTCTAAATCCAATCGTAGAATAAATGCATCAATGCCCAGGCCCGTACCTTTTCTTGGCTCGTATTCATGACATGTTCCTCGAATCTAGAACATTATAAGAGTTTTATACACTTTTCGTCCTGCACGTATATAAAGAGAGTTCTCGGAGCGATGATGGCTTTCATGGCGACTTGCTCGCACCATCACCATAATTGCTGAAGAGCCTGTAATCTCGACGCAACCCTCCTTCATCTTCAGAATGCGCGCTTCAACATTCATAACCTCACTCGGGTTCTCCCTCTTGGCCGCCGCCTCTTGCCTACCCAGTCCGCCGTCGAACCACACTATCAACCAGCCGTGGACCGTGACAGAGTACACGGTGTCAGGCCCAGATGGCCAGGAAGAGGCGACGTTCCGGGTGACGGCGCCTAACAATTACGTGACGGGTGTACGAGGTCTCGACGTACTGGTAAGTTTGCCTTGACCGATCTGCTCCCTTCCCATAAATCCAAATGTTCGGTGTCAGTTTCTTACACCAACGCAACAGTGCAAGAAGGTCCCGTACGGACTTGAATGGGATACCGTGTGCGCATCCGACGCGACGTTCCGCCTAGAGAGCAGCGTATCCTATCAAGAGTCGTATCCGAAGGTCCTATTCAAACTCAATCACGTCCAGATCGACGCTGCGACGACTACGACCGTGACCGGGGAGGATTTCGTCTTGCCCACCGACACCTTCGAGCTTGCGGTCAACACGGTGGCTATTGGCCTTTAGAGTCTCAAAATGAACTTTGGCGGGGGAATAATCCTGTCCGATATCGGCCTAATATGCGCTTAGTGTTAGAGAAACATTTATTGTACGTGAACAGGATATGACACTACAGATATTCAGAAGTAACAGTATCAATGGTGCAACTCTTAGCTAAAAAACAGATAGAGCAATGTTACAAGAGGGCATATTTTACTTTGCCATTTTTGTAATAGACCTGATCTCTACTAGAGAGCCCTTGGGAAAAGACGTTCAGTAATCAAATATTGAGGCCTGAACCAGGTACATTCTCATTTTTCGGATTGTCGATCTCGAATGCTCAAGTTGGAGTAGATGTACAAGCTCATGCAAATAACCGCAATTTCAGCCCGCGGGCTTCTGGCAAACTGAACGCCGCACCGCCACTTTGAACACTCCGTGGTGCCTCAGGTCTAAATCATCGCCGTCTAACGATCCAGTCTCCGATCAAAAGAATCCTGCTGTCAGCCCTCCAGAAACTTCCAAGGCTACCGTCCAGATCTGAGAGTATCTGAAGCCGTATCATGCCTGAAGAGTCTCTTTAAGTTCCACTGGAACTTCCCACCCGTGTGAAGTATGTGCTCGTATCGCTGCATCTACAGCCTCTGCATAACTATATTGGTTGTCGCCACTAGTTCGCTTCTCCAGACGCGCAGGCTTAGGTTCTCGACCGCACATCGCTAGACGAACTTGCAGCAGTACGCTTTCCATACTGCTAACTGGAGACCAACCCGTGTTCGTGAGTAGTTCCATACACAGAGCACCTCCGGAGGTGACATGTCCCCCGCCGCCCATTGAGAAAGGCAGGAATCGTGGCCTGATTACTCGAACAAAAGGCGGCGTGACAGGGAACCCACGGAGAAAGCGGATTCCGAGCACAATGCTCGTAATTCCAGCCGCTTTCATGTCTTGAGCAAGAAGTAGTTTCGGGTCGAAGGAGTGCATCTCAACAATCCACTCAAACATGTTATCGATCTTCTCAAAGTCGATATACCATCCAAGTTCGTGTAGAGGTGTCTCAGTTTGGATCTTTTCCAGTTTCTGAAGTTCTCTCTGAATAACCTGCTGTGCAGATCTTGTTGCATAGGACGTAGGGGCGAGTTTAGGTAACCTAGAAAAGTCTAAGCTTCCCGGACGAAAATCTGTCAGTAACTCTTGGTTGGTTGGAGTCCGAGGGAGCTTGTCGTTTGTGTTTGACTTGGCCTTCGTGCTATGACTTTGGACGTCTTCCTCGAAAGCAAGGAAGTCAATATCTTCTCCATCCTCATCACTGGTATCATTGCTATGGCCCTCGCCGGAAGAAGTACCATGCTGCTGCCATTGCTGACCTAGAGGGATGGCAATCTTTGGAACAACCACTACATGCGATGTCAGTAAGCATAAGTATTCGTTTTAATAACTTGCGATCAAAGATAATTGAGGATAGATGAATAGAATGAACTACTTGTTATACTTACACGTCTTGTCACGTGGCCCTGTTATTGTATGCTGCGGGTCTTGGGCGAACACAGCTCCCTGGTTGATCGAGATCCCTTTCTTAGAAGGCAAAATTGATTGATGATTAATTGTACGAACGAACAAATACCGACACTGAATCCAATGCAAGACATCGACGACATAACACTGCGTGGTGTGCTGGAATTTGTCTGGTCGATTGACGAGTTCATTTAGGCTTATGGCACTGGTAATCTTCAATACGGATTGTGGCCAGTACGACTATGAAAATCATTAGCTTGAAACGATCGGAGAAAGTGAAATCCCGTGGTAGGCTAGCATACCTGCTCGTCGAGTCTTCCATTAGAAAGGCCGATAGAATGGTTGGCGCCGGAGTATCCCAGACTGTAATCGAAGGATCGACTGAAATAGACACCATCACCGAAAGCTCGACCATTTGCCGTGATATTGAAATTGAGACCTTCTCTTATAATCGAATGCCAATTTCCAACTGGACTGCCACTTTTAACACAGATGGGGTTAGTAAATGTCTATCCAAGAATCCAAAGTCGGTAGTTCTAGAGCCCCAGCCTTACATAGGTGGAGACATGTTGATCTGGAACACGATTTAACGAGAGAAATGATTTAAACTTACTGCCATGCGAGTATTGTGCGGTATGGATTTTCAACTTCCTGCAGAGCGTTAAGAAAGAGTGCCTCTTTCTCCGGAGAACCTTGTGCAAATCTGAATTGGATCCAGCCATCGATTCCTTCTATCTTTTCTCGGGCTCGATCGGGGCTATTGACCTTCACACCGCTTGATTTTGCATTGGCCTCGGGAGGATTTTCAAGCTGAACAATGAAAGAACGGTTTGATGCAATAATCCACCTCAGCAACTTCATTGAATCCGAAGGGATCCGATCCCACCTTGACAACTGCCGATATTGATCGGCCATCAAATATGACCTCATGTCTGCAACTGACGGCAATGCGGATAGTAATAAAATCAGTGAAAATGCCTTCTCCTCATAAGTCTGGAGTTCATCAAGAGGCTGAGCACAGAGAACTAATTGCCCTGAAGTACAGTCAATTTTTTTCCAGTCCCAAGCCTGAATCACGTCATCTGCACGCGGTTTCATAGGTACCTGGAAACGAGACGCGACATGGAGTTGAATGATCGATCCACACTTTTCTTCGATGCGGGCGTAATGGAACACATTCACATCTTCGTTATGACGTGTATGAATAACTACCCAGCAGCCAACTATCAAAGCTGGATCGTTCGCACGAGTCTCTTGCTTTATTTTGGCTTCGCCGTTAGGCCATGATATCTCAACTTCTCGCGGATCGATTAAGGTCCCATAGTTCTGGATTTGCTTGACCAAATCGCTAGATGTGTAACCTGGGGGCCGAACACAGGGTACTTTCAGGTCCAGCCCAGACGGAAATTCTCGTAGTTGTGGTTTCTTCCAGTTATATAGGCTGGCATAACAGAAACTGATGAGCAGGTCGACCACGTATTCCTGATTGATTATTTCATGATCGATGCTTGGCCCCAGACCTAAACTCATATATTGGAACAAGCAAAGCGGGTTCCCACAGACATATGGTTTAAGGGCTTCAAAATTCCCAGCAGTTTTCTCGTGACAGATCATACAATATTCCGTACACTTGACTAAATAGCGTAAAGCAAATCTCATTGCAACAAGCGGCAAGGAAATTGGAGCATTGCTTGATAAATGATCGTCCCGTAGGATAGGAGGAAGATTTGTGTCGATGATGTTGGCTGAGTTGACTTTGGGGTTTGAGACTTCCATCGATTCATTAGCCCACGTGGCTGACTTGTTCAACTGTGATTGGATTTTTTTAGCCTCATCCCAAGAGACCTTATATCCTGCGAGTGATACAGTCAGGATTGGATGCGTGAAGACAGAGTGGGAACAGAAGCCTCGAGAGTTACTTACTTTTCCTCAACTTCATCATGCTAAGGAAATCGTTTTTGAGGAGGAGGTCAATGGAGCCCCCGACCCCAAAAGTTAAGAACCCGTCGCCAGCCGCTAATGAATTATTAGAGCTAGCAGATTTCCGAGCAGGAATCTCTGGCTGATTCTTTCTGTGGAGTGGCGAAAAGGCTGCAATGGCTTGGTTTAACGTGGGTCGGTATTTCGAGCATCGTCGGAGCCTATATTTAACTCTGAAGTCAATAGCCATCACTTATGATAAATATGTGCAGTAGCTTCAGGATTCCCCGGTGGGAGTAGGGGCAGAGACTCCTCGATCATGTAAATGGTGCTCCAAAGACTCTCTAGAAGGTGGCTTAAAGACTCTCCGGGACTGACCTGAACTCCAGAGGAATCTGACTAGTTGGCCTTGCTACCGCGTCTTCAAATGATGGATATTCGCCAGTGAACTTCATGAGAAGAACAAGATAATCGGACGGCTCCAAGTTCCATGCGTTATGTGTCTCTTCAGATAGACAGAGTTTGCTGGCCTTGACAGACATTGCCATTATACCGTACCCCGCTGGCTGATCGATGCCATATATCTTGCCAACCTTGAAGCCCGCATTTCTAACAGCTCTGAAGTCCTGTCGAATTCGCCGTAAGGCAGCATCGTGAATGGTTCTTGGTCCTGTGCCTAGGTGTCTATCGTCGAAGCCAAAATCGTCTTCACCGTCATCATAGTCGAACGGGACATCTGTGTCATCGTCATCCGAGACTTCGAAGGAGTCAGCGTTGTCATCGTCATCGCCCTCATCGTCATCGCCCTCATCGTCATCGCCCTCATCGTCATCATCTACGTCCGTCATGACGACATTTTGATCGTCACTCTCATCGTTTATATCTGTAGAACCCAGAGTGTCACAAAGCAGGCGACTGAGGGATCGGAGTAAATCGATGATACGCAGGCCCCGAGTCGATGTCATCGCATTATCGAGAACCACGCGAATATTTGACGAGACTTCATCATTTGTATACACAACATAGTAAATATCATCAGGATATCCTGCCGTGTCTGCCACGAGTGTCAGTAGTGCTATCGCCTTTCTGGCCACGTAAAACCACCACCTCGCACCCAAGTGACCGATGGGCCAGAATTATGCCCAAGTAGGATAAGCAACACGAGAAGTCAATCTACTTCTCCCCTCCCCACCTATGAGTGGGTTGTGATAGGATTAACTTCTCCAAACAGGGTGAACGGCAACAAAACTGTGACACTCACCTTCAGGCATGACGTGAATTTTTATCTCGCCACCAGTGACCTCAGGATGGACGAAGGCAAAGATGAATTCATCTGTTACAAGCAAAAGAACGAAAGGCAACCGGTTAGCCGTGGTATTGCATGTCCGTCGGCGTCCGCCAAATGGGACTAAGTCAACAAGATATCTTACCTTGGGCATCGCCTTTTCCAATGATCCGAACGTGTGGGATGACGACCTCGGGGTCAGCAGCAGACTGTATGTCGCTCTGCAACCGATTGCGTGAAGAACCTTTGGGAGGCATCGCGCGTTGTTCAACGCAACATAGATAGTCAAATGGGGTGATTATTATTGGAGTGTCAGCGCATATCTGGTATATTTGGTCATGAGGTAGCGGAGCAGGCGAGGCCACGTCTGATCAGACAGAATATCGTATGAGTCACCGAGAAGTTATGAACTGCGCCAGTGGAAAGCCCCCTTGAACCCAGTCTGGGGTGTGTAAGTAGGAGATAGGTATGCCGAGGAAGACACAGATGAGAGATGGGAAGCAGACCTCTGAAAGGATAAATAAGACTTTTTGAGTTGATCTAAGGCTGTTGCTACAGTGCCCGGAGGTACAGAGCTGTGTTGTTTGCCCTACAATGTTCATGTGTGCCCAAGGCCTCCTGCAGAGAGGTAAGAGGTGCTGAAGAAGGCTGTTACACGCTCCCTCGGTGAATGCTGTTCAAGGTCTACCCAGGTATCTAGGTAAGTACCTACTAAGTAGGAGCTCGGGCTACCTACAGGCAGGTAGATACCTAGGTAGGTACAAGGTAGGTCTAAGTTTGCTCAAGCTTTCTGCATCCCTTCCATTTGTAGTGTTCATCATTGAAAGGGAGGAAGGCAGTCAATGGGCACATGATTGTTACTTCTGCCTAGATGCACTTACCTACATATACATATGTACATACCAAACCTGGAAGGGTGAACACAAGGTACAAGGTTGCAAGCAGATCTCTGTCAATGCAGATCCTTAGCCTTAGACTTACAAATATTTAGAAAGTACTATGCCATAGGGATTCTAACATACATATGAAGCATGTATATATATAGGGATGTTGGGCCAACAGTTGAACCTGGCAGTAAGTTGTTAGTGGTTGTCATGCAGGTTGGTTAATAATCTGATTGGTGCATACGTAGGTACATAAGTACGTCTTTTCGGTGCCCCGCACAGGTACCCAGGATGCTAGAGTGGGGTACTTACCAGGTTCAGTCACAAGCTTAAACTTCCTAATCTTACCAAGTACATTGTGTAGCAGATATGTGTTGGTTCAAATGCCATAGCTACCTATGGGCTATGTAGTATATGCGAATCCCTAATTAGGATCATATTCCAACCTCTGATGATTTATTTCATCCACCTCCGGCCATGTCCGCTAGTCGTCGGCGTCATAACAGCTCCGTAAGCCTGTCCTCGCGCGGCGCCCTGCCACACCACAGCCGGCAGAAGTCGAAAGCCCATCTGGAGCCCAAATCCGCCCATGTCGCCGACCCTTTCCTCCAGAGCTTTCTAGGCCCTACCTTCAACCCCGCCGAATACCTCAACTCGACGCTCCCCTCTCTTCAGACGTCGTCGCGAAACAATGACCCTTCCTCCGTGCCCCTCGCCGAGCTGTCCGCTCAGACGCAGACTCAGCTCTCGCAGCTCAACGCCCACACCACGCGCCTCACCAACACCCTGACGCAATTGACCGACGACATTCTACGCAGCGGTAGCCGACTCGCATATGAAGTCGAGCTGCTGCGTGGCGAGACGCTGAGTCTCTCAGAGGCGCTGACAGACACACTACGCGATGACGTTGTGAAATTCGTACCAGACGGGCTGCAAGAGCAAGCCGTCGAGACGAAAGGAGGCAATGCTACCGGAATATCGCGGTCCGCATCTACGAGGCAGAGGGGCATGTCCAGTGCTACAGCCATACCTCCTCCAGCAACGCCCGCCGAAGAGACTGCACCGACAGCAACGACCAATAAAGTTGCAAGGAGTGCCACGGACCCAGCTTTCATCAGCCAGTTACAGACCCTGACGCTCGTGCGCTCACGACTAGACACGGTCGTCAAGACGTTCGGCGACGCGATGGAGTTTGTGTTCCCGCCCTCCGAGGTCTCCGTCAGCTCCTCGTTTCTGTCCGTCTCGGCGCCAGAGCCGGGGTCCGAGCAACGTAGCACGGAAGAGAAAGGGCAAAAGGTGCTGAAGCAGTTCCGGGAAGAGATCTCGGACCTTCTGAATACGGGCACCGACCCAGTAGAGGGCATCGAGAAGGCGGCGCGGCGAATCGAGGAGCTGAAAGAGCTAACGACTGTATGGAAGGGTACTGCTGAAGAGAAGGGTCGCACGAAGTTCATCGATAGCTTGGCTAAAATGGTCGAGGATCGGCATAAGGAGCTCATGCGTGAGATGGAACAGGCTGGTCGTCGCGATGGGGGGACAGATGGAGAAAACGGCCATAAGAGATCTACTAATGGTAGTTTGGACGCCACCAGCGAGAGTAGGGGTTTGTCTGGTTATAGCATCATGAGCCAACTACAAAGATTACGTACCGGTTTATAATGAAATAAAGAAAAAGACATAAACTTTCTAGCAGTCACTCAAGTCACTTTATCGTGGCTCTCCATATCTTCTGGATATCTAACCTGGTATGCAACGATTCTTTTCAATGGACAAGCTCGGACATACTGGTTGTCTCTTGGGAGGGTATATATTAGTCTGCCAATGTCTGGCGATTCTTCCACTGACCGGAAGGGGTCTAAGTCCTTAGTTAACCATAAACCCAAATGCTGCCAAGTGTACCGCATTCAACAAGACAAACAATGCTGTGAATGAGTTCTCTCGAGACCGTCTATACGCGTCTAGCAGAGCCTCCACCAATCGATTACTCAGACCAGAAATCGAAAACGCCGCGCAGAGTGCCTGGATTTGCGAATTGAACCAAACGTTACAACCTGAATAGAGTGAAACACCCGCTTCTCGTCGCTCATATGCTTTCTGCCGCTAAACATCCGGAAATAGTGCCTGCGTAATCATACTTTCGTTTAGATCTCGAGGCCTAAAGCCAGTAGGTAAACATCATCATGACAGCTACCAGTCCAGCGGCCATGCCACTACAATACACCCGGGTCAGTAATCGCCAGTGTGAGCGTAATCTATACGTATTTCGGAGCCGTAAGGCGCTTTCGCGACACGATTTACGGCGCCACTGAAGGAGCCCTTGTGACTGTCGAAGTCGCCAAAAGCAAAGAGAAGAAATTTGAGAATTGCCAAGGTTACTCACGTGACCTCCCGAGAACCAGAAACCGCATTCTCTGTCTCGGATGGGCTAGCAGCCGCGCCTGTTCCAGAGGCAGTTGCTGTAGGGGTGTAGGTGCCGGTACCGAGTGACGCTCCCAGCGTGGGCACTGCAACGTTTCCATTCACAAGCCAACCATCAGGTGTTGAGGTTGGGCATGCTCGGGTCGAAACACTGTCTGGATCGTAATCGGACTTGGCGACTCCAGTGGGTGTGATTTGCGCCCATTGCTTACTGAGATTGTCAAAATCTGGAGATACTGGGGTTGGCGTGCCTGCTCGTGTGTATCCGTTAAAAATGTTCGAGCCAGTTACTGTCGGGTCGACCTTAGGCCCGTAGGATATGAGTCCGTAATGATTTGTTTCCTCGATCCATTCGTAAATAATTGCGCCGCTCCAGTCTTTCGACATGATTGGCCCAAATATCGCTGCCTGGTCGTCAAAAAGTCTGGGGCCGGGTGTGTTGCATCCTGTTTCGCTGAAGAAGATGGGAACTGGGAAATTCTTTGAGATGTCCTCCAGATTTGCGTATCCCGATTCTGTGTAGGTAGAAGGGTCACACCACTGGTAAGAGTTGAGGCCATCTACACAGTGAAAGAGTCAATAAATGCTATTTCAGCAGAATGAATGCTGAGGTACTCTTCGCAAGGCATCGCCAAGAGAATAGAGGGTGACGGCGGAGAAGGTTACTCGGATCACGTACAAAAGTCGATATTTTCGGAAGCATTCCCGCCACAGGTCAAGTAGTCTTGTAGATATGGTCGGAGCTCAGCAATGTCAGTAGCAGAGTAGCCCACGGGGATCTTGCGGTAACCCTTTGCGTCCCTATGCGCCTTCAGGTCCCGGCTTGCCGACTTTATGAACGGGGCAGCGAGCGATTGGTTGTTAAGAGCAATGATTTCATTGCCCACGAACAAGCCAAGTAAGTTGTCGTAGCTATGGAATGCATCCATGACCTTGGCATAAGAATCGAACTGCGTGTCGTTCCAGAATGGATCGCCGGGCAAAATGTAGGTATCAAAATCGTCCATGTCTATCATGGCATAAATGCCGGCTTTAGCGAAGACATTCATGCATCCATCATGATCACCGTCGGCATCCACATGATACACGCGAATTGTGTTGACGCCTAGCTTCTTCATCAGAGTTGCATCTCGCGTGCACTGAGCAGTGTCGATCAATGGGTCATCTGAGGGACACTCTGTTAGAACCGCGACTATGCTATGTGGACAAGTCATGCAAACTGACGAGGAACCAGTTGATAGGCAACACCTGTAGAAGGAGTCAGCACTTGTTTGTGTGTACGTATTATACCAGCCATTTTGTACCCTTGATGAAGAATTGATCACCATCACTGGTGAAGAATTTGTTACCGTACGCCTCGATAGTAGGGATCGCATAAGTTCCTGCGGCACCGCAAAGCGCCGTAAGGATAGAGAGACGCATTTTGGTGCAAAAGAAGAGATGTTCTCAAACCCGACGCAGGATGAGCTGTAGTATCTTTTTTTTATGCGATCAATATTCAAACCCTAGGAGTCGAATATGTACAGTGCTTGGCAGGTAAAAAGAGTGACAAAGTCAACAAAGCGAATGAATCAATGACCAGTAGCGAACGTGGCTCAATAGGTGCAATGTTCAATGCATCGGCTACGGTAATCAAAGTCTGTTTGCTTTGCGTAACGCTGCTCGACAAAGCACGGCTCTACTGATGCTGGTGTGCGTGCAACCAAAAACCAAACACAAACAAAGATTGAGAAGAGAGAGTGAGAGAGACATGCAAAACGAGTGATGTTTTGGCGTCAAGTATTAACCATGTCGCGCGGCAAAAGATAGATAGGTGGTGGTGTTAAGCCCGTCATAGCTAGCTTGTTGCAAGTCGCTCCGGTAATTTGACCATTGCCACGAGTGATTTGACCCGTCCCATTCAGGATCGACCGACTCGAACTCGCTGTGATAGGCCCGAAGCTTACTCGGTTCCTGCTGTAGTGTGTACACTACGCGGCTCGTCCATCACCTATCCATCAGACCTTCCGGGGTAGGACAGAGCTCCTTACCAACCGCTTCCCTTTTTCGGGATCTTAAAACCAGGAAAGAGCAATATCCATGTTGAATCTAATGGTTGTGGAGACCTTGCTGTTGAGCACTAGTAGTGAGGTAGTGGTGAGGTAGTAGTACAGCACACCTCACTGCGAGGCTTGGCGGCTTTTGATTGGCCACTGGCGACTGCTTCCCTAGCTGTCGGGAATCACCTGTATGTCAAGTGTTCCGTATTGAAACCGCAGAACTTTCACATGTGTGACATGAAGAATTCATCGCTATGAATTCTAGTGTGCTTCAGGCACTACCAAGAGTCTCGTGTATGTAAGTATTTATTCAATATGTTACCTAGGTACAGGTGGCACTTGAGACTGATGCAGAGGAGCGAAATTGCCAGGGCTTAAGGATGGGTCTCCAAGATCCCCCTAACAGAATCTCAGGTAAATAAACCCGGGCAGGAGCCCGGTTATAACCTCTTTTCCCCATACTCAGTTGTACCTACGCTAGGGAGCTAGTATCTTTTATGACATCACCACTTCATGCTTCATACTGCGCACCATATGGAATTGGAATAGGTAAATGTTTCAGTCGACCATATCAACAAATGAACTAGCGCTACTACTTATGTAACACTACCTACAGTACTGTATATGTAGCTCTAGATATTAAGACTTGACTTACCCTTAATTATGTCTTGCAAACAATGCAAGTACCTATGTTAGAGCATTGAGAGAGCACTTGACTTCAATTTCTCAAAACCTCATCATATACATCATACACCATGCATATCAGAACTTCCGAGTAACTCGGTCCATACATCGTATCTGTGACTCTAACATAGGTACCTAAGAAATTACCCAGGTAGGTTCCTACAGGTAACCGTAGAGTGATTCCGAGGTAGGAACATGATGCGCTCTGGTATCGGTAATTAGATGGTCGCTTTCTTCTTTGAGGTTATCTTGAGTAAAATGTAGACGGCAAGGCTTGGGTTAGGTACGGTCTAGGTACCTAGGTACCGACCTACCTAGCCTCCCCATTTATATTTCCGCCACAAAGCCCCATTCAGCCACAAAGTCAGACCAGGGGCTCTTAGCCAATTAAAATCTATTTTTCAAAAACGCATCTTTTTCTATATCAATCAAGCCATCGAGAGGACAAACATCACATACCTCCTGCCTCAAGACGTTTGGAATATCTAGTCATCATGGTGAGACATATCAAAGTTCGAGAGTTGTTAGCAGTGCTAATTCTTCGCAGAAAATCAAGGCGTTGAGCGGTGTTGAAAACCATTTGACGGCTGGGTCTAGTGCCCCAAAGGTTGTACCCTTCAAACCCGCCCATTATCGATAGCTTCACTCATCAGTCGTCCAGGCCCCAAGGAATTTGGATCCGGCCATGCATCAGTTTGAACGTGGGAGAGAATACGTTCAAGCTCTAAATGCCACAAAACTGGAGCGAATGTTCGCTCAACCTTGTGAGTTTGAATCTTGTTCCCGTGCCATATGGATTACTGACAATTTTTTCAAATCTCTCATACTAACAAGTCTCTTTATCTAGTTATTTGTCAGCTAGGGAATGGCCATGTATGTTTTAGAGCGACGGGGCCTCAGACATGACGCTAATTTTTCAGGTCGACGGTGTGTACTCGTTTGCTAAAGATCCGAATGATCTCTCCAGATTTGCCAGTGGATCGGGTGATGGGTAAGAAATGAGGTTGTCTATTGTCACCTACCAGACTAACTTGTCATAGTGTCGTAAAGTGTTGGAACTTAGGGAGCCGAGAAGAAGTGTGGAAAACAACCGCGGCTGAGAACATCGTGAAATCGATGGCTTTCACGAAGGACCAAAAACTGCTAACCGCCTCTTCTGATTCAATAATTAAATTATTTGATCCGTACAATACCCCAAGCCAGGCTCCTCCCCTTCATTCGTGGCTCGGCAGCCATCCGTATACCTCCCTTTCCGTCCATCGGGATGGTCGGTCATTCGCTGCGGCTACCGACGTGAGTCACTATATCTATTGTGCCGTCATCCATTGTACTGACTTTAGCCAAGTGCATATCTGTCCATAGTCTAGAGCAGTACACCGCTGCTCCGGAGGTCCTTCGATGGCCTACCTCTGGAAACACGAGTGAGTGATATTGAATCTACCGCCTTGTCCCTTTTGACCGCTGTTAAGAGCACATTTCTCTATTTGTGTGTCTCAGATCACTTCCATCCCATACCACCGTGATTGGAGTTGTCTTCATTCTGAAGACAGATGACTGACTATTCATCTTCAAGTTACATCGGTCGCCTTCAACCAAAGTGAAACGACAGTTCTTGCTTCCTGTTCAAGTGATCGCAACATTATCCTGTACGTGTTCTATTCGACTAAAGGCACTGCCCGATCCCATAGTATAATTACTAAGAAGAGGAACAGCTACGATCTACGGACTTCGTCACCTCTAGGACGCACGACACTCAAATTTGGATTAAACAAAATCGTATTCAATCCAATGGAACCTATGAATTTCGTGTAAGTCACTCACTTTAACGAATCTTACAAACCAATCACTAATGTAAAGGTTGTAGTGTTGCTTCAGAGGATCATAATCTTTATAGTATGTGCATCACCTAAGCACTTATCCCCCGGCTTGATCCAGCTAGAGGCACATGTATTGGGCCAGATGCTGGGCTAGACATAGCGGCACAGTAATTACTAACTTAGCATATAGCTTTTGAGTACGGTTTTTTCCTAAATTCTACGACCCTCATTTCGGCAGTCCTTCTTGCCGTGCCCAACCACCCGATCTATAGGTGCTTCATCGTACATTTTGGTTGCTGACTTTCCGATTATATAGCATGCGCTCGGTTCAGCGCGCTTTGAATATTTGTAAGTCTCTCAATGTATCGAATCTTACAGGCTAGTCACTGATGTAGAGATTACAGATAAAGGTCATGTTGCGTAAGACATAACCTTTCAGTCTTTTAAATTAAGTCTGGAAGAGTATTTACTAATGGCTTGTTTAGAGCGGTCATGGACGTTGGATTTTCCCCTGACGGCCGAGGCTTGATCAGTGGCAGCTATGATCGCACCCTAAGACTGTAAGTATCTACAAACTTTCTGGGGAAATATAGGACACTGAAACGTGTTACAGATGGAACAGAGATGAAGGAGTGTCCCGAGACATTTACCACACAAAAAGAATGCAGAGAATTTTCGCTTGCGAGTGGTCCGGAGACGCCAACTACGTAATTTCTGGGTAGGAGCTACGAGCTTATTTCTTTTATCTCCCTGTGCACGTGGTTAATATGAGTACAGGAGCGACGACGGCAACGTGAGACTATGGCGAGCCAATGCATCTAAACGCCAGGGGGTCAAATCTGCTCGACATCGGCAAGCACTTGAGTACAACGACGCGCTCATCGAACGATATAGCCATATGGTATGTTTTTGATATTTCCTAGCGGCCGCACTGTAACCTTAGGTTTGACATTAATCATCTACACAGCCCGAGATTCGACGTATTAGGAGGCATAGACACATCCCCAAGGTTGTGAAGAAGGCGGGCGAGATCAAACAGGAGGAACTCAAGGCGATCAAGCGGCGCGAAGAGAACGAGCGAAAGCATACCAAAAAGCAATTCGAGAAGAGACAGAGCGAAAGGGACAAGGTCGTCCTTGCGAGAGAGAAGTAGAAATTTGTCAACGAAATCAAGGCTCGGATGGGTTGGGATTGCATTGCCGCGGCGTTACCAGGACTGGGAAAACATGGGATACCACTACGAAAATACAAGTAAGCATCGGGTTACAGGCGTTGGTAGAGATAAATAATGCGTCGATTGCTCTGACCTCTGACCCAATGGGAGACATGCCACATCGTTCGTCGTGCAATGAACGGGGCCTTGTTCTAGTGGTGTTGTCAAAGTCTCTCTACTGAAAAACCCGTACAAGCATAAGTGAGGATGTGTAGTTATCTACAGTAGTATTTGCCCTTTGAGCCTCATCCAAACACCGTGGCATTCGACTGTAGTGGTACTGATGCGTCTATTTCTATGTGGTAATGATATTGTAATGGATAGCCTCTGGCGGGGAGGCAGATAGACGAGCTGCCAGGTACCTGTAGTACAATTGGTAGCCGCCGCTCCACTACGTTTCAGCGGATAGGGCCCCTGTAGTTCCCTCGCTCGGTACCAGCCGATTGGTTTACCCAGGCCGTTGTCAGCCACCTGGGCAATCGACACCCTCCCAAGGAGATCCCCCCAAAGTGATGAAACAGGTCGAAGTGTTTCAAGCGCAGCGAAGAGACGAAAGCTTCTATCAAAGGAAACACACCATTTCACAGGATTCGAGATCCCGCTTCCCTCTCTTCCTTCCTACCGCCGCCTGGGTCTCACTGTTCACTTCGATCTTGCAGTTCTTTAATAGTTTGAAGCGGTTGCTGGCCAACAACACAACACCAATTCAACCAATCTATTATTTTATACTTGTCCTAATAACTTTCTATAACCGACCACTGCATCCCACCACCGCCATCATCATGGACCGTCCTCGCGCGCCGATGAGCGACTCCTGGTTTGCGCCCTTGTCGGTCGACCTCGTCCTCAAAGTTCTCAACATCACCCTCCTCCATCCCTTCGTAGCATGGATCATACCGCTTTGCTTTCGCGCCGAGCACCAGGCATGGGACACGCGGCCCATGGTGATCAGCATCGCATGGGCGACCTTCGTGACATTGCTATGGATGGGAAACGTCATGAGCCATAAGATCGCATATGGGATACACCGTGAAGTAGACCTAGCCGAGGAGGTTATTGTCATTACCGGAGGGTCAAGCGGACTTGGTCTGTTGATCGCAGAGGTCTACGGCATGAGAGGCGCGACAGTTGCCGTCCTAGACACAAAGCCGGTTGAGAGCACCGAAGCGCGGGGCATCACATATTATGAATGCGACGTCTCCGACAAGGCGCAGATAGCCCGTGTCGCGGCAGAGATCGAGCGCGATGTAAGTACCTGCGTCTTGTTGTCACCATTGAAGATGGTCTAGATTTGTTACATTTATTAACGGATGCGCATTCAGTTGGGAACGCCTACAGTCCTGATCAACAACGCTGCCGTCGTTGTTGGCAAGAAATTACTCGATATGGACGTTGAGGAAGTCGACAAGAGCCTCAAAACCAACCTCCTTTCCCACTTCTACACCGTCAAGACCTTCCTCCCTGGCATGATCAACAACGAGACAGGCGGTACCATTGTGACCGTGTCGAGTGTCATCGGCCAGCTCGGTGCCGCTCAGCTATCGGATTATGCAGCGGCGAAGGCCGGGGTGACGGCCCTGCATAAGTCTCTTGCTGCTGAGCTGCAGGAATACCCTGAAATCAAGACGATCCTGGTGACGCCAGGTCAGCTCAGCACGCCCCTTTTCCATGGCGTCCGCACGCCCAACTCGTTCATCGCCCCCGTTGTAGAGCCCATCGACGTCGCCAAGGAGATCATCAAGGCTATCGACCTAGGACTGAGCGACCACATCGGGATGCCCCTGTATGCCCGCTGGGTTGACTGGTACAATGTGCTGCCAGTCGGTCTTCAGAAGATCGTACGCAATGCTTCAGGTATAGATCGCGGCATGAAGACATTCGTTGGCCGCAAGAGCACAGAGAGGGGCGGAAAAAGCGAGAGCTTAATGATGTAATGGGCAAGTGATTTACGGGTTTACGTATGAGCCTTGGACTAGTGAGGCTGCGTAGATGCTGGCGTCTACGTAACAGCCAACTTCTAATGTATAAACATTGAAATTTTGAACTGATTCGATGCAAGCGCATGAACCACAGCGACAGTCTGCAAAAGTTCCTGCCCATCCCAGGTGGATCACTGCGTTTGAGATAGATTGCGTTTGTGACTTGGATGGCTACCCAACATATCTGCTCCAATGCGGCCTGGCAGTAGACACGCGGTCAAGATAGATGCACCCCGAGAACGCCACATCCGGCAGCTCCGAATATCGAAGAGGCTTAGGTACTTCAACATTTAATCGCCCATAGTTGCCTGCCTAAACCTCAATATACACTGACGGGCTACCAATAGCCGCCATCTGCCTACCTCACCCGTCAATTCGTCAGCGACCGTCCGTTCTCTGCTCTCTGCTCTATGTGCTCTTCACAGTTCTTCTCTCTAAACTTAGTATGAGGCCGCCGTTCCTAGTGGAGGAATTGAGATACCCATGTAAGGCTGAATTCGGTAGCGAAACCGTTACTAGCTGCTGTGAGACGCACACATATGCAAATAGGGATGCAGTGCAGGCGCTTGGGTTGCACCACTAGCGGTAGACCGTCAAGCACTTATCTATATTTCTCTTTCCTCACACGACCTACTTACCTCTTTCTCTCCCTCTCCCTCTCTTCTCTGTATTTTCTGCTGGTTCGCTTACCCCGTCTTTAACCCCTTCACCGCAATCGTCTAAGCCCCCCTTTCCCCCCGGTTTCGACCTACTTAGGTAGGCAGCTGCTGCTGGGAGTATCCCGGTTGGGCTCGGTCAACCGCCTGTGTATGTAGCATTGTAGGGATTTTATGGGCAGCATGTCCGTGGCCGTATTAGGTATTCCCAGGTGGGATGTTCATGATCGATGTAGGGGGTTAGGTAGGTAGGTAGGTAGGTATCATTGGACACGGGCGCTTAATTCAATGTAATGAGATAAGGAAGAATGTTCAAATCCAGGCCTGATTAAGATGTGACTTCTTACGACAGCATGAATATGTATAACGTGTATTATGGGAAGTGTTTGTTATGCGGGCTCTGAGACACTGCATATCGTCGAGATAGAGTCACACTCCTATTATACATGATTGACAAGAACAGGTAAGTTAGGCAACCGTCGAGGTAACATCAGGTTATATTTCCAAGCCTTTTGCCCGTCAGGCGCAACTGAGAGGCCAACATGTATTGGACATGATACGATCCCGCCTCAGATCGAGTCACAATACGGACGCCACCCCGATGATTACGTGCAGAGGAGAGCATGTATTGCCGTCTCAGTCATAAGCCGTCGATCTGCACCGCCTATTTGTTGCTCCACCGTGGCGGAACGGTCCGTGTTCAGCTATCCATGATTCTACCAATTCGTGCATCAGTCAGGAGGCGTCCGCTTCATGGTGAAATCATAAGAGGCTAACGGGGTTGAGGTCCCCTTTTAGATGTACACCTTTGAGAGATCGATTATCTACACAAAGTACTGCTCGTGGTAAGTTAGCTTTGAGCGTTATTCCTTGTTAGGGGGTCTTACCAACACAGCTCATGTCCGTCCACTCTTTCGTTCCTTTTCATATATAGCGCATTAGAACTATAACATATATCGAGCAACGACCTATGCATAAGATATAGCCCATAATCTTATAAAAAGCCACGTCCCTGCTTTGTTTCCATTAACTAATGCCGCGCACTTGATCTACCTAGGTAAAGCAATATGCCGGCCAATATCGCCAGTCACTCAAACCCCACGATACCGTGCCTGTGGATGTTGTGGGGGTGGTGGTGGGGGAAAGGGGAAAGAGAGGAAAAGCGTGTATGCCCCTACACTAAGCCAGGCTTGACGAATCATCCCGCGCCTCTCGCACTGCCCACATCTTATCTGCCGCAGCCGTTAGCATGTAGGTAGTTCTCAATAGTATACATATGTAGCGCAGGGCGTCTGCAGGGGTCTCGATGAGAGCGGACTCGCTATGCGAAATCTGTACGGGAAAAGAGAAAAAGCTAAGCTGAACTCGACAGGAACCGCACGACATAGAGCCGAGATCTTCAACAAACGGGCCTCGGAAAGATCATACCACCCTGACTCTCTTCGGGGCTCTTCCGAGCGTGGCTTGGCCAAGAATCCCTTTGTATGATCATCTGGACTCATCCCGCATTTTTATAATAATAGCTCAGTCTAATCAGTCGTAGTCGTAGTCGTGGTTGTAAAGTGTGGTGTACATACGTTGGGTTCATCAGACCGGGATCCCTCTACCAGCCAGGGTACCTTGGTATATCCATTCTCTTATCGCGTGCCCGGACTGAGCCAATGATATTTCGTCAGCACCAAGCGTCGTCGAATAACACCCCCCAAAAACAGCCAAGTAGATGCCTCGCCCGCCGTGCCAGTCAAGTTGACGGGGTCCTCTTTTGCTAGCTATCTAACCTAGGTACCTATCTATCCCATTTATCTATCTTGTCTACTATAGCCTACCTATTTGTACGTACTCGGGTACAACGAGAATGGGCATGCTCCGATGGGAAGCGCGAATAATAATGATAACACCCCGTCCCTTGAACTGAATGAACTTGTCCCAGAGTTGGGCTGAAGTTTCCCTCGCTCATCATTTTCTGGTTCACCTCTGCATCCTCCTGTCGATAGTGTTACACTGGGAAAGCCGCCTACATCAGGAGGCAGCTAACCAGGCATCAACCAGCAGCAACAAAAACAGCAACAGGCTGGTTTCATGCCATATAATCCCCTTGCGGAGCCCGCCACACACACGAGGCACCGTCGTCAATACTGTTCTCCCCTTGTATATATTTCCGCGCGTTGCCGCGTTTGGGTGGGTATTTGTTTAACTCAAAATCGCTATAATCAACGGTCGTCACGAGTTGGCCGGCTTCTGTAATACTAAATCTTACCCAACTGAACCATCCCAAATCAACTCGGGAACGGCCCGGGAAAGAAATGCTACCATTCCCGTCGTCAATGAATGGAAGGTGACTATGTGGTGGGATACATCACTTATCGAAGCGACTGTCACGCGAAAGTTCGTGTGCTCACACCTTAACCCCGAAGAAGTCGAGCGGCTGGACGAGCCGTTGGGCTTCGGCGACGGCTTGACTGACGGCACGTACTGGGAGTGGATCGAAAAGGCGAAGCGCATCTTCCTGATCTTGGCCGACTTGGGAGTGCCTGAACAGATTTTCGGCATCATCGACGACAGTTGGGACGACGATGACCTCCCTATCGCGCTCAGCCAGGTCTCTCGATTGTCACTTACACCTAACAGGGACGACAAATTCGCCAAGAAATTTTATGCGCGACAGTTCCACTATCTGGTCCATTACATAGACAAGGGCAAGCATGTCATCTATCAGGATGATGATTTGGTACCCGTCGTCGTGGCGGATAAGCGGCCAGGTTTGGCTACTAACAACACCATCGAGAGGGTCGAGTTACCAAATAGGCCTGGCGAGGCGTTCGTCCGGCGACGATATTCAATCGGAACCAACCCCGGAAATATGACAATGGATACCTTTTTGAACGAGGTCAACAGTATCAGGACCCTACAGAGCGAACACTTAGCATCGTATTACGCCTCTTACGTCCACCAAGGGTGGGCTTATGCCATATTCACACACGCAGTCGACTTCAACCTCAAAACACTATTGACCACGACGCCGGCCCCGTGGAAATCCCTAGCGAAACAGGAGCGCAGACAGCTGATGATGAACTGGATCCACTGCCTGACGGACACGCTGTGCTCCATCCACAAGCAGCGCCGGTCGCACGGCAACATCAAGCCGTCGACCATACTGTTCTGCTCCAACAACTACATCTTTTACAACAGCATGTCCCGCCTGTGCAGCGAAGCAGCCGCGAGCGCATCCGAGAAATCCGTTTTCGACCGCGAGTCGTACGACTTCGCGGCGCCAGAGCAGTGGTATCGGCCTTCGGCGAGCGCGCAGCGCAGGAACATGATGGTGCAGCAGTCCTCGGCGTCCACGTCGTCAGAAAGCACCACATTCTCCATCAGCCGGGGCGGCTCGGACACCAGCGGCAGCAGCGGCAGCAACGCCAGCTCGGTGCTGCACACGCCGAACCCGCTGCTCGACCCGCAGGCGGCCGACGTCTTCTCGCTGGGCTGCGTGATCCTGGAGCTGCTCAGCCTGCAGATGAAGCGCACGACGCGCGCGTTCGCGACGCACCGCGCGGCGAAGCACAAGCTCGCGGGCCGGGGCGGCGCGGTGCTCGACTCGTCGTTCCACAAGAACCTGGGCCAGGTGGAGTCGTGGATGACGGGGCTCGCGAAAGACGCTGCGAAGAAGGAGAAGGAGGGCAAGGACGCCGTGTTCCGGGGCATCGCGCCGATGCTGCACGTCGTGGCGCGCATGCTCGCCGTGCTTCCCCAGGAGAGGCCGACGGCGCGCGAGGTCGAGCAGGCCATGTACAAGATCCTGACGGAGAAGTGCGGCATCGCCGAGCCGCACTGCGTGCATCAGTATGGTGGCGACCCCTTATCACTTGGCGTTGGGAATCTCCGGATCGGCAGCCGCCAGCACGAGAGCGGGAGCCATTTCAGCATCGCCACGAGGACGGCGAGGCCCGGCTCCAGCATCGGGGCTCACCGGCGCTCGGCGAGCAACCTGCAGATGCATAGAGGAGGAGGAGCAGCAGTACCAGGAGGAGGGACGGCTGGGTCTGTTGGTGGCAGCAGTAGCAGCAGCAGCGGCGGCGGTCATCTCCCCCATATGCGGCCGGATTGGCAGACTCCTCGCCACGGCAATAGCCCTACATACATCATGGGCACGAATTAAATCGTCATGCAAAAAGAGAAGAGGGTGTAGGTTAGCTCGGGCATGAATAGGGGCATGGATAGGTCACGGTCGCTTCAATCGTCATAGACATTGCACCCACGTCGGGAGTGGTAGGATTAGATATGGACGGATTGGTTTTTTTGGTGTTAGGAAGAGACATTCTCTCTTGGGTGGCCAACGTTTTCTTGTTAATAAGGTAGATATCAGTGGCCGGAATGCTTGTTGGATAGGGGATAGGGGATAGGTATGGACTTCAAGTCCTCATAGGTCCTGTATGTAAGACATCATTACGATAGAGAGCGTGCATAATTTGTGTTTTGCACAACCTACTAAGTAGGCACAATTCCTGCTCAAACCTGAACTCAATTGGCGATAAAGGACGAGAGAGGAGACTAAATTTCTGTAACACTCCGGTAACAATAACTGAAAAATGAAACTATTCACAGAATAATCATTGATTAAGTCAACATCCTGAGCTCACTTCAAGCTATGAACCCAGAAGTTCGATGCACCACGACCCACATCTCCATCTGTCACCCAATCACAAGCCGTACGACAGTAACCTACCAGAGAGCTCCGAGCCCCCCTGCAGGCGCAACCAGGCACTGACCTCAAGTACGTAAACAGGCCCTACCTAGCCTAGCCACCTCCATTGGATTGAAGAGCTCTCAGCCTCGATAGGAACCAAGACAAATCAAACAAATCGGTAACGAACGACCATAATAACTACGAACAACCATCCAAGGGGGATATTACTACAATTGCCTTCATCGTTGCCCTTTCCGGGAAAACCCCCCTCAGCCCATATCAGCAGCGGCATAACATAGAGTAACCCCACGATGACGGTAGACAAGCCCTCTGTGAAAGAGGCCCAGTCTCTAGTGAGCACCGACCCGCGCAGGGCCGAAGCTATCTACAAGAGCATTATCTCGACGCCGCCCTCCATCACATCAGAAGCCGCCGTCAAGGAATACGAGACCGCCCTGATCGGGCTGGGCGAGCTGTATCGGGACGAAAAGTAAGAAGAAAGAGACACACAGAGAGCTCTGTCCACGTGTGCGCCGCAGCCCTCTGCCGGTCACGGTCTTGCTGACATATTCTTTCATAGGAAGCCAAACGAGCTGGTCGAACTCGTGACCACGAGTAGAAATGTCCTCTCCAACTTCGCCAAGGCCAAGACGGCCAAACTAGGTACGCTCTCCGCTCGACTCTAGTCCGTGGTCCGTCATATCCCATCGTGCTATCTAACAGCGCCCACCTCAACTCTACAGTCCGCCAACTCCTCGACCTCTTCGACGCCATTCCCAACACCACCGACATTCAGATCGCCGTGACGAAGTCATGTATAGAATGGGCCACCTCAGAGCGGCGAAGTTTCCTCCGCCAGAACCTCGAGACCCGCCTCGTCACCTTATACATGGCCAAGCAGTCCTACTACGACGCTCTGACCCTCATCAACGGCCTGCTCCGCGAACTGAAGCGCCTCGACGACAAGCTGGTGCTAGTTGAGGTCCAGCTGCTGGAATCGAGGGTATACCACGCCCTGGGCAATATCTCAAAGGCGCGAGCCGCCCTGACGAGCGCCCGTACCAGCGCCGCCTCAGTCTACACCCCGCCTCTCCTGCAGGCGAATCTCGATATGCAGTCCGGCATGCTCCATACAATGGATCAGGACTTCAATACCGCGTATTCGTACTTTATCGAGGCGTTAGATGGGTACCACAGCCAAGAAGCCACGCCGCGCGCTACCGCCGCCCTGCAGTACATGCTTCTTTGCAAGATCATGCTGAACTTAGTCGACGACGTCAACTCATTGATGGCGTCGAAGCAGGCTCAGAAGTACGCGGGCCAGACCCTAGAGGCCATGAAGGCCATCGCCCGAGCGCACTCCAACCGGTCGCTCGAGGAGTACGAGCGCGCTCTCGCTACGTACCGGTACGAGCTCGGTAGTGACGCCTTCATCCGGAACCACCTGCGCCGCCTGTACGACGCCATGCTCGAGCAGAACCTCATCAAGGTCATCGAGCCCTTCAGCCGCGTCGAGATCGATCACATAGCGCGTATGGTCGGTCTCGACAAGCAGCAGGTCGAGCGCAAGCTCTCTCAGATGATCCTCGACAAGGTTATCATCGGCGTGCTGGACCAGGGAGCCGGCTGCCTCATCATCTTTGACGAGACACAGCGTGATGAATCATACGACGCCGCGCTGCAGACCATCGAGAAGCTGAGCAACGTTGTCGATGTTCTATATACGAACCAGGCCTCCATGTTAGAATAGGTAGTGTGTCTACAATGACTTACGCAACAAAAAACCTCATCATGAGTGACACCTGATGCTCCTACCATAGAAGGTACCAGGGGTCGCGCTTATATATCTTAGTGCAATCCATCGCGTATCACATGTATTATTAGGTAGACTACAGCTAGGCTAAAACTGCTGTTGATGCTAAGTATGTGTTTACTGCGGTTGTGGCCTTGATTAAAAAACAGATACATGCGTCAAATGGTAGACCATACAAGATGAACATGATCCATCGTCTATTTTTTTTTCATGACTGTGACAGACTCCGTGCAATGTACATGCCGTCCTTTGCCCATGCATCCGATGACGTTCACCTAGTTCGCGATTCATCATATAAAGTGGCTGTCCGCTATATAAGCCGCGTGAATCGAACCGATCAGCACTATGCATGCCTGCCACCGAAACAAGCCCATAGGATAGAAGCGTTTTCATACCCAGTTACACAAGATCTCTGGACAAGAGCCCAAAGCAAGTGATACATGCATTTCGCATACATAAGAGGCAAAAGGGGTACCTCAGTTTACCATTTTTCATACACTTGAGTCCCAAAAACAAACACCAAGACGCCTTTCTCGCATGCAATTTCTGGCTTAGTCCAATCGGAGCTATGCATCCCGACACAACCCAATACAGAACCGCATGGGCCATTTTTCCAGCCAAATAAGCCGGCCTTATACCGAAAAGATGCACCAAAAAGCCATAAAAAGAGGTGGAGGAATACGTGTATATATATACTTTACCGAGCGGCTGCTCGCCTCTTCTCCTCGCCGATAACGAGCGCGAATACTCTCTTGGCCAGGACGCGCTCATCCCAGCCGCCAACCTCATGTTTAAATGCCTCGACTACTTCGAGATGCCACGGTTCTAGAGTCATACGGGCATCCTGAGCCACGACTTCTTTACCCAACAGGACGGACGAGAAGCGCTCGTCACGGGGCGGAAGAACGCATGTCTGCTGAAAACGTAAGGGGTCGCGGCGACGGAGCTGCAACATCTCGTCCAGGCGGAGCCAGTGCTGTCTGGACCACGTTGTCTGAGACAGAGGAAAAGTCGTTGCTGCAGAGGGCAAGACATGAGACTTATCTTTTTCTCGTGAGGCGGTTGACAATGGGGGAGCGGTTTTATCTAGAGAATTATTGTTGGCGTTTCTATACTGCTGGGTGTGAGGATGTGGCTGATTCTCCTTACCCTCCAAAGTGGGCCGAAGAGGGGGGCCCTGCAAGATAGTGTTGGATGCGTTGGTGTTTTTACGCATTATATCCCTACTTTGCGCCTCGACTAAAGGAGACAAAGCACTATTCGAGAAAGCCACGAGGCGGCCTGGAGTTGTAGGCTTCAGGGGAGAGCGGAAGCAGGATTTAGTAGGTGAGAGGTTCCGGTCCCACTGAGAAGGCTTCTCGCGAGGTGGCACACGTACGTAGTCGGACGTTTCTGTCAACGCAGAAGATTCCTGCTCATCGCTAAAGTCTTGAAGGTCGCTACTATCTTCATCTCGACTAGTTGAAGATTCCGGCTGACTGGACATGAACAGCGAACCTCTTGACTGCCCCGGCCGTGGTGTGAAGTTCCGCTTTTGTTCAATCGGTGGAAAGTTTTGATGCTCTGGGGTTGATGGTGCCGCTGATGCCACAGGGGATGGGGAGGGAGAAGGCGAAACTGAAGTCGAGGGCTCGTAGGTATCCGCTACGGTATCAGTAGAGCGTAAAGCTGGGTCAGGGCAGTTTTGATTCGTTCTACGCTCATAACCAGGGCGAGCCTCTTCGTGCGGTATCGAAGGGAACAGGCCAGCTGACCAAAGCGCTCTCGAAGGCTCTTTCGGTTGCGTAGCCTCCAAAGTTGGTTGGCGAATTGTGGGTTCGTTGACAGGCTCAGGCGGGGTGGGTTCAGCTGACTTATTCGTAGGCAATACAGCAGGCGACGAGAAGAATGACAAGAAATCAAACCCACCAAAAACCCTGGATTTAGGCTTTTGCTGTTCTTTAGGGGTGTTTCTAGCCTGTTGAGCTACCATTGAATACTCAGAAACATCCACAGATGCTTCAGGGGCTGTAGGTATGCCGAGACCTTCCGGTTGCTCGTGTTCCTCGGGCTCCTCGTGATCTTTATGAAGTGAATTGGGTACCCCATGGGAAGATTCGGAGGCGGCGGGTTCCTCATATTCCATCATATCCTCAGGCTCTTCTGAATCCGCAAGTCCCGCGTGCTCTTCGAAGTTATCATGGCTGGGAGTTGGAGAACCAGTGTTTTCCCACCCATGCGGGTCTGCGGGGATTGGGCTCTGCTGGACAGATTCTGGACCTGGGACTGGTCTTTGACTGCCTTGTCGGGATTGTGGT
Organism: Xylaria sp. FL0043; assembly: GCA_022578865.1. Taxonomy (NCBI): domain Eukaryota; kingdom Fungi; phylum Ascomycota; class Sordariomycetes; order Xylariales; family Xylariaceae; genus Xylaria; species Xylaria sp. FL0043. Next base: position 193,409 of record MU397266.1, read on the forward strand.
ATGGGTGCTCGTGGTCTGGATGGGACAGGCGGATATTGCTCAACTTCACTTTGCGAGCTCTCCTCAATCTCTATTTGAGATGAGCTCGCAATGTCGTCTTTGTAAATAAGCCTCCGATTATTCCTCCTCCAGGGACTTGGAACTTTGCTTCGTCGAGACGACGGTATATCTGATTTTGATGGTTGTAATGTAGCTTGAACTGGCGCTGGGTTACTTGGTGATCCACGGGACGCTTCGATATCCCAAACATCAAAATCGTCGCCACCATTCTCGTCGTCGCCAACATTTTCTTCGAACCTGTCACTCAAATCCTCGTCCATATCTTGTTGTACAAGTTCATCGTGGAGACCCTGGGGCTGTTCATAATGTGAATTTATATTAGTGGACACAGCCTTACTTGTATCTGTACTAAGCGTTCCAACAGCATCTCGCTCAATGGAATCTGTTGTATGGAATGGTGGTTGCGTATGACTTGTTCTCTCGTGACTATCGCCCTGAGCGGCCTGACTTGTCTCTTTATCCGCAGTCGTCGAGTCCATCTTTGTCTCCGACTTCGCAGAACTACGCACGGAAGACATATGAGCCACTTTGGCAGGGTCAGGTGATGGACGCCTTGGAGAATCCCGCAAAGGCTTTGTAGTTGAATTTATAGGGTTGTCTGAAGCCGGAGGACCTTCGACCTCACCAGTGATTCGCGGGACGCGCCCGAATTTCCGGTCCAAGTTAGACATAAAGCTTGGGTCCAATCTAGTGGGAGATCTGGCAGACAGCTGCGACTGGTTGATAGCTCTTTTGCTACGCATAGAAGGAGATGATGATCCGGCAGCAAGCGATCGATGCGGGTGATCAGTGCTTGCCGAACCTCTGAATGGACTCCCTAGATTACCTCCTCGACGTTCTGGGGATGAGTTATCAGACATGACATTCTGGAGAGTACGGCCAACCCGAACGATCGGCGAAAGGGAAGGCCGCGCACTTGGCAGAGGTGCCTCCAATGTCTGAGCCTGGGTCTGTGCCGTTTTACCAGACAACTGTCTTTGAGGCGAGGAGGACCGCCTCTCTTGCACAGCATTCAACTCGTGTTGGAGGTTTGAGTATCCAAAGTCTAAAGCACGAGGTCGAGTTAAGATGGGCGGAGACGAAGGTACGTCCGTACGTTGAGTCGCAAGAGGCTGGTCCTGAGTTTGTACCCCCTCCCCTACATCTTCATCGTGCGCCTTCCTAGATTCAGCATTCGAAGATGAAGTTTCTTCCGGTGTGGGGAGTCGGCTCGACCCATAATCTGGACTAGACCTCCGGCCCGTCGAACGAGTAGTCTGGTGGGGTTCCTCGTTTCTTTCTGGTGATCCGTGAGTTGGCGTTTCCACGCGTCTCTCAGGCCTCGGAGTTGCAGCTTCCAGAACGGCTTCTGGTACTTCTGAAAACGAATCATCGTAAGCGTCTTCTTGCCCGTCTCGAACTTCATCTTCACTAGCCGTGGGCTTCATAGCGGGACGTCCTGGTGTGGCAGCTTGAAGAATGCTGTCTGGGATAGTGGAGAAGGAATCGTCGACATTTCCTCTGCCGACAAGGACCTGGCGACTCAATGGTACATATTTTGCTCTCCTTGGGCTGCTTAACAACCCTCGCCCACTGTCGTGGTTTGTTGTCATAGTAGCCTGCTCTTGCATACCATCTTGGTCTTCATTCTGGTCATCAGCCCCACTCGAGTCCTTTTGGGCCTCGATGTCGTTCGAAGTTCCTTCCGCTCCGGTATGTAGACTGCGCCGTAATGAATCCAGCGTCCGATTGATTATCCGGCTTGTTTCCTCGCCCATTTCATGTTGGTCCGAGGCTTGTTTACTGGTACTCTCGCGAAAGGAAGCTTGGAAGGAAGCTTGAAAGGAGGGTAGGGACTCCACTGCAATCATACTAAAGTCAGAAGCGTCTGCTATTGTGTCCTGTCCATGGTGTGTAAGTTCGTCGTCGCCCTCCACAGATTGGAGGTCACTCTGTGCGTCCGCTGCTTGGTAGTCCTCACTCATCATGTAATCATCATTTTCGGCCATCTCTTGGTGCGAAGAAGACGGTGAATTTGAGAACCGGTCTATGTTCGTCGGGGCTTGAGGGGACAGAGGTTGTAGAGAAGATGCTGCGTTATTACTCTGTTTAGGAGGGTGGGATGCGGGAGCGAAATTGTCGTCATCAAGGCGACTACTTGATGCTTCTCCTCTTCCCCTGTTTAACAATCTGTCTTTGCTCTTCTCTATATTCGATTCTACAGCAGGTGGACTAGTTGTAGCATCACCTGTTGTCTGGGCTCCAGTCCCGGTCGACACAAGGGGTGCTGGTTCTTCTGGTATTGGTACCTTCCGAGGCCGACCACGTTTCCTTCCGGTTGACTTATTTGACGCTTGTGAAGATGGAACAGGTGTGTTTCCAGAAGGCTTCCTCGGTGTTTTCTTTATTCTCGGCTTAGGTTTTGTTGTTTCCTCACCGCCTTCACCTCCAACACTTCCAACACCTCCCATATCCGTCGATGTATCGTCCAAGTTGCCGATCAATGATGATGGTTCATCTTCATGTCGCGCCTGTTTCGACCTTCTCTGTATTGGGGTCCCTGCCCTCTTCTGGCCTCTCGGCATAGGTGTCCCATTGCTGGTGCGCCGTGGCCTGCCACGTTTCCGGGGAGTACCAACGTCACCATCTAACAGACCAGCTTCATCATCAACGTCATTCAAGGGCACGGTCGTGGTGGTGATAGCTTCACGGCGGCGTGGGCTCTTCGTGGGTGACGCTGGTGGGGGGAACAGCTTTCTATTGACTCTGCCATTCTTCAAGGATTCTTCGGCCTCGACGGTCACGCGAATCCGCTGGGGCGATCGCTCGTCGCCAACATCGAGCTCGAAGGTTCGCTTTCGGGGCGACTGCGCGCGCGGTTCTCTTCTCGCGCTGCTATGCGGGATGGAGAAAGAAGACAGCTCGTGTTGCGCCTTGGCGGTGCGGCGTGTCACCGTCGCGGGTCGCACCGAGCTGGGGACCTCGTCGGCCAGCGGGTCTGGCGATGAGAGGTCAAGGAAATAGTCGGCGTCGCCCATTGCGGCAGCATCAGCGCGTCGCAGTCCTCGAGTATAAGCTAGTTAGCATCAATAGTGGCGTACATTAAAGTTGTGGTGTAAGCTATCTTAGTACTGCAGTCATGAGCTCGATAGGTGAGAATTCGGTGGACGATACTAGGATCGTGGATTGTGGACCACCAAAAAAGTAGTTTGTTTACTTTGGCACTTTCAACCTTTGGGCTAACACGGTTGGCATCTTTAGCTGAGCGCCTACAGTTAGACGTGGCGGGGCCGCCATGCGCGGGGCCTCTCTTCTTGAACGTCAGGTTAGCGTACATACAGTGCAATCACTGTACGAAGTCTACCTACCTACCTAGGTAGGTAGGTAACCTTAGGTACTTACTAAAACACCTTGCTGTGATACCTGAATAGCTGTGGCACCGACTTCTAACCATAACCAGCCATTGCCATGTTACACACTCATTCTTAAAGGTACAGACCCGTCAAATAAACATGATATGTTCCTAGGAAACCACATGCGTCTCTTATACAGGTGCTTGTAGCGTACTCTTTAGCGTCGCGCGTACACGCAATATCCTCCTCATCAACAGGCATTGCCATCACGACTGGTGCTTCTTAGAGATGGTTTAGGCTCTTGGCTTGAGCTGTTCTGAGGGAAGTCTATCCACAACTTAATCATTAGCGCAAGGGGGGGTCCCTGGGAGACGGTCACCGTGATGGTCACAGCCGTTCGAAATGGTCTCAGAAGTATGATACTCTTTTGATAATCATTCTGGCAACGCCGTCTCTATTCCAAAATGATTTCCAGCCTTCGAAATAGTCTCCAGCCTTCAAAATGGTCTCCAGAACCTAGGTAGGCATATAGACTTAGCCATACGCGTAGCCATACAGAACTTAGCCATACAGCCCACATACAGACTGGCCATACAGACTTGGCCATACAGCCTACGTACAAGGATAATCGCTGCAGTCAATACACCACCACCACCACCACCTCGCAGAGGCTTAAAAAGTAGCGGAATCGCTTCGCAGTTCGAGACTTTAGCGGAAGATTCCCTAGCCTTCGCGCCATAGTGAGATATTATATTTAGGACCGTTAACGGCACCGTTTTCTTCCGTTTTAGAGGCTAAACGGAGTTTTTAATAGCTGTAGCGTGCAGCTGTGATCGTTTTTATTTTTGGAGACCATGTCGAAATCTAGAGACCATGTCGAGTTTTTAGAGACCATGTCGAATTTCTAGAGACCATGTCGAATTTCTAGAGACTATATCAAATAAAACATTGGCTTAAAAATAAAGACAGTTTTGTATAGAAAACTAGTACTGTGACTGTCTGCAGAATTAAACATGATTTTTGAAAACCTATGACCGTCACCAAATTGGTGACCATCATGGTGACCGTCTCCCAGAGACCCCCCCTGGCGCTAATGAAGGGCTCTGAACGGATCTAGCCACTTGATCCTTACTAGGTAGGCAGCTGGGGTTTCATTCATCGAACCACAATATATGTGGTTGTATAGTATAGGATCCTCGTAACGCAACGTTTCTTAATACAACCAAGACTTGTGAAAACTGTCTTTTACGTGTCAGTTGCGTGGTAGTTGATTTACCCCCAAGCCCCTACACAGATCCATACTACGGGACACACGTGGCTACAATTGCAAAAGAAGCGAGCATTGCAAAGATTTTATCCAGGAAGTGTCATGATGTCGTCTACAGCTTTTAGGTATAAACTAAGGTAGAACTTATCCCCGATATTACGGTGCAGCAGTTATATGACCTCAGCCGGGCATTGATTTCCCCAAGAACCACTACAGGTTATGTAATCGCTGGATTAGCAAACGCCGTTATTTCTTTATGACACCATAACAATAAACCCCGAACTCCCATCTCCGACTCGAACCCCAACCCATGAGATCGAAGTTAGCGCTGATTTTATCCCCAGGTCTCGTGGAAACCCGAGGACGTCATTTGCCACAGCCCTCCATTACTCGGTCTCTTCAGGACGTCGTATACGCCAATGCTGTAAAAAGTCATGTTGTAGAACAAGCGTGCAAGACTATTTTTAGCGTCATGTCAAAATTCTATTTTGCTTTCACATGGTGCAGTCGTGCCGCGCCTTTCCACGGATTCATCTACTGATTACATATCGAATATTCCTTAGACCAAATAACGTGATTGAGGCCTGCACCAATCATAGACGAACCCCAACATCCCCGGCATTCGGTCGCTTTGAAATGTGCAGTTGCTGATAAATGACTTCGTATACCGTATTCTTTTAATATAAATGTAGTCTTCTCGTCGCTAACAGCAAAAGATTCAGATCAGATCATAGCAGCATCAGAGTTCATCTAGCAACTTATATAACACTTATACGACAGTTCACCACAAACAACCTCACAGGCTTCAATACCGAAGTTGTACCCAACATACTATTTAGTTACTTATAGTTCCACTTTAACATCACCCCTCGCCCATAATGCCCTCCGCCATTAGCACCGTACCCAGCGGCACAGTCACAGCAAAGCTAAACTTCTCTCGCCCTCCTCCAGATGGACAAGTAGCCTTCAACTACGTCGACGCCCCACCAGCCGGGGAGCCTCAGCACAACGTCGAGAGGCACTGGCAAGAGGTGACGATCGAGGACATTCGCGGCCGTGAGTCCGAGTTCAACTTAGACCACGATGCATTCCAGATCATCCAGGACGTGCCCGAGTCAAAGGAGACAGAATTCGTCGACGACGCCTCCATCAAAGCAAACTACTACCCAGAGGTAGAGAAGCTTCTCCTAGACAACATCCCGGGCAGCAACCGCATCTTCCTCTTCGACCACACCATCCGCCGCGCGGACCCGAAGGCCAACCGCAAGGCCGTGCAAACCGTGCACATCGACCAGACGGCGTATTCCGCCGAGAAGCGCGTGAGAAGCCACATGGGCGATGACGCCGAGAAGCTGCTCCAGGGCCGCTACCGCATCGTCAACGTCTGGCGCCCCCTGAACAAGAAGCCCGTCGAGTCGATGCCGCTGGGTTTCGCCTCCAGCTCGACATTGGATCAGAAGGATGTCATACCGGTCGAGCACCGATATCCGCACGGCTATATCGGGCAGACTGCCGCCATTGCCTATAATCCTAGCCAGAAGTGGTACTATCTGAGCGGCATGGTTGGCAGTGAGCGCCTGCTGCTGGAGTGCTTCGACAGCGAGAGTCTGAAGGAGGGCTCGACTGTCGATGGCGGCCGCGTCGCGCACACTGCCTTCGAGCACCCTCTGTCGCCGCCTGACGCCGAAGGCAGGGAGAGCATCGAGGTCCGCGCTATTGTTTTCGGACCTTGATTTCTGGATGTCGAGTATTGACGATTATACGAGTCGATGTAAATTTAATTCATAGGATTAGCATTAAGGAGGAGTTTAACTATAGATTTGATAACATTGGGATATATTAACTTACTATCGCGTTCCCCCTCACGTGTGTTATGAATGGATAGCGAATATGGGGTCAATCCATCAGGCAATCGTATTCAGCCCAGCAGCTTTCGTCGCTGCCCGTGAGGAAATACATCTCTAGAGTCCTTTTCTTCTTTCCTTTGTATCCTTGGGCATAACACAGGTATCCATGAGGCATAAGAACTTTGTTTTGTGAATCCAGAAAGCAGTCTATTACTACAATGATGAATATCGCTGCCTCTCGTATATATCAACTTTATGCTATTGTAATAAAATTCGCTCGGAAGGGCCCTCATCATAATCCAGGTCTTACGAAACACATCATAGGGCTATCCCACCCTAGTACCATAAATACCGCCAGCCCGCTGACGCCAATATGAGATTCCTGATACTCCTTCACTTCCCCAAAAAATGACAAATTTGAACTTATCATTTTCGTTTACCTCTTCCACTGCCAGTTCGACTCATGGCAACACCGCCTAGACTGCTCTGCCGGCTCATAGGTACTCCAGCAGATGAATTTGCAGCAGCATTTAAGGGGGCTTGGTTTGCGATGGGTTCATCTCGCACACTTGAGGACACGCCCAGAGCCTCTGCAAGCGCGTCTGTGGAGGGTCGAGCTCGTTGCACGTAAGTGACATTCTTGTTTCTCCGTTGAGGAATCGACATGGTCTCCAATAAACGGCGGCCGCCGTTGTCGACCTCAATATTGGCACCTTTGCCATTCTTAGTTTGGAAATTTTTCCAAATCGTCATTACCGTTATGTCGTGCTGTGCGTCTTCAGCGGACAAACTTGCGGGGGTGTTGGACTCCGATTTAACATATGCTTTGACGTAGTGAGATTGAATGAGTGGAGGCATCTTGGGTTCCTGGGCCGCCACCTTGTTGAGATTTCCGGGAAGCTCGAAATTTGCCAGCCCTTCTAAGCCGAGCATCTTATCATCGTAGAAGTTCTGCTGGCCACCCCTTGTGCTACGTGTAGTGTGCGATGGTTGCCGTTCCATCGTCGGTGCCGAAAGCTCTTCCTCATCCTCGTTGGCATCTCCGTTGCTGGTGTCGCTCTCTTCTGGCGAGGGTAGTACATTTCCTCTTGCGTCGCGACGGGTCAGTAGGTGTTTATGCGATGCTAGAGCCGCGGCATTATAAGTCATAGAGAGCTCTTTGTCGGTGAAAAGCTTGTCAATGCTATATACAGGACCAGTGCCCCGGCGCAGGCTCTTGAGTCTGTCAGTTTGCCAGAAGGGTGTGGCATTGGATGTGTCGCCTCTGCGAGTGGGCGCAGGCGACCCATCGTCGTCCGCAGCGTGACGTTTCCTCTTTTTATTGTCAGAGTATCCAGGCAGCTCTTCCATCTCACGGCGGAGCCTGGTGTTTCGCTTCCCATGAGGTCCACCAGGGCTGGCCGGGTTCGTCAGACTGAATTGATTCGGGTGCAAGAGCAAGGCCGAACTATCGGAAATGTCGATTGCTTCCTTCTCCTTGGTGAGCCGGTACTTCTTAGACATGATGTTATTGATCAGTCTGTCCTTGAGTGTATCGGACAGCGCCTTGTGCTCTCTCTTCGCTACTTCGATTCGGTAGGCATGGGTATTATGATAGTCTTGCATCTTCCGTTCGTAGTCATACTGAGTGAGTGTCAGCATAGGTCGCAGGGAAAGGGGCTGTCCGAGACCGCAAGGATGCTTACCTTCTGAGCCGTCATGTCGTAGTCGCGAGTTTCCAGTAGGTCCTCTACGTCGTGAATCCATTCTTGGAATGTAGGTCCAGCCATTTCCAGAAGGCTCCGGTGCGAGGCGCCGGAATTGTTATTGTTGTTGTTGGCTCCATTTGTGGCTTGCGATAGCTCTCTCTCCCTTCGCTCTCGGTCAATCTCGTCAAGCGGGCGGTCGGCGTAAGGATCGACTCGGGAAACAAGGTTAACGTCGACTTGGATCTTCTGCAACTCCTCTCGGTAGTGCCTATCCTTTTCCCGGTTGAACTGCTCGGAGAGAGCAGTCAGGCGTTCGCTCAAGGCCTGGCGCTTCTTGTCTCGCTTGGATTGTGAGGATTGCGGCTGGGGAGACTGGCGAGGGGGTTTACTGGTCCCCGCTGCTGGATGCTGTCCAGCATCGAGGGCAGCCATGACGGGCCACTTGTAGAAGGCGACTCTGGTGTGATAGTCGCAACGAACGGAAACGAACAGAGGGCGAAATACTAGGGTCCAAAGGTTGGGATGGTGGAAGAGGATGAGGTTTAATCTATCTTACTGTTCGAGTTGTTGGTTGCAAGAGAACAGCGTGCGAAACTTCAAAACGATCCCTGTTTTAACGGGCAGTTCTCTTATAATATTGAGTTTGTGAGCAATGGAAATATAATGGAATTCGAAACACCTGTGCGTTTGAATGGGAGGTAATGGTAAATAGAGAACACAAGTTGGGAGGGTGTTTACGGTGTAAAAGCAGGCTAGTAAGTAGCCGGGGCTCCTAAGGGAGACTCCAGGTATCGATAGGATAGAGGACCAGGGCAGAGGTGCTCTAAAAAGAGAACATGTGCTCCACTTGCCTGATTTGGCTATATTAGATCGGAATGCGTACATCGGACCAATGGCATCATACATAGATCAGTCACCAACATGAATCTGTTCCAGGTAAGTCTTAACAAGTAGGGCAAACACGTGTAAATGTTTGATATACTGCCACCACACGACCTAAAACATCTTATGAATACACCTGTTTTAAAGTCTCTTCAGAACCGCGTCAGGCACCTTTCGGGCTGTAAGATCAGAATTAGAACGGTTCTCTCAACGGTAATAGTACAACCTGAGCCGGGTACCTGAACACAAGTATCTGCAGTGTCCGATTCCATACGCATTTCGTGCAGCTATGTCATATTATTCGTTGATCACTACTTTCCGGGTACCAAAAAACATACTCTGAGTACACCTGGATCTCTTGGCACAGAATTCGATAAGGCAGCAGACACCCCTCCAAATTAATAGTTCTAGCTTAGATTACAAAACTTGTGACCCGATCCAGCAAAGATATCGAAAGTTCTATGCGGCTTCGAGACACCATTTAGATACTAAGGCAAAATCAGTATGTTTTTTTAAATAGAATTTCAAGGGGTTTCAAAGTATGGGCGAAATCTAATTACACGCCCAAAGTATACTCACATGTGAAGCAAGTATAGATAACGGAAGTTCAATCATATCACCGGAAATCCTCATCTGCATAGTTATTCTGACTATTACGACAAGGATCGTGTTGCAGTGGCTAAGGCTCAGGCACGTATTCGCCGGTGGGATTACAGAATACCCAGCTAAGTCATAGAGGTCTTTATCAACGACTACGACCTCTTGGGATAACGCATACTAGCCTCAGAAGAAACCATGTTAACTAAGTAGGTTCAAGACATATCAGCTAAGGTTATTTTGATATTAAATCATTATCTCTTGGCTTAGGGAACACCCTGTTGTGATAAGATCTCTTAGTACGCTAAGTCCCTACCTTCTATCGTAGAGCGGTTCGGTGTTCAAGATATCCGATAAACCTGGTAGTGTGTTACTCCTTGTTAAGGAATTGTGTTAGGGTGGTATAATGGTAAATACTTTCAGTCATCAACCAAGGAGCCAGGCTCTTTATATTAACTTTCTATTAGAAAACGAGAAGTAACGGGAGTGAAAACATACTCAACTAGCTAGGTACTTAGCAGGCATTTAGGTTGACAGTTTATTATGGCCAATAAGTATTTACAGTGATAACTCATCGATAGCTCTTGTCCCCGTCTTGCAAGCGCGGGTGCGGCGCTGAATTACGACAAATGGACACTAAGAATTTACGGTCTTAAGTGTAGGGCCCAAAAACTAACCCGGACGCTTGTCCGTCTTCGTTTTGTTATTGATACAGTCATCATACCTCTATATATCCCGTTGGGAGCTGGGTCACTCGACAATGAGCACCCCATCTACCAAGAGTGCGCTGTTTTGTCATTGTTTTTGCTAGCACTGAGTTCTTGAGGAGATCAGACGACTATTCACCACATCCTCTAGGACGTATTCATCATGACACCATCATTTCAAGAACAGCAATGGAGTTTGAGGAAACCCTTCAGTGGTCTACTAACCCCTAACTACTACTTGCCTAAGCGTGGCTACCAACCGGCCTTACTGCTTCCTTTAAGCCATGAGTGTATATTGTATATACTGTGCCACTCAATGATATGTAGCAAGGTCAAGAATTCGAGAATCCAAGCGCTGCATTCGTTAAGAAACATATCGTTCAACGCTGAAGCCGGTCAGCCGAGGGCTAGGAAGGCCCTTGTTCTGGAAACGTTCAGAAGATCACAAGTCGTGGTTACTCTACGTCGCTGTCTAACCTCTATCATGCCTTTGCGAGGGGGAAGCGACGATGTCCACGGTCGTACGGCTCGAAACTTCCAAAGATTAAAGCGGCTGTGTGTTCCTGCAGTCTAGAATAATGAAGGTGCGAAAGTCTCTTCACCGTGTTAGAACTATGGTATTCGGGGGGGTGGTCATGATAACAACAACGGCCAACATCATTCATTCCTATTACCGCTCTCATACCTATGTAGTCGCCAGGAATACAGACACACTCTCAGTCACTGGGATATATCTACTAGTGCACCTTATATTAACTTCCTCCAATCACTACTCATCTTCCTACGAAGATGGCGTCTGAAAGCAAAGATACTCCCTTGGGTAGAGAGCAGAAGTCGGACGAACAGCCAGCTCATAATGAGCAAGGCCATGCCACCGATGAGGAGAAGAATAGTTCGGTCTTCGTCGACAGTTCGCAGTGCAACCAACATCAGGACCAAACACCGAAACCTACTAAGAAGTCCTGGCGCACCTGGTTGCTGACCCATCGTTGGGGTTCGTTCAAAGAACGTCCACGCTAGTTGTGGTGGACAGTCCTGATCACGTTTGCTGTCGTAGTCATTGGTCTAATCATCGCTGGTATCATCTTAATCTATTACGTGAGTTACAAAACTTTCTACCGCCTTGTTACTTGCAGGTGGGAAGAGGAAGATAGGTGAGATGTGCACCTTTCCGTTCTAACGTGTAACTCTACTTAGGGAACTGCATACTACCGTATAGGTAAATTCATTCTGAAAGAGGGCCTGGGAGGTGACGAAAAGGCATCCATGAACAATGAGACGCAGGTACAAGTGATACCAGCAGCTACAAGCATTGAGGTACAACAACCATACACAACCGGACGTGGCGCAAGCCGTGAGATCGCCAGAGTCAGACACCTCGAGAAGACTCGCCCGAGAGACAGTAACAAGAAAGAAAGGGGTACCCAACAGCAGGTTCGTGAGAATCAAGAAGAAAGCTGCGGAGAACAGGGAAAAGCCGTGTGTTACTCTCAGCACGTGTCTCCTGAAGAGAGTATGCGAGCCGACATAACCGTTCAAAACAGGACACATGTTATGCCAGCGGCAAAACTTGCTACTCAGGCTTCGGATCATCCGCGGACATCTACTATTGCAGAGACGGGTCGAACCCCCCTGATACGAAGAACACTCCACACGGAGGAGTAGAGAACCCATTTGAGGGTAAAGGGTTCTCCGAGAATGACTATGTTCCACCTAGCGCGTACACTGTTACTGCAACTTCGAGTACGCAAGCTTTCAGAGTTCCGAAGCTAGGTGACCCTTCCCGGTCAAATGGACCCATCGGAATTCGACCTGGCTTCGGATTCTCGAGCATCCCGATCCTTGAAGAGATTACGCTAGGCGCTTCTGTGGTGGTCGCTTGGATTGCTGCTTGGAGATATCTCTGACCCAACTGTGAAATTGGGCTTAAAGGACGATGGCGATATAGTATAATGGATTGGATACTGAAACTCGGCCTCAAGGGAGTACCTGATCAAGCCTGATTGAGTAAAACTGCCTGTGAATCCTAGACTACCCGCCCGACTCGTTTGAGGGTCAGCTGAACCGCCCTAGACTCTAATCCTGCAGAAGGTTACAAATAGATTAATTGTATTCCCATTTACGTTTGACGTTGGGTATCGTGACACAGAAGCCAATCGGTAGCTTTCCAGCTCGGATTCGGAGAAGACTCGGCATTAGAATGAGGCTAGACTCAGCTTTCAGCCAAGCCTTATTAACTTCACGCTACGATAAGCCTCAACGGGTAGCGTACATAGGTACAGCATACTACCTACATCTAACCGCACCTCGAGATACCTCGCACCTCGAAATCGTGGTGCAGAAATGTTACAAATCTTGAGATTCGACCTGGATATTCTCCGTCGCGGCTACGTATGACCCGTAGCCTTTTAGATAAACAGACTTATATGACGGACCACGCAGGAGCGCCGTTACTTGCGCGGCAGAGCGACGAACCCGATGACTTTGATGAGGAAACCCGTCTCGACGAGCACGACCCGCAGATATCGGACAGCGACAAGAAACATGCTGGCCGTCTCGGATCTTTCATCTGGCTGTTGACGTTATCAGCGGGCATTAGCGGTCTCCTATTTGGCTGTATGTCGCAACCCTGTCTCCCGTTGACGACGACGAACTGCTTATTAACCTACTATCACATGCAGATGACACAGGAGTCATATCCGCAACCCTCGTCTCAGTCGGGACCTCGCTATCCGGCCGCGCGCTAACCTCCCTCGACAAATCCATCATCACGTCATCCACGTCGCTCTTCGCCCTCGTCGCATCTCCGTTATCCTCGATCCTCGCGGATCGCGTCGGTCGCAAGCCCGTCATCTTGGTCGCGGACGTGCTATTTATATCCGGGGCCCTGATCCAGGCCCTCAGCTCCTCCGTGCCCTCCATGGTCTTGGGCCGCTCGATCGTGGGGCTCGCCGTCGGCGCCGCCAGCTTCGTGACCCCGCTGTATCTGGCCGAGCTGGCCCCGGCCGCGCACCGCGGCAGCATCGTCACGATGAACGTCCTGTCTGTCACGCTGGGCCAGGTCGTTGCGTATATCATCGGCTGGATATTCGCGGAGCACGGCGACCCGGCCACGGGCTGGAAGCTCATGGTCGGCCTGGGCGCGGCCCCTGCGGTTCTGCAGTGCCTTTTGCTGTTTCTGATGCCTGAGACGCCGCGGTGGCTGGTAAAAGCTGGGAGGTCTGACGAAGCGCGTGCGATTATTCAGAAGACCTGTGGCTCTGACCCTGTCGCCTTGCAAATGGTCGACAGCATCTTGAAGGATATCGAAATCGAAGTTCGAGAAGAAGAGGAAAGTGCAAGCCTGGGTAATGGCGACGGCAAAGGTAGTGGTAGCTGGCTGGCAGTGTGGCATGAGTTGCTTTTTGTGCCGAAGAATAGGAGAGCGTTGACTATTGCCTGCTTACTTCAGGGGCTGCAACAATTGTGCGGGTTTGTAGGTATTCTCTGTATTGTGGATTGCTCTGAGACGTTCATTAATTTTTCTGTAAACTCATTGCTAATGCCCCTCTCTAGAACTCTCTCATGTACTTCTCGGCGACGATCTTCCTCATGCTCGGCTTTACTGTGCCTACTCTGACCTCTCTTACCGTGGCTTCTACGAATTTCATATTCACAGTCTTAGCACTGCTGCTCATCGATAGGATAGGCCGGCGGAGGATCTTGCTGTATTCGATCCCATTCATGGCCTTTGGTCTACTCGCAACAGCCTTTGGTTTCAGCGAATCGGGAGTGTCCTCCGTCGACGCTCAAGCGCCGCAGTTGACACGGAACGCCGCCGTCTTCATACTCGTGAACATCATGCTCTACGTAGCTGCTTACGCACTTGGGCTTGGGAACGTGCCGTGGATGCAGAGCGAACTCTTCCCACTCAATGTCCGGTCTCTAGGTAGTGGACTTGCCACAGCGACGAACTGGCTAGCCAACTTTGTGGTTGGTTTGACTTTCTTGCCTCTCATGGATGCCTTCGGCCCATCCTCGACTTTTGTGCTATATAGTATCGTGTGTATCGTCGGGTGGATTGCGATCTGGTGGATTTATCCGGAGACCGTGGGTATCAGTCTCGAAGAAGTTTCTGGTTTACTTGAGCATGGCTGGGGAGTGAGGTGAAGCAGGGTCACCTTGAAAGTTGTGGACAGATCTTCTTTACAGTAGACTCCGTTAATAAAAAGTAAACAGAGTGTAACTTTTTCGTTGATTCGCTTGTTAGACTTTATCAGCAGGCAAACACCTGAATCATTCTATAGCATATAGCACTAGACGCTATTCTCGGTTCGACCGCGTCTAGCAAAACTCGAAACGTTCGACAGGACATCCTAGCAAAAGCTCGAGTCGTAGGCGATCGTGCAATATACATAGGGCCTTAGTTGTTGGCATCCACAAGCGGGATATGTACCTAGATACTGTCTAGCGCAATATACATACCGAGGCATCGTTGGCGAGCAGGATATTAGTCCATATTCTACCTAAGGCCGGCGGGGTTTAAGATTGGTCTATTGATGTCTTCAAGTTTTGGCTTGAAACTCAATATGGGTCTTTTCACACTGTTACATGATTATGTCTGTCCTCTATTGATATTCACACTTGATCCTGCCTATTGGAATCATAGCTTGTAAGGCACCTCGGTTTAAGCCAGGGGGGCTTACAGTTTGCCATGAGGAGTTAAATCAAGACTAAAGATCAAACCAACCTCAACTCAGCATGTATATCTATGTGAACCGGATGGTAAGCGGATATAATCTACATTTGATATCATGTTACTGGTAGATTATAGCAGCGTTGCCGAGGGACTGACCAGGCAAACAACAGGAGAAGCTATTCGCAGTGGTATAACAAACTGAAACATGACTATCGAGCGGACCTCGGAAGCGCCGTGTTTAGATCTAGTATGTGTACTTAGATATTTCACGTAGGGCTGTTACTATTCTGTTTAATAGTACCTTGCATGAATACTCGGAAATAGAAAATATTTTTTTTATCCGTTGACTCAGGCTTTTCCGATAATAAGCACCGGCCATGGCCAGGATATCTATGCCTTTCTGTAATTGGTTAGAGACGTTCTAGCCATGTGGCCGGGTGTGGATGTGGATCTACAGTAGGGGGCACTGGCGGATTTAATCTGTACGGCGAGCGGCTTTGAGGAGTTTCGCAATGAAGGGAGCTGCCGTTTTTCCGTTATGCAGCACAGGCCGCGCCGTTAACCACGGACCACTACGCTGCCGTGATCAGCTTATGCAGCAAGGGTGAAGTTGCGTCAAGAGTCGATGGCATTGAATCATAACCCCGATGTTTGCTACCGTTACCGGTATAGTACTGTCTACTACGGCAGAGGGATCTGTGTAGATCCGACCATAAGTTGAGATGATATGCATATACCTGTCAGATGACGTCGAAATGCAGGCATACAATATCACTAAATTGAATAGGTAGAGGAGTGGGATAAGTAAGTATGAATGAGCAGACGAGACTCCGCTTACAAACATTGTGCGTAGCAGGTGTTTAGTTGGCGGCTGTGGTCGGAAGAAGAGGGTGAGGTGGGGGTTGCTTTGTATGTTCGCTGCAACCCTTAACGGGCCTTTAAAGGAGGTACCAATACTTTACGGGATATGGGGCTTGTTAAACTCCGATATGTCTGTTAGTAATATAAGCTGCAACCACTGTGCTGGTATGAATCAGTTCAAGATCTGATAATAATAATAGTCTTCGCTCTCGCAATCGTTTATATCTCCATATTCGCTCTTATAGTCATGTCCCCGCGGTTAGAGAGATCGCATCAATAGTATTTCTAGAGGCGTTAGACACCACAACCTACACGTGTAGTTGTCTCGACGATCATATCCATTTTGCAACAGAACCACAGTGATCCACCAAAGTCTGAATGCTTAACACCAAAGCGACCAATTGTTCATGTCTATTGTCATATATAAACTACATAGCCCAAAACGACAAGTGTTTGCTAAAGTGATGTTTGCTACAAAAGCAGAATGATACGGCTAGGGATTCAGAATCGGAATTCAGTATCGGAATTCGCGCTTAGTGTAACAATTCTCTGCGTGCGAACTTACCGTATTGGTAGTGCAGCGCCATGCTGTTGGTATAACCTACAGAGCCCTATTGGTTGAAGTAAGACAAGCTAAGAGAATGCGGGAGGAATGTGCCCCCCGTTGCCTCGGCATCCTAGGAACGAACGATCCGTTGCCCGCGGTCTGTTCTCAGTGCTCCATCGGCGCATCCCTTTGTTCCCACTTGGCCCAAGTAGAGTTACATGTACAGTTGCTTTCAGCAACAATTTCGTCATCAATCTTGATTACAATCATGACCCCACCAACAACATGTTAGTAACTTCTAGACCACTCTAACGACTAGGGAAGAAAAAAAATTGAAGACGCGAAAGGCCGACTTATTCATGTCCACTGATTTGTATAACATGTCATCGATAGAACCGCTTTCTTTATGAATCCATCATTCCCCCTTCAGTCCAGCACTAGTAAACTTTCTTCTCATATCATACATACCTACTTGCACTATAAACCATCCCTGCAACTGTCTCTATAGCCTTAAAGCACCAATATCTTATTAGACATAATTACCTTACTTTTAACATAGGCTTCAAAATCTCGAGACTGAGTTACATGCTAAACAGTCGGTAAAACACATTTTACAGCCGGCATTATCAAGCAAGGTTGCAGCTGCAAGGAAGATGAGGTTAGACGAAGTCGACCGCGAGCTGGTAAGAGCCGAGAGCGATGCGCTCTCCAGCAGCAGTCCCCAGCCACAGCACCGCAGAGCCAGCAATGAGGTCGAACGTGTGCTTTCAGTATCATCCGTGTCGACGGTGTCATCGAGTGATGCCGGCGGCCTCTCTCATCGCCCGGTCAGCATGAACCGGGTTCCCACATCACGCGATCTCGAGAGACATCCCACGGAACTCAGCCGGATACACACTGCTTTAAGCCAACACAGCAGCACAGTCGGACGGGATCCCAACTCCAGACGGCGGGACTCAAAGCCGCTTCCAGCTTTCGGCGGCGGGAAACCTCTTCCACCACCGTTGCCTGACCGTGAGGCGTACGTAGTGGAATTCGAGGGTCCTGATGACCCTTATCATCCTCAAAACTGGCCACTGAAGAAAAAGTACGTTACGATCTCCCCCTTAAGAATATATGATACGGTAGCTAACAAAAGTTATCTATTAGGCTTATCACAGCCGCCATTCTGGGCTATACAACGATAACATCAGCATTCACATCTAGTATCTTCTCGGCTGCGATACCTTACGTAGCAAGGGAGTTTGATGTTAGCAGTGAGGTCGGGACATTGGGCGTGTCGCTCTACGTCCTCGGTTTCGCAACAGGACCTACTATTTGGGCACCCCTGTCTGAGTTGAAGGGGCGGCGTCTGCCCATTCTCTTATCAATGTTCAGCTTCTCTATCTTCACCATTGCTTGTGCCGTGGCCAAGGACCTGCAGACACTACTTATCTGCCGGTTCTTCGCGGGTTTCTTCGGGGCTGCGCCTCTTGCCGTTGTTGCTGCTGTGTTCTCCGACATGTTTGACAACGCAACTCGAGGTGTCGCCATTACTTCCTTCTCCATGGGTGTTTTCACCGGGCCGCTTTTGGCACCATTGGTAGGAGGCTTCATCGTTGACTCCTATCTTGGCTGGCGGTGGACCATGTACATCACGTCATTCATGGGATTTCTTGCTTTTGCCCTCGACGTTCTCTTCATGCACGAGTCCTATCCTCCAGTCGTTCTTGTCGAAAAAGCTGCCGAGCTGCGCCGCCGTACCTTGAACTGGGGCATTCATGCTAAGCAAGAGGAGATTGAAGTCGATCTGGGGGAGCTGATACAAAAGAACTTCACGAGGCCCCTGAGACTTCTTCTCTTCGAGCCCATCGTCACTCTAATCTCCATCTACGTTGCTTTCATCTATGGTCTTCTTTATCTCTTCTTAACCGCCTACCCTCTTGTCTTCCAAGGCGTTCACCACTTCAACGCAGGCCAGTCAGGCATCGCTTTCTTAGGTATGGTTGTTGGTCAGCTTATTGCCGGTGTAGCTGTGCTTTGCACGCAGCCGTGGTACCAACGCAAGCTTGCTGCCAATAACGGAATACCCATCCCTGAATGGCGTCTACCTATCATCATTGTTGGTGGTGTTGCATTCGCCGGAGGTATTTTCTGGTTCGGATGGTCTGGATACCGTGCCGATATTCACTGGATCGTACCTATTCTATCGGGTATACTCAGCGGCTTCGGTCTGTTGACCATCTTCCTTCAATCACTAAACTATCTCGTCGATTGCTACCTCATGTTGTAAGTCTCGCTTCCATTTACTTCTATGTTTTGTTGAGTTCAAACTAACATTGCCTTCAGTGCTGCCTCGGCTATTGCCGCAAACACATTTCTCCGTTCTCTGTTCGGAGCTACCTTCCCGCTGTTCGCCACGTATCTGTTCAAGGGACTCGGCATACAATATGCTTCCACTCTTCTAGGAGGCATTGCCACTCTTCTCATACCGATCCCGGTGCTTTTCTACATTTACGGACCTAAGCTCCGAGCAAAGAGTGCCTTCGCCCCCAATATGAGCAACATGTCGAAGGGTGCAACGAAAATTCCAAGTCCCGATTCCGGGAAAGATGTGTCTGAGGAACCTAAAGACGAAATCGATCACGCAGCTGCTTCTAACATTCCAAGAAGACGAAGCAACGCTGGTAATGTTTAAGAATCATCATCACGAATTAAAACTAATATTTGCATCACTGGCGTTGGTCTAGAATGGGTTCATGCATTACGTAGAGGAATGGAGGTCATTGGCTCTAATTGAGCGAGCATTTTACGGCTTCTATCAAAGGGATCTGATTGAAGTAGGAGCCAACCTGGTAGATACCTTGCCTGAGTAATATATACCTCGAATTAATGAATAAATAGATTACTTATAATCAAGTGTTTACAACACCGTGAAATTGAAATACAAGTAAACAGTTCGATCTTCTGATCTCTTAAGAAAGGTTCTGAGCCCATTGCCTTCTCATCCAAACTGACTGCTTTACCTAGAAATTTAAACTTCGTATCAGGATTCCGATCGCCAGCCGATGGTGTCTCTAGAGCCTGTACCCGTTCTCGCCCACAACAACGCATCAAGTATTGTACCTATAATGATATGCACACTAAGCAGAAAAGCGATACAATCTCGGCTCTGTATAGTTTACCGAGGTTTACCGAGCTATATAAACCATCAAAGAAAGTGCACAATGAGGCGCATTCATCAAAGTAGCATATCTTTCCTGTAACTATTGCAACGTACCCCCGAGTTCCCAGTCCTAACTGTAGCAAAACTATGTCGCCATCTCAAACCAAATTATTGGTTTCCTAATCTGGAATGATTTTGGATGTCTCGCCATTTATAAGTAGTACAGCTACCTACCACGATTCTGCTACGCATCAACCCCCAAAATCGTCTTATCCGCCGCTTATTTGATGATAATAAAGTTAAGCTTGAGATGTGCAGATTTGATACAAATCTTTAATCGATTTATTGCATAATTCGAATAGCTCTATTCTACTGATAGCCCAAGCGCTGTATGTTTATCAACCTGAACGGAAAGAGGCTATGGATTAACAGCCTAGAAAAAGATATAGAGCTTGGACATGAGACGAGCCAGCACAAACCAGTCACGCAGAGCTCTGGAATCTGGTACTGTAAACATGAGGTAGAACACCGTATTCATGTGACATCAAGATCGTAAGAGTTCTCATAGTATATGTAACTATGACAACTACTTATAATTTCAAAGAACTCAAAGTTTATTGAAGCTCAGCAACATACAAACAGAAAACCAAGTACAACTTCATCTCTATATACACTCGCGTATAGAATGTTCTTAGACCTCATGATAGCTGCCACAGTAAGTCAATCAAACAGTATGGCTCTCACTGACTTCCTCGGACTTCTCCTTTGATAACTAGCCTTGTATTTCCATCCAGAGTTCTTAACTAGAAGCTTCAACTGCCCATCTCTTAATCAATGGACAAATCAACGTAGTAGTCCACCATACGCACATGCTCAAACCTTCACTCGTTGCCAATCTCACGATATAGGCAAGTAATTAGATAGATAAAATAAAGTGACTCGCCGAATATTGTCACCCAAGACCTAGGGATACACATAGATGTTTGCTGATGTTACTCTTCGCATAATTACCCGTCGGTCACCGATTGGGCGACTTTCAAAAGGAGTCGATGCTACCTCTCTTCCCTTTAACTAGTAAGAAACAGAATCACATTCCCGAACCACATACTCAAATACCTGGAAACAACCTCCCAGGGCTGTTAGACGAGGTGATGTAACAAAAAACATCGAGACTTTGATTTATACATCTTGGCACGTCTATGTGTCTATGTGTAAGGTAGCAAGATGACCAAACCAAACCGTCTATGCTTTCTGTCGCTTGGCGTAGAGATTCTCCGCCGATGTGATGCAATGCATGTTTGCGCCCAGCTTGTTCATGGTCTCCATCCACTCCTCATACTCATCCGAGTCGAAAACGATACCACCTCCTACACATATATCAGGTTAGTCACATAGTGGCCTACGGGCTAGTGGTGCTTGACATCGGGGGATTGTAGTTTAGTATGGTCAACTCACCAGCCTGAAGGTACGCAACGCCGTCCTTCACCATCATCGTTCGTAGGGCTATACAGGTGTCCATAGCTCCCTGCTTTTCGTTGCCCTTGGTGTCTACGCTGTTATAACCAAAATACCCCACGGCACCAGCATAAATACCCCTCTTTTCTTGTTCCAGCTCAGCAATTAATTCCATCGCCTTTACTTTAGGGGCTCCAGAGACGGTGCCAGCAGGAAATATAGAGCGGAAGGCATCAAAGCGCGTTTGACCAGGGCGCAAGACACCGGAGACCTGCGACACAAGGTGCTGGACATGGCTGAACTTCTCAACGACCATGAGGCGATCGACACGCGTCGTCAGCGGGTCGCATACGCGATTGACGTCGTTACGCGCGAGATCAACCAGCATGACATGCTCGGCGCGGTCTTTCAGCGAAGACCGTAGCTCGTTGGCGAGGCGCTCGTCCTCCTCTGGCGTCTTGCCGCGCTTTACTGTCCCGGCGATGGGATGTGTAATAATGCGACCATCCTCTTCTTTTACTAGTAGCTCGGGCGACGCACCCACGATCTGGAAGTCTCTGCAGTTTACGTAGAAGAGGTAGGGCGACGGATTCACTGTGCGCAAGTGGCGATATATGTTGAAGGGATGTAAAGTGGTTGGGCGTGCGAACCGCTGCGACGGCACCGCCTGAATAATGTCGCCGACGACGATGTGCTTTTTGAGTTCGGTGACATGGTTCTCGTAGCCTGCGCGGCCGACGTTGGATGTGTATTCTTGACCTAGCTTGATAGGCTGTTGCTCGGGAAGGGGTATGTCGGGGGCCGTGAGGACGTCAATGAGCTCGCGAATGACGGCGGTGGCCTTGTCGTACTCGGCGGGCAAGGAAGCGAGGTCGTCGGGGATGTCGAGATACGTAATGACTTTGATGACGCCGTAGAAGCTGTCGAAGGCTACAATGGTGTCGAAGAGCATGAACAAGGACTCGGGGATCCTGAGCACATCCTTCATCGGGCGGGCCGTCTTGGGCTCGAAATATCGCACACAGTCGTATCCGACATAGCCAATGGCGCCGCCGGTGAGCGGTGGCAGCCGGAGATCCGGTACTTCGGCGACGACCCGTTCGGCCAATTCCTTCTCCAGGCCCGGTAGAGGGTCTACAGCCTCGCCATGCCCTTCTCCCGTCGTGATGATCTTCCGTGGCCCCGCCCCCACGAAGCTATAGCGGCCAACTCGCTCGGTGGCGGCGCTCTCGTATAGGAATGAGAAGTCGGATCGAGAATGGGCCGATACCTTCAAGTAGGCGGCCGAAGGTGTTATGAGATCGGCAGATATCTGGCCGTATAAGGGGACAAGATTGGGCTTCTTGGAGCTTGCGGGAGGTGGTTGCGAGAGTATGTCCTGGACCGTTTCAAGCGACGGCAGAATGACATCCTGTCAGACATCGTCAGTCATCGTCGTCTGCTATCGTCTTGAGCTGGAATAAAGTGGGCGGGCGTGGTGAGATCCTACTGCTTGTGCCATTGTGTTGTCGAATTTCAGATGCAAGCCAATATCTGTATATAGGCGAGGTGATCCGCCTCTCTTGAGGCTTTACCCTGACTTTATTATTTTTATGTTTGTTGACTCACCCGGCGGCAGTTCCAATTCCCTTAGCTAAACTTCACATTGAGTTCCGAGGGGCCGAGCGCGGGGCAAGGTGGGCAGTGGAGGACATCTACGATACAGTAATCGTATCTCCATATCCATACTGTATGGAGGGGAGCTGCTGCTGCATATGCGTACAGTGCGTATTTATATCAATAGGGGTCCTCTATGTAGGAGATTCCTATGGCTTCAGGCACAATCAGAACCGGTGCGAGCAATCAGTCGAAGGAACATACAGTTGCGAACAGGTACCTACTCGAGTATATGCTAGTAGTGGAAGCGACCCTAAAGTCTTATTCAATTCTTTCTCTATTCATTCCCAACCTGCAAGGAACTACTTTTATCGATATGTATACTAGGTTGTAGCCCCAACATTCCAGTATTCCTACTGTAGTATGTGACACTTCCTATATGTATAGACTATCAGATCAGGCCAAGGAATAAAACGGGACGAAGCACCAACAAACCGAGGGCCTAGGGACTTCATGCAATCTCATACCATTCCCGTCGAATAGTCTCGCGCAGAGTGTGATGTGTGGGAATAGGGGGTGGAAAGGGGGTATCCGCCTCACTTCCAACAATCAATGCCGAGTACCATACCAGTTTCCAGTATATAAGACTCTCCGGACAACAATATAGGTGAGTCGTCGTCTACAGGCGCGAACACCCGCTTTGTTAGTGCAGGGCGACAATTCCGCTAGCTCTCAACCGCCAATGCTTTTGCGCCGACCAACCTCGCACCCGCGCCCTTGCCGTCCGTCGTCAGGACCCAGTACTCGACTTTGACGCCTCCCTTGGCGACCCGGTAGACCCGCACATCGTTTCCCTTGCCAGCCTTGCTCACCGCGTCGAGAATCTCCTTGTACTGTCCTTGCGTATCCCAGTCGGCCGGGTCTTGTATCTCGATGTCCGCGTTCGACGGATCGGGGTGGTGTATTAATTTGGCCAATTCCTCTGCAGATCAAGTCTTTGTTAGTTACCATCGATAGAGACGGGCACAATAGGTTCGTTTCGCAGGCCGCTTGAAGGCTTGGTTCGTAGATGTAGACATAGCCATAAAGCGTAGGTACGAATGCGAAAATGAGTGTAAAGGAGAGATCGCGCGCTTTGTGTAAAGTATACATCAACACACCTTCATCGGGTAATCCTTTGCCGCTCTCGTCCCACGCTAGGCACACGGGCACGAAGGGCTCGTCGGCATCGCTCACGTAGAATGCGTCTTTTGTGGCTTGCTGGATGGCGGCGGGGATCTTGGCGTCGTCATCCGTGGCCTTGAACTCTCCCTTGCTCTTGCTTTGCGGTTCGGCGTAGCCTTCGTTCGGGTCCCGATTGGCCTTGTCGAGGAATGCCATGTAATCCTCGTCAGACGCCATTTTCGTTGCTGCTGTGGTTGCGAAGTCTCGAGGACTGGACTGTCTGTGAGCGGTTTGCCGTTGAAATTGTCCGTCTGATCCAGCAATGGCGGGATAGCCTGGTCGCGGTAGGGCAGAGAGTAGCAGAGGTCGATCTAGGGTCAGTAGGCCTTTTTGTGAAATATACCGTTTTGGATACAATCCGAAGCGAGAGGAACGGAATTTGGTGCAAGCCGCTGCTGCTTGTTTAAGACAAGATGTTGAATATGTCGTCATTGACACAGGATTATCGGGTAGGAAAGTGAACCAAGCGGGTGCATCGTGGTTGATTTCTCGCTTTTGCATTGATTGGGCTCGTTACATCATACCAGTCATATCTACATACTAGTAGTACTGCTTGCACTTATCGGTAGGTACGTACTGGATCCCGTGGAGTAGCCTGTGTAACAGTAGGTATGCGGGGCATATTGGGCTCGGAGGATCTAAGTAACTACATGAGGTACCGTATAGCTGTTGTGCCTACCTATCACACGGTAAAATCACCTTTAGTTTTAAAGGCTACAAACATATCATTCAATCTTGATCATCAAATAACATATAACTTCTTAGCTGCTGGTAGCAAGCCTATAGCATCGTCGAAAATGTATGAAGGAGTCACGTTCTCGCTCCAAGTTTCAACATCTGTTTAGCTGCAGCTGGTTACTACTACGAGCAGGTACGAGCAAAGATGAATCATCACATATTAGGTAGTGGGCACAATACAAAGTCTCAAATACGGCACGCAATTTGGTTGGGGAATCTTAATGGGCTTTCTTTTTTTTTTCATTCATGCAGTTCTCTCATTAGCTGCAACTCATATGCCAATCCGTAAGACCACCACGCCCATTGCAGTAGCCGTAAAGGAAACCGAGAACACCGATGCAAAGACCAAATAAATGGAAATACAAAGCTGCTTTAAGAGCTCTGTACCAGGTCCTTCTTGAGCGTACCCAGGAACTGCTTCTTCTCGGCGGGGGTCTGGAAAGCACCGTGACCAAACTCGGACGAAGTGTCGATCCACTTCAATTGGACCTTCTCCAGGGCTTTTCTTGAGGTGTGAGTGAACATGGACTTGCGCAGGGTCATGACCCGCTTCTTGACACCAGGGATAGAGCCCTTGACCATGACGAAGTCGTTCTTAACCTCACCATAGCGGACGAAGCCACCAAGACTATTGTTCACTGTTAGTTTTGCATGCTAATAATAGGTTGCGAGGAGAAGCAAGTCTTACGGGGTGATGGTCTTCTTTGTGATATCCTGTTCAGTAGAGGCGTTGCTCTCGTCGTCGCCCTTGCCGATGCGGTAGATCTTGTGGTTAACTGAGGTACGGTGGTGGTAACCCATCTGACCAGCACGGGCAACAGTCCACTGGACGTGGGACGGATGCCAGGCACCGATACAAGCAACCTTGCGGAGACCCTTGTGTGTCTTGCGCGGCAGCTTCTTGGTACCCCAACGGGCAGTGACACCGTTGAAACCGTGACCCTTGGTGACGGCAATGACGTCGATCATCTCGTCCTGCTCGAAGATGGAGTCGATGCTGACGGGCTTCTCGAAGAGCCCGTGGCCGAAGGAAACCTTGTCGGCGACAGAGCCACCGTTGACTTGGATCTCCATGAGGTGGGACTTCTTCTGCTTCAAGGGGGTCTTGCGGATCTGGGTGTGGGCGAGCACACGGACGACGGTGCAGTACCGCTTGATGCGCTCGAGCTCGCGGGTGACGGAGGCGCCGCTGTTCTCGGAGTGCTTCTTGGCGTACTTGGTGAAGGCCTTCTTCTTGCTCTTGTACCAGTTCTTGTAGAAGCGGCGCTTGACTTCGTCGCTCAAGTGCTCGGCCCAGACGGTGGTAAGGGATCGCAGACCGCGGGGGGTCTCGATGTAGCCCACAAGACCAACAACGATCATCTGTCACAAGATGTTAGCCATAGGCACAGAGCCAAGCGGGCTGCGTTGTTCGTACAGGTGGGGTATCAATGATGGAGACGGCCTCGACGATCTCCTTCTTGTGCGACTTGGCGCCGGGTCGGTCGAGGTCGCGGACGATGGTCGTCATACCGGCCTTGTAGCCCATGGCGGCGGTGAGGTGGACGGGCTTCTTGGGGTCATCCTTGGGGAAGCTGCGTGGCAATTGGGAGTCAGACAAGCCGTCATCTTCTTGCACGAGAGAGGTCCATCTCCTCAAGGGGAAGAGGGATGGATGATGGGCTTTGCCTGCACTTACGACTTGACCTTTCCTCGGTGACGGGCAGCGCGCTTTCGCGGCAGGAAAGCCAGCGAACCGTGGCGAGGAGCCTCGAACTTACGGTGCGACATCTTCAATTGATTCCCTGTTGGTTAGTAGAAGAAGTCAACCGGGTCGGCGTGGGATGGAGGATTGAAGGAGAGGGAGAATGTTCGACGTGGAAAAAAGTTCGCTTCGCATTTGGCCATGCACACAGACACACCACCCCAATCGATTGTGTGTGGGCCAAACAAAGCTCCGGAATATAGCCGGTATGTGCGTGCGGCAGCCCCACCTATGCTACGAAGGTAAACTAGAGCCCTTATCGATAGGGAACTCCAAACGAGAGCCACCTAACGTCCCGCGCAGCTCCAGCATGTAGGCAGCTGGGTACCTACAGGCGTGATGTATTCTAACCAGGTGGCGATCTCGAGTACTCTAAGGTATGGAAAGTCACGCCTGCTGCTATCTAGGATGACTACAATCTACACAGTATTGATTTAAGCCTCTATTTCGAGCCAGTTACTACATATGTAGTACGATATACCTCTGTCCGTTATTAAGTATTTATCACAACACACGACGCGCATACTGATACTACTACCTAGGTAGTTTGTTTTGAATTATTGTATATTTCAGCAACGTCGTTATTGTCGAATCGAGTAAAGCACTCTACAAGAATCGCTTGATGCTCTGCGCAAGATGTCCTCGACTTGCGAGAAGCACACTATTTACCTTGCTTTTATACACGTAGATAGTGACTAAAGATCGAAATTAGGAAAAGGGTATGTGCGCAGAATGTCCAGTTCAGCCTCTCCATAAACAACCGCCCGTCAAATGAAACTCCCCCGGCTCTCCCCCTACGCGGTCTCCGTCTTTGGCGCTGGACCCAACATGCCGTTCATACCGGCACTCGTGGGCGTCGTGGTCTTCAATTCTCCTGACGCCGATGCCGGTCCCGACGTTGGACCTCCGGGTCCTACTTTCTTCTCCTCTTCGCCGCTGTCGTCGTAGTCTTCGTCGACATCCATCTTGCGAGCAGCTCGCTCGGGCTCATTCATTTGCGGAGGAGCCGGTGCAGATGGGTGCTCTAACCTTGATCTATCCTCCTGAGCATACTCCTTAGAAGCTGGGCTAGGCTGGGGGGGCTCGTGCATGATACCAGGCATTGGTGATGGCCCTGATTGCATGGGGGGTAAATGGTTTGGTGGCATCGTATGAGCTGGAGGGTGATGGGCTGCTTCCGATGGGTGATAGCCTTCGTTACCGTGCGGTTGCTCGTCAAGTCGTCGCATCTCGTCAGCACGTCTCTGATCCTCAGCGCGGCGCTCTTCAAAACGAAGACGCTCGGGAGAGCGGCGATAGGGATCACGAGGAGGAGTTGATGGGCGCCGATGCGTCACATCGTGCATGCGTGACCTATTTTCCTCACTTGCAGGCTTCTTCATGGCAGGAGGCTCATCCTCCCACTCACGCATTCTCTTTGAGACCACAGATGGAGGTCGCTCGTCACGATGAATCTCTGGACCCATCGGGCCTTTTGGTGGCATGGGACCATTATCCATCCCTGGCTCTTGATGATGTGAGTACGGAGGTTGATGCTGCGGGTAGGCTGACTTGGGGGAGGGCATGCGATTATCGTGCACCGGTCGTTGCTGTTCGGCACGTGGAGAGCCCGCTCTGTAAGGCATCAAAGAGTGTGGCTGGTGAGCCCCATTTGGAGGACCACTTCCAGGACCTATACTGGCCGGTGTGGGTGTGTAGCTCGAGTTGATCACTCGGGTCGGGCCTGGACCCCCCTGAGCTGGCGGAGGCGGTTGCTGAGGAGGACCGGATAGCGGTGGTGGGCCATATTGCGAGGAAGGAGCCGGTGAAGGCCCTCTTCGGATCGGCGCCGGACCGGGTCGGTTAGGCTCTCCGTATGGTCTCATCTCAGGACGGGGACTTGGCTGACGGGGTAGGGGCGGTGCTGGTCCCCGAAATGGCTCCCGATGTTCATAAGGATTCGGAGGCTGTGGGGGGTTGATATCGCTAGTCCGTTGACCCCAACCGTTAGCAGCAGCAGGACCTGGCGGTGGTCTGTGTGAAGTGCCGGGTCCAGATTGCTGAACGGGACCAGAGCCTGGCCACGTAGGCGCCTGTGGACCCTGGGCTCCGTAGGATTGAGGATGAACATCTGTTGGCACGGCCTGAGGAATGTTGCTCCCAGGCGTCTGACCTTGACGCAAGAGTTGCAACCTAGCCTTAATATGGGGGTTGGCGGGATCTAGCTCGGCCGCCCTCTGATATGCGTCGAGGGCGTCCGTTATCTGGTTATTGCACGATTCATACTGAAGTATTGTTAGCGGGTTATTGAAGAGGTGACTTGGTCGAGGGGTGAACTCACTAAAGTACCCAGGTCGTACCAGACCTCCGAGATATAAGGGTTCAGGCGTATGGCGCGGGAATAGGCATCTAGCGCATCTCGATACTGATTTATCTGATAGTAGAGGACGCCAATCGAACACCAGAAAGTTGGGTTCCGGCCGTCACGGTACACGGCCTGCTGGTAGGCTTCATATGCCTTGGGATATTTTTGTTGTGACATGTAGCATCGACCAAGTAAATACCAGCTTTGTGCATCGCCATTGTCTGACACGATTGAGTATAATTCCTCTGACCGCTTTAGATTGGGGTTTGCTTACCTGCAGCAACCGACTTTTCGAGATATTCGATGGCTCGCTCCTGCGTCTGGAAAGAGCTACTCTGTTGGTGATGTAGCCAACCAAGCTGTTGCAAAACCTTTGCATGGTTTGGATCCCGATCGAGAACTCGGCCATAGGCCGCTTTAGCACTGTCATACTAGGGAATATTCAGCACTGATATTATCGAGGTTGATGCAACCGTTACCTACATCTTTTTGCTGCTCGTGTACATGACCAATCTGGAACCAGATGTCTTCTTCTGTCAAAGGAGGGGGAGGAGAGTTTACGATGTATTTAAAGCACTATAAACTGTCAGTGAACTTTATCAGTCAGTAGCTGCGAAGCTAACACATACCTCCAAACTTTGCCCATATTTAGACTGTTGCTTGTAGATTATACCCAGTCGGAAGTATATCTCATTCGCTTTTTCAAAGTCTGGCTGCATTTGCATGACTTGAGAAAAAGCCTCCTCGGCATGATCGAGTGACCCGTACCGGTCATACAAGATACCTATGCCATACCAAAGCTTGGGTTCCTGTGCGAAATTAGAGAAGTCAGAGACAGTTGACAGATAACAAGTTTACCTTGGGATTTGCTAAGTTGATCAAAGCATTTTGATAGGCCGCGTAAGCTTGCTGTAGGTCATCCATCATGAGGAAACAATGTCCTATCAAATATCGTTAGCCACATACTACCAGCCGATGTATCGATAGTATACAGAACCTACCGAGACTTCCCCAAACTTCCCCATTTTGCCCGTCTATTTTTAGAATTGCTTGCAAGAATTCGACTGCCTTGTGAAATTCTTCGCGGGTTCGCAGGATGAGACTGATGGCATTCATGGCTGGGACCGAGTTCGGGTTCGCGTGGAGAGCGCGCTCGTAAGCTTGCATAGCATCGTCCAGGTTACCAAGCAGTTCGGAGAAGCTGCCTATAATCGCGAGTTAGACGATCAGCTTCACACTCGCCTCCCCAATGATTCCAAGGATAACTTACCAATTTGCATCCACAAGGACTCATTGACGGCTACCATGTGACGCGAGGGCGTCCATTGAGCTCCCTGCGCTGGACCCGCAGGAGCAGGCGGGCCATGATGCTGCATTTGCATCGCCATTTGTGGCGACGGGTGGTGATTGGCCATGCTAAGTCTCAAATCTGTAGTTACAATGTCGAGACTAAGGTAACCAATAGTCCGATCGCGAACGATCAGTGGCTAGTGTGGGCTTCAGGCCTTTCGTATCGAGGCTGAAATCAAAACCGCAGTTGACGAGGTCAAGTTACAAATTTCCAAGTAGCGTCAACAACCGAGCTCGACTAATAACGTCGAGCAATAACCTTAAAAGTGACACGTTCGATGAATGGCGAAAAGAGCGATGGTAATCAGAACGCTCAAGTGCAGAGGTTGATTGCTGTTCCTGTAGATGCCGATAGGCCGTTGTGCCCGTTAAGCGCTGGTGCTGAGCATGGCCAACGACGGGTAAGGTACTTGCTATGCTAGTAAAGGATAAAATGCTATTTAGCAATGAAGGTTTCTCGGAACAGAACAATGAATCAGAAGAACTGAGCTTGGATTAGGACAGATCAACTTTGAGCCGTAATTCGGGTGTGTATAATGAGGGAGGGGAGTTGACCAGGCGGTGGACGACGAGAGAGACAACAAGAGACGGTCGGCTGGCCCCAGGAGTTTTCCAAAGGGCATTGCTTCACTCCATGGCTATCTACCCTAACCCACGGATGGTGCTTTCGACAGAAGCCAACCGGCCCAGGGGCGCAAGTGGACTTGTGGAGCAAAGGGAGGGGAGGGTTCAAGTGTTCCCGGAACATGATGTCGTGGGAGCGTTTGTACATTGCATGTACCTGCTGGGTACTTGCATCGGCATGGGTCAGCGTGGGTAGCGTTTGGTAGTGTATGGCACTGCTGTCCAGGTCGGGAAGCCAAGGACAGCTTACCTATATACACGACGTGTACACTATATGCGCTAGGGTCAGCAGTATACCTACAGTACGCAGCCAGTATTGTGGGTAGGACTATGGGTTGTACTGTGGATCCACCCTGAGGATTTTAATGGGTCTCGGCTTAGTGTGGATTGTGTACCCGCATTTCGTCGTTCCTTCTGTGCTCTTATGAAACCCACGCTTGGCTAAATAAATCTAATCTGGCAGGCAGTAGGCGGTAGACAGGATATGCTGGGCGGGTACTGGGCGGGAAATGGCGTAAACAAGCGTACCAGTAACAACCCTAGCCATCTTTTTTTTTTTCCTTCCAGTGGTCAACTTTTTATTACGGTATTCCAATATAATCCATATTAGGTGAACATTGCCTTTTAACCTAGCCCGTTTTCCGCTGCGCGGTTGTTGCTACCTACTTATATAATGCGTCTATTTCCTCGGCTGTCTGTGAATTATTATTTCATACAGTCTTATCTGTTACCCGGCGACGTATTTAGGTAATGACTACCTCATATTCCACGCTACCTACTTTCATGTGCCATCTCAACGACGATCGCAACTATCATTTCTATACTAGCTTCATCTCAACAGTTTTTATATGATTCAACAACCCAACTATGGGGTATCTGAATAGGTACCAATGTGGGATACTGGCTGCTAAACTCAACTTTTCGTCTCTCCCATCCCATCGTCGAACGTAGTTCATGGCGTGGTGATGTCTTCGGTTTGGTCGAAGTGGTTGGCTGTCACTCACCGCTTCGACAGGTCACCTGGGTCTGTGTCTTGTTGCACAAGGTTCAGACAATGCCAATAGGTGGTCCCGGCAGCAGCAGCGGCGGCGGCGGCGGCGGCGGCAGCCCTACCTCTGGCAGGGCAGTTTGTTTGAGGTTACCAACTCCCATCCTTCGGCTCCGCATGCTGCCTCCTTCTGGCTCCTATGTTTGTGTTGGTGTGTTTGGCGGACGGGCAGGACGGTGATGGCAACAGAGTTAGTTTCATGGCTGTCAAGCGTCCCGACGCCGAAACCGTGGAAATCCTGGGCGCCCGCGTGACGGGGGATAGCGCGAGTCATCCCCGAGCGCCTCGCTGCTGTGGACGATGATGATGCTGCTGTGCGGCTGGGTCCCACGTTGGCTAGTGTACATTGGCTACATTAACCTTGATCGACTTAGACTTGCAAGGGTTCCGCCTGCCGTTCCTGATGCGACGACATTACGTCTACTACATCAGAGGTACCTCGCGCCACTTGCCAGTGCGGGTCGCGTAAGTGTTGCGACCATGCCCAAATTTGGTTTTCTCCGCCGGGTCGCGGCTCGGACGGATTCGCTTTTACCTTGCCGCTTGACCTGGGCGAGCCCCAATAGACAATGTTTGGCGGGCTTGCGGCTTGCAGGGGTTGGCTGGGGAGGGGCGTGCCGGTGGTCATATTGCAGCTCTTGGCACAGAACCAATGCCACGCACACCCTTTCCTCAGTCTCAGTGCACTGGACACGGGAGGGTCCATCTGAAATTGAGGCACGCTTATCTGACTCGGAGTTTTCATTCTCACTGAACATTTGTTATGGCCCTTGCCAGCGCAGCAACAACTACCCCATGTGGCTAAGCGTGCGCACTAAGCCATCGTTTTTGATGACCTGCATTAAAAAGGTAACCAACCTATTCGAATATTCCAGTTCTGCTTATTATCTTCTTGTTCAGCACGATTTCCATCGCCTCGTCGCAATTGTAAGTCGGTGGGCAATAGCGATGGTAACTTTTGTCAGCAACCCACCACAGTATCCTCAACGCTGACTAACTATGAGGCACTCGGACATATATATCAACAACTGGTCAATACTGATAGCCTGTACGTTGCTGCGTTAGTCCTGCGTTGTAGGCGTGCGACGTGCTTGCTGTACCTAATATGCGCACGAGATCTTCATGCACTTGTGATGAACTAACGCGTCGTCATGGCACGTACTGGCTGGCGAGGCGACCAGAAAATAAAGTGTCATTGTGGTGGTGGTGCTAGTAGTGGTGGGTCCGACAATTTATTTTCTGGTCGCCTCGGCTGGCTACGACCTGCTCTGCCGTGACGGGTTCATATAGTAGTGCGGTTAGCATGTGTGGGCCACTCTCAACTCTCGTATAAGATCAGTTCCCCGATGCATAGACCAGAATTTTCTGGTAGTAGATTCGCCTGTAGATCACTTAGTATACATACCTACGTACAAGCTTGTTATACTGCCACTACGCAACGAATTGCGTAGCGAGCAGCTGAAGCACCGAGACGGACAGGGGACAGACACGATCCAGCTCTACTCGGGTCAGATCAGCTCACCTTCCGTCGCATGATAATTTCCTTCCTTCTCGACGGCCAGCCCTAAGCATCATGAATCTGAGGTAATACCAACGTAGCTAGTGTAGGGTACCTACGCTATCTCAAGCCCACTGAATTGGGGAAAATTAGAAAGGAATAGTGTAGGCAGACTAAGTACTTTTCCTCTCGATGCCTAGATGACCAATCTCGTCATCTCCCGAAAATCTCCAGAAACGCCGAGCTTGTGGCGCCCGCACTAACGATTGTGGGTATAGAAGGAGGGGGGATGGGATCAAGGAATTCTGGATTTCAAAGTAGGTAATAGTATGTATATACGACACAGGTAAAGCAATGTCCAAAAATAAAACAACTCAAGCTTCAGACAAAGGCTTGCGGGAAGCCTAGGTCCACGGAGTTTAATCGCCATCATCGATCCTGTTAAGATAGTGGGTATATATAGGCAGAACTATCACGGTTCTAAAAAGTCCACGTGTCAAATCATACTCTCACACTCGCTAGTACCATTCTATTATCCCCGTATCCCCATGCCTCTCTCTCAAGCCTTTGTGTTACTGCTCATCTGTTGCTCAACGTCGCTAGCGAGTATATAAGTTAATCCTAAGGGACGACAGCGTGGTAGCGAGCTTTATTTTTCCATGAGTCGGCTGTTTATCATCGTAATCTGGGGTCTCATCCAAGGTAGTCAGGCGATTCGTCGTAGTTATTGCTTTTTGGCGAATTTCCGAAATGCGTTCGACCAAGCATAGACCACTTACTACTTAATGTTACCGCTGTCAGCGGTGGCCGGGTTCCTGACGGTAATGTGACAGGCCTGACTCTGAACTGAGTTGCCCATACTTCATATTGCGCATGGCTACGAGCAGGTTGCATATGCGACGGTTCCTTCACGAAATCTTAATAGTGGTATAATAGTTTGCACCTTACGTCCTAGGGCACCTAATACTAGTATACTGTAGGTATACCCACACTTTATTCTACCTAGTATAGATAGTTCATAATGCCTTTGAGCTGGGCCCAGTTACTTTCGGCTATATGAGTGTCATAGAGCTAGCCCTTGGCAATATGGATTGATTGACTACTCTGATAGAATTTGGTGGTGCTTCGATCGTTTAAAGGAAGAAAGAAAGGGGGGGCAGGAGCCGACGGGGGTTGAGACAAGCTCGCCATCAGGCAATAAGGAAAACGTCTTGCCTGTTCAAGTGGTGTAATCCCTCCGGATGATGCGAAGAAGAATAGTGGCAGGGCATGGGGTTTCGTTCAGCGGAATACCACAGAATTTCCAAAGCCTGGTTTGTCAAGAGGTCAGCTTGTGCGGATAGTCAGGGCCTAAAGTTCAAAGAGTAAGTGTTGACTGGGGTTACCTGCCTACCTCGGGCAGATGTGCAAGGGAGGAGGGAAAGGGGGTGTCGATAGAGATCTCGCCTGGCTTGGGTACATCTATACCAGTATATTTATATAATTCTATAGATATGCAGTGCACTTCCTCCCACCTTGTCGCCTCAGTCTCCAATTTCCGTCTCCCCGTATGTAGTGTGTATGTAAGTCATTTAGGGATGTTAGGTAAGGCAGTGTACACTATGTCCTGGATGGAGAGAGAGAGAGAGAGTGTGTGTGTGTGTGAAATGTGTGTAAGTGGTCTACTTACTCACTATATGTATGTATGTATGTAGTGAGATTGCAAATAAGTTCGAACCCAACCGCAACCCATTGAGTACATGGCACTAATTACCTCCTACTATACGGACTACTACCTGCCTAGAGACTCACACTGCACTACACTACTGCGCACTAGGTAGGTACACTACAGAAAAAGCACCGATAGATATGCGCTGCATCTCACGCATGCTGCAGCAGTTGTGCAGGCCGTTGTTATCATTCGTCAGGTCTGACACCTCAGTCTGCTTTACTCCCACTCTCCTCCCACTCTCCCACACTCCCACACGCCCACCCTCTGGGGGTGCTTCTCTATCCTGTTCTAGATCGTACACCCTCCTAAGAAGCATGGCTGCTGCCCACCCGCCCGCCACTACCACTACCACCCACACCACCGGACGCCTCCAAGATGTGTGTGTGCATACCGATCAGTACGTACCTCCTACTACTGTACAGTATAGTAGTACTACTATACTAACATCTATACTGCAGTACATGTACTGCGGTATGTAGCATGGGGATGAGTGGAGCCGCCCGATGCTGCCTTGCCTGCATGCTGATGTGTGGATGTGGGCATCTGTCGACTGGGGCTTCGGTTGGCGCAAGAGAGGGCGGATCGTAGAGACGCTTGTCATTCGACCATGACAGCGCCATCGATAGAAGCTGTGTCACGCATCCTGTGTTGTTGGTGAGTGTGTGCTTCAGGTTGGAGGAGCTATCCGCGCCTTCGCACTTCGCATGTAACGCATGCAACAGTCTGTTCGTACTGTGGCTTACAGCACGTTGTCGTTTGGATACCCGTACTGCGTGGTTCATCAGGCTTACGGTGCTCATCATCTATAAGGTACGTACCTGTTTGTCATGAGGTTTGTCATGAGGTATGTACTTAATATACGATCTAGGTTTTGAGTGGAGGGATGGAGAATGGAGAATGGAGGCATGTCATGGACCATGAGATGATGTATGTCTCACTGCGACCGCCACTACTACGACACTACTTATAATCTACCGAGTTACTCCTCACCCGTGCAGTGGCAAGCAACCAAGCATCACGCTCGATGATTACAATACAATAACGACCCCCGAACGGCCATTACACAACAGTTCCCACCCGGGGCCAACCGCGGTATGCAAGCCACAAACTATATTAAGTCGTGACAACACTTGGCCATCTGCATCATCCTCATCGTGCCGCTCGCTAGCAACGGGATAACTGTGGCCTTAGGACGTCTTGCTGCACTTTATTTAACAAGCTTATAGTTGGGAGAGGCATGCATGACTTGCAAACACAAAAATCGATGGCATAAACTTACACGTAAGAAGGAGTTTAGGTGTGGAATACACCGAAGGACACGAGGGGACGACGAAACGCCGAGAGCAGCGAACCCGTGTGAGATGCCATGTCGTGCCACAGGGATATTTGGGGTGTTGCTTGATCGAATCATCGAAGCTGCGCGGATATTATTTAAAACATGCTGTCCCCGAAGGTTTCGGCGTGAGATTGCCAACTCTCACACGCACAAACATGCACGCTCACACACAGATAGGTTGGCTGCTTACTTCTTACAACTATCGCCCCTTTGCACGCGCAACTACACATCTGCTGCTGTCCTGTAAAGTTAAATCGTCCGTAGGGAGCAGCAGCAGGCAACGTCTTCTTTCTAATGGGAAACCAATTCAACAAGATCGTAATGCCCGCGCCCGCACTGCCTCGCCCCGACCGCCTTATCACCCTCTTGCCTACTGCTTATTTTATTTGCCCGAGGCCACCACACAGGGACCCAGACGGATAACTAGACAGCCGATCGTATCTGGCAAGAAATGTCGTACAACTCTGGAGGGTCGCAGCTCGAGCGATATCTGTACGTCTGCACCCAGCCGTCCCGGTTGTACTTGTTCACATATGCAGTGCGACGGCGCGAATATGAGACAACATCTGTCGTCCGCAGACTGAGAAAAGGTACGCCGCATTTGAAGACACGGATCAATCATGACACCTGCCAACGTTGCACGCCACCCGAGAGATTGTTGGGCCAAAATAGAATCGTCTTCCAGGAGTATTCAAAATGGTGAGACAGTTCACATCATATACAATTGACCCGTAGTAACAATACAGATCAGTTTTCATAGATAGGCGAAATAGACAAGCATTGTCTCTTTACTTTTCACATAACTCCAATACAAATTTTTGCGCGATCTTGAGGCAGGTTCTTCTTGGACATGACCCATAGCCTTCTAACCATTGATCAAGGAGCTATTCATTACAAAGGTCTGAGCGCCTAATTCTCTAGGCTGCGGAGTTCGACGGTTTTATACGTCACAGTTGGGCTACATAAATTAGCCCGAGCAAGGCTGCGGAGTTAATACCAGCCTGTCATTACCGTAGCAATACAAAGCGATGCACATAATGTCCCTCCATAAAACAAAACAAAAGACCCAGATGTGGAATACGACTAGTCCAACTCCAGACAGAGGCATGCTCTTTAAATGAATACAGGAACAATCCAGACTCCATGCTCGTAGGGTAAGGGTTGAATGGCGCAATTCATTGCGCTATATGTAATGAGTGCTCACGAATCATCCTTCTCGCCACCATCGTGGTCTGGGTTATACTGCGTTTCTCCCAACATAGTAGTTGGCTCGGACGTCATAGCCGCCTGAACATTGGCCTGAGGTTGTGTTTGCACAGTTGGGCCACTCGGTTGCGTCGGCGGGGTCGATTGGCCTCGGGCAGCCGGACTGCTTGTAGCGGCATGCAGCCGTTGGTCAAGTACTTTCAACGCAAGTGCCCTCCGCCTTTCGGCTTCGGCCCTCACACCGCCGGCTGAAGGCCGTGGATGGAAGTTGTTCCCCTGGGCGGCGGATATATCGGCTTGTGAGAAAGGGGTACATACTCGCGCGGCCACGAGCATAGTAAAAACTTGGTCCGCCAACGTCGCGACGAACGGCTTAACGGGGGCGGGAAAGAATTCTGAGAAGGCAAAGGTTTCGCTCGCATCGCCTCGCATCGAAGTCGGTTGCGACGAGTCGAGATCGGGGAAAACGGTTTTGTAAAAACGCAGATATGTCCAGCTCGTGAGAAATCCAAGAATGGCTAATGGTAAGCTTGCACCCGAAATCCAGGGTGTGAGATTCGCAAGAGTGACCAGGCCGATGTAGATCAAAGGAAACCTCGGTACGCGCAGCGACAACACGCCTCGGAACAGCGTGACGGTATGCGCGGGCACTAGTTGGCTGAAGGCGACGAGGAACGAGATTTGAAGCGGAATGGTGCCATTAACAATGGTCAGCCTGCAAACGTTTGATTTGCTGGTTAGAGAAGTCGAGCGAACGCTATTTAGTAGCTTGGTTGATCAGACTCACGTCCAATCCTCGTTCCTCGTAAGGGTGAACAAGGTAATCAAAAGCAAGAAGCATAGAAAATTCGGAACCAGCGATACAACGAGGAGAAACTTGGCAAACTCCTTGGAGGACCAAGCTCTCTCGAGATACCTGCCGCCGTGGAAGAGCGTGAGGCCGGCGATGATCAGGCCGGCAAGGCCATCTTCGGCGAGAGTCGTCGTGAGAAAAGTCCACGGGTAGAAGACGGACAGCTGGGGCACCAGGACCAGCCATTCAATGACGACGCGGGGGGCGGCTCTGTTGACCCAGATGCTCGGTAACGAGAGTAAACCGAGCGCGACGAGGGCTATGCGGGTAACAGGTGGTATGTTGAGTCGCGGCGGCATCTTGGGTAAGAGGATCGATGCATGTAGCGACTGTAGAGTTATAACGGCGAAAAAGTTATCAAATTAGGTATTAGATAGTCGATCAGCCATAGCGAGGCGATATGCGATATGAGGCTTGTCGCCAAGTTGGTTAACTGAGCTTCAGCCCAGTAGGTAGGCAAGCCACAGCGGGTCGCCTGTACCTGCCTCCATTTGTATGTAGGCCTGTGCATAAAGTGGCTTGTAGGTTCCTAAATAATGTGATGGTGGTGTGTCAGATAGATCGTTCAGCCACAGGTACCTAGGTTTAGTAGTACCGTTTTTATCTTTAGCTCTGCGTCCTTTACTTTCCAAAATAAGTCGATTATGATTTGCTGCACATGATTTACTTATCTACGAACAGTCTAGGTAGACATTAATTAGACAACTCACCAGAATGCCACTACCAGCTAACAAGTGTGCATAGGTAGCGAGGTAAGGTATGTTTTCCTTCTACAATATAACCTTAGGTGTGAAGTGGACCGACTCTTACCAATGGCCTGAGAATAACCTCATAAACAAAACCCTCGGCTAAAGCGTTTTCTTGCTAGGATCTTTCCCAAGAGAACTCCGTATGGATACTTGGCGGACTTGTCCCTCGTGGCTATTTCGATCCATTCGAACCCCGACATTCACCCGGGTCCATGTTGACTTGCATTGTCGGGTCCAGTCATGACCGGGGCATTGCCCGTCCTCTATCCTACATATTTCTGCACGTATTTTTGAAACACATCAACCCCCATTAGCACTCGCTCAGAACAGATCCTACGCTAGAATATTCCGTCCCCATTACGTCGCGCAGGCCTACATGAATAGTGCATCGAAGGCATCAGATACATGTACACGAAGACGGCCGACCCCGTCTTTAGAAATTACCACTGAAAAGGCTTGGCGTACTGTGCATTGGTAGCTGAAGCTGGCCAATTACACATCATCACGAATCTGGGTTCTTACTTCGGCTCATGCGCGCTACAACCAATGGGGGTAGAGGCGCAGCCTATTAAGAATTTGGTGTTCTGGTCCGTCCCACTGCATTCCTGGTCGGGTACCTAGGTATTTGCCGTTCGATCACACTATTTTCGGTCCAAGCTACGAGGTTATCTCCTTGGTAGGTGTCATGATCGTGAGTCGTCGCCGTGGTCGCTTAGTGCAAATTGCCCGTTATATGTGTCGTCTCCAAGGCTTGGGAAATTGATTGCCGACGTAGGCATTCGAAGCTCTGGAAGCTGAAGCTGCGCTCATTTTGACGGCTTGTGCTCGGTACTAATAATAAGCATCTCACAAGCCAGGAGTAGAACGAATCCTCTTCCGGAGATTGTGGAGTTTTCTGGAGTTTGGCCAGTTTCTATTGTTCGACAAACGAGCGAGCTGATAGGCTCAGCTGTCCAGTTGCCACCCTTGTACCAGAGAGGGCTGGGTGCTACAGTAATTAACCAGTCTAGCCTGTCAAGCGTCCTGCCAATACAACCTACTAACCTACGTGTAGAAATACCCTGCAGCACAGAAACGCTCTACCGCGTGGGTCGGCAATACCACCTAGGCAATCAATGCCTTTGGACTGTAACCTCGACCCATGAATGACCACTGGTTACGGCTCGTCCCAGAGAAAAATACTTGAGTCGGAATACGCCCACGGAAGAACTCGAAGAACATTAGAACCTCCACCGCGCGGCTATTTCCCCTATCTGATGCCACGAGTCCTTAACGTACATCAGAAGCTTAATATTTATTGGGTGAACATGGGTAACTAACTCCAGGCCAGGAAAGGGATCACCTTACTACTACTGAGTATAATCGAGGTGGAGCATCCGGGGTGCGTTGGTATACGCTACTGGAGTACCATTCGCTTTTGCAGGCACTGTACCTACTGAAACGTCACCGGACTTGGATGTTTGGACCCTCCTCAAGCTCGTTTCTGCTTGGCCATGGGCAGTGAAAATCTGTAACCCAGTGCAATCACTCACCATTGCTGGGCGTAGGCTAAGCGAGAAACACAATGACGGATTTAAAGGCAGCCCCTCGCGCGCAGTGCATTAATCCTAGAAGATCATCGTGCTGCATCTTCATCTACTGACAGCATCTGCGGTACAAAGTTGGGAATGATGTGTCAAGATTGTTGGGTTCAGATGGAGAAAACATCCCTGCACAGCACCACGATGCCAATGTGCTATCGGTATGTCAGCGCCTCGGCCAGGTGCGGCGGCGGTACCCCCGTCAATGCTCCCGACTGATAACAAGACTGACAAGAACCGAACTCCTCTCTCTCTATACGCCTAGGCAACACGCCTTTCAATCATGGGCAAGCAAGAGTTTCAGTAGCAACAGTTGTCTCTATACAGCCATTGAGGTCACCACGTGTTACAAAGGTTCTGCTGTCGAGGTTTTCGAGGTAGGCACATCAATACATCACGGCACGAGCCGGATTCGCATCTGAGAACGGTGCGTGCCAGCTTCATGTCGGAGAAGGAGACTGCTAACCCAAAGCGAGTAGCATGACGGGCAGAAATTGTAGAGTATTGCGTATTGTAGAGTAACTACAGTAGTGTAGTGTAGAGGTTATATAGATGTGCGTGGCAAATGGAACCAATGACACCGCTGGTGTCTACTAGCAGGCTAGTATAGTAGGTATATACCTATAACGGGAAGAGAGGTAAGTAAATCGGCGAGACACTGTGTTAAGAAAAAACCATCATCGAGGCAATAGACAGACAGTAAGGTACATGGGTACTTGAAGATCTGCAAATAATCTGGACTGGTGATTTGGGCGCAGCGTGGAAGCGAGCGCAGGTAAGGCCCCCAGGTCGGAAAGGTTACCTGCCTTACAGGCCACGCACGTCGACTGCTGACAATGTACTACAGACGGTACGTACCTCGCATCCAAGGAAAACCCCGTCTCCCGTCTGCCCTTCGATTCCTTTCAACGTTGGCTACAATGTGTATCACATTCAATGTTCCCAAGCCCACGGCATGCGTGCTATACCACGATAGCAGCCAAAGACAAGCGCTTGTTGTCCAGTTCTCGGTTCAATGCCTAGGCCACGAGACTGCCCTAGTTAGTGCCGCAGCGTACCTAACAGTACCTAAGACAGGTAGCACCCGTCG
The DNA here is from genome assembly GCA_022578865.1 of Xylaria sp. FL0043. Classification (NCBI taxonomy): domain Eukaryota; kingdom Fungi; phylum Ascomycota; class Sordariomycetes; order Xylariales; family Xylariaceae; genus Xylaria; species Xylaria sp. FL0043. The sequence goes on from MU397266.1 coordinate 235,166, forward strand.
AAGCACCCCATCCAGTAGCACAGCACACATCAAAACCGCCCACAACTAGTGGCTACGGTACCTACTGTAGGTACCTACTCCCACCCCTGTAGGCCCTGCACATTGGACCAGGCTTATCCCACTTCGGAAGACAAAGTGGGCCAGCGAGACCTTTAGTTTTGGCCCCGACACAAGACATGGACCTTGGATCATTCAGGGCTCATCAACTCCCGTCTCTCTCACTATTCCTTGTCTTCAACATCTCAAAAATCGAATTTCTGTCTGCCGACGCCGATGGTTAGTCCTTGCTGAGATCTCCGTCACTCCTTCGTCCGAAAATACAGGGCTTATGTATATCTTGTGCTCCGACCACGCTTGCTGTTTCTTTGCACTATGAAGGAGCATTTAGACTCGAACCGTGTCAATTTCTTGATTTGGAGGTACGCTGTCATCCGTTTCCCTTCCCCCGTCCCAGCCCTCGCGCGCTTCGCTCCACGCTGGCTGTTTTCACCAAACCAGCTTGTTTCCTCTGCGTGCTCATCTGTAAGATCTGGATGGTCGCGGCTCCATTGACTCTGGAATCTTAGGTACTTATTAGAAGGGAGTACGTGTCTACCACCCCCGCGGTTGCGTTGCTGCTTTATCCGACAACCAGCTGGGGAGTTGTTGGTTGGACGGCTGTGCTGCCATTGTGCGCAGGGGAAGGGAAGAGATGGGTGAGGGTTTGTGTCATGTGAACTAACCTAGAGCTTGTGCAGATTATCGAGAGACGGCCGTGAAATTTCAGAAAGAGTGGCACGTTCAAGAACCACATCGGCAGCTGGAATTTGCGCCGTATGTCAAGAGCCATGCGCTAGTCAATGTTTTAAACAAAGGTCTGCTGTATCACTCGCTAGAGAGGGAACATGCACAGACAACCCAGGTATGTGCTAAAGTCCGGCGGCGGCGGCGGTGGTGGTGGTGGTGGGAAATCCTAAAGTCCAATGTCCAATGCTCCCATGAACCGTGCTATGCATCGGGCAAAACACGAAGGCGACACGCAAAAAGCATGACGCCCGTCTGTGACGGGACGCCGGATTGATTTTCTCCAATTTGTGCCCAGGATCCAGCTAAATGGGCATTGGCACTGACGATTTTTCTCTGTGCAGGTACCTGGTGGTGCAGCAGCGCAGGCGGCACTGGCCGAGGCGATGCAGCTAGGGGTATTTGGTCCACTGGATGCGCACCCGCCGCCTCACCAGCAGCAGAAAATAGATGAAAGCGAAGATGATGCCGACGCGGAGCCTGATCTAGATGTACAGCCTGCGCCAGCACTAACCTCTACGCCAGCGCTGCCAGCAGCAGCGCCCGGAGCCGACGTGGAAGTTTCCCGGAAACGCCAGGGTGACAGGCAACAGCAGTCTTCTCTGGTGAACGGTTCGCCGGCCAAGCGCCCGCGACTGAGTAATGGGTACGAACATGGGGTGGATACAGCCACAACGCCAATGGAATTGGACGGCCAGGACCACCAGGGCGACAATCACGCTTACCCATCCCCCCTGGAGGGCGAGCGGGCGCCCACGCCTCTCCCGCGCACCGATGGCCCCGAACAAGGCACGCAGGTCGACAAAGTCGAAGAGCTGGCCTGCGAAACCACGTTTATCCCCCTCGGCTCAGGTCTCGACGACGCACCCGGCGCCCTATCCAGGGTAAACGGTGACAATGCGCCAGTACTACTGCACTGCCAATGGCACCCGCGAGATCCCTCCCTCTTGGCGGCTGCTGGAACCGATGCGCTAGCCCGCATCTGGAATATCTCGCGTGGGGCAGCAGCCGATCCTGCATCTGAAGATCACGTGAATGGCATTGTACCAGATTTCCACGATCTGGTTGAGGACGATATACCGCCCAAGGCTACCGTCACTGCTATGGCTTGGAATTGGGACGGCAGCGCCATTGCTGTTGCTACAGATTCGGATTCAAAGGCCAGGCTTACCCTGTGGACCCCGGAAGGTAGCCATATTTCCCACCTAGAAGTCGCGGAGCCGCCCATTATCAAGCTTCGCTGGAGTCCTCACAGTACGGCGATCCTGGCAATAGCGCCCGATAGCGGAGGCACCCTTATTACCGTCTATCATTCGCATACACTAAATTCGTTGACGTATCTTCTTCCAAACCACGACCTCAATGCCGAACCGCTAGACGCCGCATGGACTAGCGATACCGAGTTTCTGTTATGTGGTGGAGACTTACTAGTACTGCTGAGATACTCGGATAAAGAAATATCTGAAGTACAAAAATTCGAAACGAGGAAAGGAGATATATTGACACATGTGCAATACGATCCGCACACCTCTTTGGCTGCTACGTGCGGCGAGAGAGGAATTGTAGATGTAAGAAAAACTCCTGTTGCTGTGGAGTCTCCTTACTAACAACAAACAATCCAGGTATGGGATGGCTCTGGAAAACGGCGCTCAATACAAGCCCATTGCGATGCAGTAACTGCACTGGCTTTCCAACCGGGGCTGGCACCCATCATTGAAAACGAAAGATTGCTAGCATCAGGAGGTGAAGACGGCGCTATTTTCATATGGAATGCACTTGCTCCTGAGGGCCCGCCAAAGTGCTCTATGACCATGGGACCCCCTATTGTTGCGCTTGCATTTACACCGGATGGCGCATTTATCGCTGGAGCGACCAGTGAAAGAATCCTTATCTGGAAAGTTGACGATCATACTGTTCCACGTGCAAGTTGGAGCCGCGTTCCCCATCCAGCTTGGTTAAGCCCGCGCATGAATCCCGAGTCGGATGAGGAGGACGAGCATTGCTTATGTTGGGATTCCACTGGCCACAAGTTGGCTTATGGCGTGAACAGCCGAGTAAGTTAAAAGCCAAGTCGCTGGATTCAAATCATTGCTAACCTCACAGCTCGCCGTCATCAATTTCCGGTGAGAAGACTTTACTGCTACAAATGATATTTCTACTATTATCCCAGCGTCTACATTGATAGGCCCGACTCATCGTTCCAACTGAGGCCATTTTTGGTTCACAGGAACAGTTGATCGGATGAGTGCACCTACGCACCCTGCCTCCTTGCAGCAAACGTTGAAAAAGTACCCTAGTAGAGAACGGCGCTAGTCACAGGGTTAAATGGCCATTGTTCCACTACGCTAGCCTGGCATTACAATCATTGTAGGTGTCAATACGCCACTTTTTGAAGATCGTTCAAAATACATCCAATGAAATCTCAACCGTATGAGGCCAGAAGTATGAATTCGAAACGACATCGCCGAAGCTGATGCAACGTCATTCTCTATGTTGGCTCGCCATGAGAGACGAAGAAACGATGTTGCGAATGGTGGATCACTCTTAGCCTGGCTCTTATCTTGGAGACATGGGCCGGGGTATTCTTTGTACAACAAGCAAAAGAAGCACATAGAGCTTCATGGGATTGAGGGTGGATACATCCATAAAAGCACGGTTCATTTGTATACGTACTCGACTATCAGACATATAACAGCAGCGACTATAAGAAGGGTGGGATTAAGAGAGAAAAAAACAAAAATCAATAGATATCAAATTTGAAGATTTGGATCTCACCACTACAAGCAACATATTCGGTATTAGCCAGATCGCCTGTTAGCGAGATTCACCATAACGGCACTCCACAAAACCTAGGATTTCCATCTCAGCATAGTAAACGAGTGTTTCGGAAATTTATATGGCCCATCGCCGTTCCACGTGCTTTCGACGAGGGTGACTTCATCCTTGCACTCCGTATTCGTAGCTGTTACTTGTGATGCCGTTACCATGTACACAGAGACATCTCTCCGGACGACGCCCTTGACCTCGACTTCAAAATCCTCTACATCACTGATGTTCACGACGGCCAGGCTGACATAGCCCTGCTCATCAACTGACCCACTGACGTCTAGCCATGGCGCGCCATCCTCCAACGCACCCTGCAGCCATCCGGGATGCGTCTCGCCGTCGTAAGCGCCAGCACGTACGTGAGTCGCCACGGTCCAGCCGCGCATGTAGCGGGAGAACAAGAGGAGCGGCCACCACGTGGACTGCTTCACGACGCCGTCTTTGGTCGTCATGAGCGGTGAGATGACGTTGACGGTCTGCGCGATGTTGGCCATGCCGATGTACTTACTCTGGCGCACGAAGACGTTGAGCCAGACGGCGACGGCCAGGGCGTCGGAGAGCGTGTACGTCTCCTCGGCGCCCTTATCACCGGGGGCGCGCTCGGGGTCCCAGACGTTCCACTCGTCGAAGCAGATGCGCGTCGGCGGCCTCGAGGTGGAGACGCCGCGCTCGATGCGGGCCAGCTCGATGAGCGAGGCGGCGATGCGGATGGCGCGCTCGGCGGCCAGCGGCGCCGTCACGTTCTTGAGGTGCGAGGTCCCCGCCGCCGTGTACACGTGGATGCTGTGCATGTCGACGACGGGCACGCACGCCTGCAGCACCGTGTGGTCCCACGAGGCCGTGCCGTCCTGCCCGCACAGCACGAGCACGATGTCCGGGTCCAGCAGGCGCAGCGCCTTCGCCCACTGCGCGGCCTTCTTCGCGTAGTCCTCGGCCGTCATCTGCTCGACCTGCCAGGGGCCCCAGACCTCGTTGCCGAGCGCCCAGTACTTGACGCCGTAGGGCTCGGCGTGGCCGTTGGCGCGCCGCAGGTTCGCGTAGTACGTGTCGCGCGTGCCGTTGCAGTACTCGACCCACGCCAGCGCCTCGTCGAGCGTGCCCGTGCCCATGTTGAGGCAGAGGTAGGGCTCCACGCGGCGGCCCGCGGGTAAGTCCTCCGAGAGCACGGACAGCCAGGCCATGAACTCGTCCGTGCCGAACTGGTTCGTCTCCGTGCCGAGCCAGGCGAGCTCCGGCCGCGACGGCCGCTTCTCGCGGGGGCCTACGCCGTCCTGCCAGTGGTACGTCGCGCAGAAGTTGCCTCCCGGATACCGGATCACGGGCACGTCGAGCTCCTTCAGCGCCGCGACGACGTCCTTGCGGAACCCCTGTGCGTCCGAGAGCGGGTTGCCCGGGTCGTAGATGCCGCCGTAGATGCAACGTCCCATGTGTCTGAGAGGAGCTTATGTTAGCCTCCTTTTTTTTGCTGAAGATTCGTTTTTAAAATCTCTTACTCTGTGAATCCGCCATAAGTCATGGGATTGATCTTAGATAACCGTTTCGCCGCATCGACTTCGATCAGAGGGTTCTCGCCCTCACGAATGGTGGTAAAAGTTGTCATGATTGAGAAAAGAATGAGGGGAGAATTGGGCGGCGTTTCGTATGAATATTTGTAGATGAGACCAGAGTGTCAGGAGTTCCTTCGCATTTCATCTATAATACTGCATAGTCTAAATACACATCACAGACGACTCTTTCGCAAAGCGCCCGTCCCCTTCTTATTATAACATCATCCCAAGGACGCAGAAGTCGAAAGAAGAACAACAAGCACACTGGGTAGACCTGTCGCGCTGCTCTACGTAGCCCCCTTTCTCCGCGTTCTACGGGGTAACGCATGCAGCTCGGGGGAAGCGGGTCTCCCCCGGCGCGTGTCTTCGTCGGGGAAATTCCTCTCCGTTCTCCAACGCGGAGATTGGTGCGCATATATATGTCTCTGGGGGGCTGCTTCAGAGTGGATTAGAGATGGGCTGGGCGCCGCAGTCCTCGTTTCAGTCTGCTGCCGAGAATGAACTGTAGGGATTGTCGTTATTTGTACATGGTGTAAGCCGTCGGGTTGCGTGGGCGCATATGTCTGGCGATGTTCCTAGGATAAGTAGGCCATTAAATAGGCAGCTAGGACTTCATTTCATCCTCCTCCTCCTCCTCCTCCCCCTCGGAGAGAAGTGATAAAAAGCCTGCTAGGATTTTTCGATTATGCAAGGTTAGCATTGGATTTCCTAGCTATACTTACTGTCTGAGCAAATAGCGAGTTATGTTCGACACCTCTCGGCGCTATATGGTTATTTGCTTCTGCTCATTTGCTATATATACCTTTCGGGTGCTCTCAGTTTTACCTGCTGCTTGATCCTGCGGCAAGCGTGAGAAGTTCTGGTAAGGTTGTACATGTGCATGAGGCAGACCTACGTATATTAAGAGATGTTGGGTAGAGCAACCTACATACGTAAACTTAAGCTCGGCATATTATATGTCATGCCCATTGATTAGATAGATATGCATGCTGTAAGTTAAAGTTGCCAGCCGACTCAGTCGAAGTCCCAAGTAAGGTTCCCTAACCCACTTACCTACATGCTAAGTATGTACCTGAAGTATGTACGTAGTGCCTTCCTACCTCTCTAAGTTTTGCATTGCATATGGCACGCGTATTGACTTGTGTAACATTGCTATGAGACTGAATATAATGCGACCTGTAACTCTTAACCAGACCAGCCGGCAGTTAGGGTGGGCAAGAACAGTGGGCACACTATAGCCTATTTCTACCCCTCCCTGGCCACAATACTAGTTTAGTTTCTCCACCTTCAATATAACACATTCTACCCACCTTGCTTTTTTAGTGCCCTTATCCCGAAATTATTAACTATTAGCCGCGCTTTAGAAATATTATTAATTTACTATTATATTTAAATTTTTTAATTAATTTAAAATTAATTAATATTATTTTTATTTTTATTTATTTAGTTGCTGCTTAGTTATTTTATATACCGACTGCTGTTAAGTTATTATTTTTTTTTTTATTTTTAGCGCTATAAACTTATTTTAAATATTATAAGCTTATATATTTTTTTTTTAATTATTATTAAACTTAGATTATTTATATAAAAAAAAATATTATATATATTTTTATTTTATTAATAAATATAAATATTTATTAATTATTTTTTTATTTTTATTAATTAATATAAGTTTTTTTTTATTTTATTTATTATTTTATATATTAAAGTTATTATTATTTTTATTTTTTTAAAGTTTAAAGCTAAAATTTATATTTTTTTTTTTAAAACTAATTAATATAAAAAAAGCTTTTTTTTAATTATTTTATTTATTTTAAAACTAATATTTTAAGCTATATATAATATTATTTAATTAAATATTATAATTTTTTTTATTTAAAGAAAAAATATTTTATTTTTTAAAATAATTTTTTATATTTTTTTTTATTAAGTATTTATTAAGTTTTTAATTATTTTTTTTATTTTTATTAAAAAAAATCTTTTATAACTTATTTATTTTAAATTTTATATTAGCTTTAAATTATTTATTAATATTAAATTTTTTAATAGTTAGTTTAAAAAATATTTTTAATTATTATATTTTATTTTTTAATTTATTATTAAATATTATAAATAATTATAAAATTTTTAACCTAGCTTTATATAATAAGTTTAATAAAAAAAAAATTTATTAAAAAATAAATTATTTAATTATATTAATAATTTTATCGTATAAAATATTATAAAATAAAGATTTTTTTATTTAAAATTATATTATTTATTAATATATTTTATATTAAAAAAGTTATTATTTTTTTAAACTTAAATTTAAAGCTTTAAAATATTATTAAAAAAGCTTAAAAAAATAAAATATAATTATAAAATTTAAAAAATCTTAAATAAGCTTTAAAAAATAAATATTTAGTTAAATTAATTAATAATATTATATTTAAAATAAATAATTTTATATAAATATTTTAAAAAAAAAACAAGTTTTTAGTTTAATATTATAGCCGAATTTAAAATTTTTTTTATTAAGCTAAAAAAAAAAATAATCTATAAAAAACTTAAAATAAATAAAAATTAGCTTTATTTACTGCTAAAAATATTTTTTTTTATATTATTATTAATAAGTTTATAAATAGTTTAATAAATTTTAAGTTTAAATAAAAAACTTTAAATAATCGAGTTAAAATAATATTTTTTTTTTAATAATATTATAAAATTATTTTAAAGTTATAATATATATTTAAAAATAAAAAAAAAGCTATAAAAAAAAATTAATTATATTAAAGTAAAAGTTATTTAAAAAGTTTTATAAAAATAAAAAAAATTATTAATAAAAAAAATAGTCGTTTAATTTCACCTTTAAATAATAGTTAATTATATTAAATAGCACCCTTATTTTTATTTTTTATTTTGTTTAGCAATAATATAATATAATCTTTAGGTCCCTTAAAATAATGCTTATTAATACCCAGCACTTATATTATTTATACCACCCCAAGTAATATATTATATTTATAATTAGCCTGGCCATTATATAAATATATATTCTAGTAATTATACTTGGTTTAATAACCCATTAAAAAATCCTCCTTTTATAAGATTTTCTAGCCTTAACTTTCTTATAAAAAAAAAGTCTAAGCATTTATTAATTAATAAAACTAAAAAATTAAAACAAAAAAAAAAAGCTTATTTTAAATATAAAAGTTATTAATATATTTAAATAAAATATAAAATATTTTAAGTAAACTAATTTATTTAATAAAAATAAACTTATTTAAAAGCTATAATATTTTTAGCTATTAAATATAAAAACAAAAGTTTTATTTCGATTAAAGTTAAATTAAAGTTAGTTTAACTTTTTTATAAATAATTTTTAAAAAATAATCTAGGTTTATTTATTAACTTATAAGTAAATTTTTTAAATATTATATTTTCGTTAAATTTTATAATATTAAATAACTTTTAAATATTAAAAAAAAAAGAAAAAATAAATAATAAGCTTAATAAATAAATTTTAATTTTTTAATTATTTTTTAATAATATAATAAATAAATATTTTAATAAAAAACGATATAATAAAAATATAATTATTTTTATTAGCTTTATTTTAAATAATTTATTAAACTTAAATAATAAAAATTCTTTTAAAAAATAAAAAAAAACGAAAAAACTAAAAGATATTAATTAATTATTTAAGCTTTTAGTTAAAATTTATAAATATAAAAGTAAAAAAATATATAATTATTAAAGTTTTTTAAAAAATATTATTATTAAAATATCTTTTATAAATATATTATAAATAAGTTTTAATTTTAGCCGAAATTTTAAATATTTATTTATTAAAGCTTTAAAAAAAATTTAAAAAACATTAAAAAAATATATTAAAATAAAAGAAAAAATATATACTTTATTTTTTATTATTATTATTTAGCTTATTAAAATTTATTAAATAATAATTATTATTAAATATTTAAAATATAACGTTATTATTTATTATATTTTTAATAAAAATAAATATTAAATAAACTAAAAGAGTAATATAAATATTATATATTTATTGTTAATAAACTAGTTAAAATTAATTTATATAAAGATTTACGATTTTAAAATTAAAAAATTATTTTTATTAAATTTTATTAAAAAAACTAATTTTATTATAAAATTTATTGTTTTTATAATTAATATAAATTTTATTTCTTGTTTTATATAAGTTATTATTTAGCTTAATAAAAAAAAATTAATTAATTTAATAATTTTAGGCTTATTATAACTATAAAATATAATAATTATTATTAATATATATAATAATATTTTAATTATTAAAAATTTTATAGTAAAAAAAATTTTTATACGAATTTATAAACTATTTTTATTGTTTATTAAAAAATATTAGTTAATTTTAATATTTATAGCTTTTAAATTAAATATTAAATAATTATTAAAAAAATTTTTTAACTTTAAAACTTTATTAAATAACTTAAATTTTTTTAAATTAAAATTAAAAAACTAAACGTTTTATATTAACTTTATTAAATTATTAAATTAATTAAGTTTAATATATTTTACCGCTTTATATATTTTATATAAAAGTAAATAAAGTTATATACTTTTAAGTTTTTATTTATAATATTTTATAAAAAAATATATTAAATATTAAAAAGTTTTTTTATTATATTAGCTTTAAATAAATTATATATTAAATAATTAATAGTATTAAAAAAAATTTTTTTAATTTTATATATAAGCTTAACTTAAAAAATATTAAAAAAAATATTTATTAAAACATTAAGGAAAATTTTTTTAATATTATTTATAAACTTAAGCGGAAGGTTTTTTATAAATAAGCGTATTATTTAAAAAAATTTTATATTAGCGTTTAAAATATTTAATAATTAAATTTATATATAATAAAATTTTAAAGGCTTATTTTTTAAATTTTTAATATTTAAATTTTAAAAAATAAAATATATAAAGTTTTAATATATTTATAAAAACTATAAAGCATTTTTTATAGCTAATATATTTATTTTTATTAATTTTTATATTTATAAAATTTATTTTTATTTATTTATTAAACTATAAAATAAGTTTAAATATTAAATATAAATTTATTTTTAATTATATTAATTAAAGAAACTAATTTTATAATATTTAAATATAAATATATATAAGCTTATAAATATAGTTAATAATAAGTTATTTATATAAACGGTAATATTAATATTTATAATAAAAAATTAAAATATTAAATATTAAAACCTATAATTAAAGCTTAAGCTTATTATTAACTATAATAAAATTAATAAAAATTTTTTAAAAATAAATTTATTTTTATTAATAAAGGTATATAATAAGCTAACTAATTTTAAAGTTTAAAATTTGTTTAAGTTCGATTTAAAGTATAAATATTAATTTATTTTAGTTTATTTATAATTAAAATATATATTAACTTTTAAGATTTTAAGTTTTCTTTAGCTTTAATTTATTAAAATATTTTAAAAATTAAAATTTTTTAGTTATTTAATATTAAAAATAATAAAAATAACTTTTAATATTATTTTAACATTTTATATTAAGCTTTTTTTTATTATATTAATATTTTTTAATAAAATAATTATTATTATAAAATATATTAATAATATTTTTACTATTTATAAGTTTATTAAAAAATAATTAAACTAAATTAAAAATTATTTTTTTTTATAAATATTATAGTTTTAGCTTAAATTATTTTTTAAAAAAGTTAATATTAGCTATAAAAAAATTATAGCCTTAAGTATAGTTTATAAAATATATAAAAAAATTATTATTAAATATAATAAAGCTGAGCGTTTAAAATAATAGCTTATTTTATAAACTATAATAAATGTGCGGTTATTTATAAATATTATAAAACTTATTTATTATTAAATATATAATTATTTTAAAATATTATAATTTTTTATTTATTTTTAAAAAAATATTTTCTAATAATAAAATAATAATAAAATAATTTTTTTTAATTTATTATAAAAAAAAATAATAAATATTATTAAAATATATAATTATTAATATAATTAATTTATAAACTTTTATTTTAATATATTAAAATTTAATATAAGTTATTATATTATTTAAAATTAAAAAAAAATATTTTAACTTATATTTTATAATAACTTTTTATTTATATTAACTTAATAAAATTATAAAACTTATAAAAAAGAATTTTATAATATAATAAAGTTTTTAAAACGTTATAAAAAATATTTTAAATTTATTATATTTTTTATTATTTATATAAATTATATATTTTTAATATTTTTTTTAAGCTTATTAAACGTAGAAAATATTTATATAAAATAAGCTAAAAAGCTTAAATCTTTTAATATTTATATTATTTATATTAAAAATAAAAAAAATAAAATAATAAACGTTTTATTTTATATAATTTTTTTTTTACTTGATTATTAAAATATTTTTATAAAATTTAATTATTTAAACTAAAATATTAAATATTAAATATAAAAAAATAATATTAATAAATATAAAAAAATATTAAAATTATTAAATAATACTTAAAAATTAAAACTAATTTAAAAGCTAGCTAATTAAGCTTATAAAATAAATATATTAATTTTAAAGTTTTATTTATTATAAAAATAATTAAATAAAAATAATAAATATATATTTTAACTTAAAAATTAATTTAGCTTAAAATATTATAGCTTAAAAAAATTTATATAAAAAAAGCTTATTATTAACCTTTAAGCTTTATTATTTTATATATATTAAATTTTAAACCTAAAAAAAATATTTTTTAAATTATTTAAGTTTAAAAGCTTAGTTTAATATTTAAATATATAATAATTTTTTAATAATATATTAAATTTAAATAAAGGTTATTTAAATATAAAATTTTTAGCTAACCGTGTTAAAGTTTTTAAAATTAATAAAAGTTTTTTTAAAAAAAATATTTTTAAATATTATTAAAAAAATATATAAAAAAAATATTTTTTATTAAATAAAATATTTAATATATTAAATTTAGCTTATAATAAAAAAAAATATTTTAAGTTTATTATTACTTTAAAAAAATTAAACTAGTTTATTTATTAGTTTATTATAACGTAAAATATTATAAATTATATTTTAAAATATTTTTAATATATATATTATAATTTAGCTCGGCTAAAAATATTTAATTTTTTAATTATTATTTTAAAACTTTTTTAAGTTATAATTATTAATTTTATAAAATTATTTTAAATATTAATTTATAAGTTTAAATATATTTTATATATTATAAATTTATTTAATTATTATAAATAAATATATTTTATTATATTTTATAAATTATTTATTATTTTTATTATTTTAAATTAATAAAATAATTAAATAAAAATTATTTTTTTAATTATTTATTTTAATCTTAAAAGCGTTTTTTTTTTAAAAAATTTTTATAAAAAACTAAAAAAAAAAAATATTTATATATTAAATATATTATTTAAGTTTTATAAAAATATTAATATAATAAAAATATTTAATTATATTATATAGTTTATATTTAATAAAATTTATAATTTAATATACTTAAAAAAATAAAATTATTTAATTTTATAAGCTTTAAAAAATATTAATATAAAATATATTAATTATTTAAAATATTCTTTATTTAAAATTTTTTATAAATATTAACCTAAAAAATATTTTAAGTTTATTTATTTTTATAAATTATTTAAAGTATTAATAATGTTTATTATAAAAAAAAAATTAATATTATTAAAAAAAAAAAATAAAAAAATTTAATTTTTAATTATATAATATATATTTAATATTATTTTAAAAATATTAAATTTTATTATAAATATATTAAAATTTAAAAATAAGTTATATATAATAAGTATAAAATATTTATTTAACGATAAAATTATATCTTTATTTTATAAAAAAAAAAATAATTTAAGTTTATTTTTAAATAATAAAGTTTATTTATTATATAAAAAAAAATAAAATAATATTTATTTTTTTTAGAAAATTTAAATAAAATAAAAATTAGCTATAAATATTATTTAAATATTTTTAAATTATTTATGCCTAAAATAAATTATTTAAAGCAAACTATAAATCTTACGTTATTTATGTATTAAACTATTAAACGCTAGGGTATAGCTAAAAAGGCTGGGAATTAAGTATATAAATAGCTTTATTTGTTAGGAAGAGCGGGGGCGCTTTTTGTTTTATAAAGGACTAGTTAGGGTGGGCAAGAATAGTGGGCACACTATAGCCTATTTCTACCCCTCCCTGGCCACAGTACCAGTTTAGTTTCTCCACCTTCAATACAACACATTCTACCCACCTTGCTTCTTTCCGGCTAGTCATCTCCACATTGCGACCTCCAACGTCACAACGATATCGGCACCTTTCAAGCAGCAGTCCTTACGCACGCCGCCAATCCGCCGAAATCCAAAATTGGCAACGCAACGCAACAGCTCCAGCTTAAACTAAATTATAAGCCCCCCCCGGTTCTGTGTAATCAAGTACTATTATTGTCCGTCATGGCCAAGTCGCACTCCAACAGCCCCAAACCCGAGGGCTCGAAACACTCCGCCGCCACGGCGTCGACGAGCTTCACGCCCGAGATGCGGGATCGCCAGGCGCGGGGTAAGAACCCGTACCATTCCGACTCGGAGGACAGTGACTGGGCTCCGGGACCTGGCAATCGTAGCGGTGGTGAGGGGAGTGGGGGCAGCTCTGCGCAGAGCAACATCGGGCCTGCACGCGCCGGAGGGTGAGTTGTACTCTATATGACCCTTCACTTCTCACTTCACATGCTATGCTACACTACATGCATCAGAACTCTCGAGCTGAGAGACACTGGTGTATGTGTGTGGTGGGCGTCCGACTCATTACCGGACAATGGATTACTCATTGCTTGCTCTTCTCTCGGATATAGCAAGAAGCCGGACGACGAGCCTTTCGCCGTCTACGACCGGAGGCGCGTGGCCTCGCAGATCCTGAACACTCCCGAGCTCCTCGTCATGGCTGCTGTACGCGATGAACAGGTAAGCTTATCCTGATACTCCTCTATGAACCTGCTTACCAGCTGACTAACTAACTCTTCTCCTGCCAGAGCATCCCAGCTACACGTCTCAAATACACCCGTATACTCTGCGGTGTCGGAGAACCGAGCTCAGGCTCCTCACGCGCAAAAACCACGCGCCCATCATCGGGGGGGGAGAGACCGCGCAAGCGGGAACACGTCCAAGGAGGGCCACGCCCCGAGTAAGGGCAAAACTTTCTATGAACAGGCATCACAAACTCTGAGACTCACATCTTCGGTGTATATATACACCATCTCCCTCCAATCATTCATCCGTCTCACCCCCAATCATTCAAATCTCCATCCAATGCAGTAGAAATTAACCAACTGCTATAGTGACGACCATAGTGACGAGGATAGTGGCGAGGAGTCTTCCCCAGCATCGAGCGAATGACATTTTGAAAGAAATGCTAGTGCATCCTCTCGCTAGCCCAAAACCTCGTTTCTTCTCTATCGTCTCTCCTGCGAACTACAAGGGGACGGATAAATGGCAAGGAGGGGCGCACGGGAGGCTGTGGAAGAAACAGCACAAGCATTGCATACGCATATGTGGCAGACATAAGATAATAGTAATAAGGAACTCGAATGGTTAATCCGCATAGGCAATAGCTGTGCAAGAAGAACGACTAGTATAAGCCAAGCGACGGAGACTGCGCTTCATACATCCATACTCGGATGTTTTGAATTCCAGCCTCATCCTAAAATTAGGGAAAAGAATGGATATCGTGCCTCGTGAGAAAGGACAGGCGAAGACGTTCGGTATATAATAACACAACAGAGTGACTTCTCGTGAGATTCCAGGGAGGATTCTTGCTTAACTGCCATGCTAGTAGTCTATTACCGAACCCTCTGTTGACAATACGTTGCATTTCGCAGTCACTAAGAGAGGCAGTTCGCCATTTGGGATCACAAATTAAGGAAAACACAAGGGTATTACAGAAATTCTTTCTTTCATTCGAGCTTCCCTAGCGGGTAGTGGGATGGCTGCCTGGTCTATATACGTATACCTATGTTATGTCCCGTTCCAAGTTCAATAAAAGAATTCCCCAAGGCGCACCTTGCCGGAATCACAACGAGATAAAATACCGTACAGTCCATAACATACCAGTGGTTATATACCGTAATAGAAGTCGAGAGCAGATTCAATCCAAACTAAACCAAGGGAAAAAAGTCGTAATGCCCGTATAGTGGGTGATCCTGAATGCCCGGCGAAAATAACATGCCACCAACGCCAATGCCATGAAGAATGCTGATCAATTCCTCCGAAATATCCAAATCCGTCCATGCTAGTCCATTCCATATGCCCTTTTCCTTTTTATTTTCATGGGACTGTGTGATACTATGCATAACGAGCCAAGTTTGCCCTTGGTGCTGGTGCCCATCCCTGCTGTTGCGGCGGACCATATGGATTTCGGCCGTCCATGCCACGGGCCATAGGAGGCGGAGGGGGAACGTTCCAGCCATTATTTGCAGGAACACCACCGGCAACCCAGCTGCTACTTGGCTGCGTCTTTTGCGCCAGCTTTCTTCTTCGCACTCTGCGCTTTAAGCGGGAGCAACAACAGCCCGCGATGGCAATCACTATGAGACCGCCGACGACTGATGCGACGGGAATTATTATGTCCTTGTTATCGCGGAAGAAGCGGGCGACTTTATCGCTCAAGCTGGCTCCTTTGCAGGTCCCATTATCGCAGTGGCCGTTGCCCTCGCAGGGTGTACCATCCAAGAAATTGTGTTGTATGCCCTCACACGAGCCCGGCGCCGAGCTTGAAGATTTGCAGCGCACTAAACATGTGTTATCGTCACAAGCAGTCAAGTCGCTGCTGTTCGTTAAACCCCCAACCAGAGTCTGACACTGCAAATCACGAGATGTGCACTGGCCGGATGCGCACTTGAGACCCGACCCATCTGCGCCGCAATTCTGGCCATCTGGAGCCTTGAGGTCTGTTGGACAAGTCGCCGATGTACCGCTACAAGTTTCCTGCGGGTCACACGAGCCGGTGCTGTCTCGACAGATTGTTCCGTTAGTGGCAAACTGACACTGATGAGTGCAACAGTCCTCGTTCGCAAAGTCACAGACAGAGTTGGCGGTGAATTTACAGGTGTTGGGGTCGCAACAAGAGTTCCCTTGGCAGCCAGTTGGACCACCACAGTCGCAGTCTTCTCCTTGTTCCACGATGCCGTTGCCACACTGACTGCCCGTTATAGTTACGACGTTTTTGTTGTCGCTCAGGCAATCCAAGTTCACACTATTGCGATACATTGCAGAGCATATGTTGCCAATGCTGCACGGCGAGAACTGAGTTAGGCCGGGACCGGTCGATGGGTTCATGATATATGAACCTTGTGCGTCACATGAGGAGCTGGTCAAGGGACAGCATTGATTATTCGCCCGAGTGCCATCTGCGCAAGTCGTCGACGTGCAATCGTGATAAGCGCCGAATGTGTGACCAGTCTCATGAGCGAACACTTGCCATTCGGTATTAGTCCGCACGACCACATTCGCTCCAGCCGTAGTGTCATTCCCATTTGGCGAGGAACCTTGGGCACAGAGCTGACCTAGCCATGCCAGTCCCACGGCAGCGTCAGTAGCACAGGTACTTAATAAAGTCCAATACGCGTTGCTGTCATTGAATTGGCCTCGCCATTTGGAGAAAAGGTCTAGACGGTCGTTGATCGCAACGCTTGAACTACAAGGCTGATTCCACTGTGAGCCCTCTGGAGGGGTGCCAGGGCATGTCGCATCGCTAATGGTTAAATTTCGAATACCCAGGCTGATGTTGAATGTGGACTCGTATACTGCTGACGCCATGTTTACCATACTGATGACATTTTGGGTGACATTAGCTTTAGCCTCAAATTGGGATGTGTATGTGCAGTCGGTCGCGATCCCGATCAAAGCCACCTTGCGCGAGGTTGGACAACCTTGGGTTGACCCGATGGTGGAAGCCAGATTAACACCAGCACCATTGCCGCCTGGGACCTGGTCACTTTGTCGGCGAAGGATCATGTCCGAGTCGGACGTTAGATCACGCAGATCCAGGCCTAAATTCACTGGATGGTCAAGCCGACTGTTGAAGTCCAGCAGATCTGAAGAACAGACGGACGCATTTTCACCGAGCTCACGCTTGAGTTCATATCCCGAGCCATAGAAATCGCCCGCAATATCAGTATCTCGCCAGACAATCATGTAGTCGTCACTGGCGTGGTGCGCTTCGGGGTCTTCAGGGAGGCGCGTCTGTCTATACGTCGAAGCTCGCTGAATATGATGGTAGTTTCCATTGACTCTATAAGTCCCCTCGAACAGGGGATTCGGCCCGTCTCGGAGGACTGCTATCCTGGCCCAGCCGGCATTGAGCCATTCCGAGTGATGAGGGTGTTGCACAAACGCATGGCCTTTATACACCCTGTGATCTTTCCGGTCTATCTTCTCCTCGTGCGTGATGCTGCCGTCGGGACCGAGATATTGTATCGTCGCCTCGTCTGACAGAACATCGTGATTTGGTTCCAGCTCAATGCGTACCTTGTCTCGTTGGTTATGGAGGAGGAAGCTTATGGCGAATGACGAGTGTGCGTGAATGCGATTCGACGGCGTATGGAGCGTTGGCTTATCAACGATAGTTATGTAGTTCAAAGGGTTCCGTTTTAGCGAGTGCGCTTCCGAGTCGCATGCGAAGGTGCATAAGTACGCAACGACAGCGGTGAGAGAGAAGCGCATATTCAAAGACGAGAGATCCCGCGGGCGGGATAAGGCTCTATTCTCACAACCCCATCCACGTGCGTGTATTTGTTCGTTCGTTTGTCTATTCGAAGTCGTAAATGAAAGAGTCAAGTAACGAGTCAGGCGATGTCGAGTGGAAGGGTACACGGGGGTCCAAAAAAAGGTCCAATTCAAAACACGCAGGATAACAGAGGCGGAAACCGAGTACGTGTGTACAGAAAATGGTTTGTTCTCCTGAGCTTTAGACAAGGAAGAGTTCCAGGACCCCAAATGCGCAGGAACAAGCCCAGAGGAGGGTGAGACGGAGAGTGTTGGGTGGTTGCCGGGGGCCGAAGGCGAAAGGCGCCCGCACCTGCCAAAGCAGACCGCTAAGGGACCTGTAATTAGTCGGTAAGACAGGGAATGAACGCCGCCTAGAAAGAGCACATACAGCGGTAGGTAGCAGGCGCACCCAAACGGAGCCCCTGTCAGGAGGTACCTCCCTAGGTACCTAACTGAGTGCACTTTACCCACTGTTACTGCAACTTCAGATATTGTTCCTCATTGGAGTAGGTATTGTTGACGCGCCTATAAATCTCACCCAGTATACCTCCTTTCGGTATCCCTCTTTTCTTTTAAGTTTGGTTCGAGTCGGACTCTTCTTCAGCCCTAAAGGTGGTTCAACTGGTTGGTTGACTGGTTTTCTATTTTGTATAGGGGCCAATCCGGATGAAACGAACCCCATCTACCGCGTAGTGTGTGTTGACCCCAGAGACTCGGTTTCATCCCAGGTCGTGATACTCTGTGATGCAGCTATACTATCCCCGTCTTTTAAGTCCATGTTTCAGTAGGATGAGACACAGCCACCCCGTCCGATGTCCAGTCGTATCGGAACAAACGGCTCAGGCTGGAGACCACACAGCGACCACATAGCCTCTCTTGGAACTTTCTTGGCAACCAACGAGAAACCTGATGGTAGGATTATACACAGGTGAGCCTATTTACAAAAGTATTGTCGATACATAAGAGATGGGACGAATTGGCCTATTAGAGCAACTGTCAACACCACAATTCTCCGATTGGGATAAACATATTGTCCTGGGAGAGAGACTAAACCTATTATCTATTACTACTGACGTAGTCTAGGACTCGTATTCACGATCCGCCATCCAGGCAATTGACTTCGATTATACATAGATGCGTACGCAGTACAACGACTGTTCGTATTCTCTGATAGGTATAATACTGTGTAGTAGGTGATTGACAAATACTACCTAGGGTCACTCGGATTGACTGGAGTATCAATAAGCAGAGGTAAGGAAATAGTCCAAAAATGATACTGGATCGGGCAATCCATAGTACAGCATCTCGTATATTCTCCACCCTTGATTCAACGAACCCAACTTATTTTCATCATCACTATTCAACGATTGGAACAAAGCTTCACCTCTTTTTTTAATCTATTTTTTCCTAACTATTAAAATGAACTGCGATACCACAGGTAAGATTACATCCTTTGTATGCCGTGTGTCTATATCCTTAATATACTCACATTCGCCGCAACGCATTGAAATCACCAACTACCAAACGCGCATACAGTGTAGGGAAGCGAGTAAGTAAAAGCATAACTTTCGTAGAAGACATGAGTCCCTTCGGACACCAAGCACTACTACTACCAATACCCGCCCCGATATCGAACCCCACGAGGCCCGACGCTTCCCCATCAACACGATACTGCTTCAATATATTCATTCCATCATACCTATCCTCTCTTGAGATCTTGCTTGGTAGATCTGGCCAAGGGGTCTAAGCCGGCCTCCAAAATCCGACGGACCAGCCAGACCTCATCGCCAAGTTGAAATGACGCGCGTACGGTATTCTTTCCCTTTCGCCTTTGGTGTGGGCTCGGTCCTGTTCAGCGTATGATATTTTACTTCCTCTTCGTAGGGACGCGGTCGCGCGCCGGCTTGGCAAGAACTAGGTACTGCCGATGCAGCCTGTTTGCTGTCGACCAAGTGCAAGGAGCCCAGCAAAGCCCCTTGTTCAGCTGAAGCCAAGAAAGCATTAACGTCATCACCGCCAAGTGAGTAGCGCTGAGACCGTGGAGACTGTCAGACGCCGACGTTGCGAGATACCAGTAGCGAGGGCTAGACTAAACAGACCAAGTAAATCACTCAAAATCCAAGTTGGGTTTTGAAAGACTCCTGAAGGAAGTTTCTATTCATTGAAAAAACCTAACCTAATATTGTAACAATATGGTATCAAACACCCGCCCGGAATTAACCAATAGTTGCCTTACTCTTCTTATATACTCGTGCTTACTAGTGAATTTTATGATTTACTTCTTTCTAGCTTCGTGGACGATGGAAATAATCTTATCAACAACGGCCGGGTCAGAGAGCTGCGCAAACATGTCGTGTCAGCAATTTTTTCCTCAAAAGCGCGAAGCCATACAAACACTTACCGTTGTGGTGTCACCAAGTTGATCTTCCTCGCCAGCCAGGATCTTCCTTAAGATACGGCGCATGATCTTACCACTACGAGTCTTTGGTAGATCGGGTACAATGTACACCGCCTTGGGGGCAGCGAAAGGCCCAATACTCCTGCGAACCTGCAGGATAAATTCCTTGCGTAGCGCATCTGTCGCCTCACTGGTCTTGTTAATAGCTACGAATGCATTAACCGCCTGGCCCGTCAACTCGTCGGCAACACCGACGACGGCAGACTCGGCGACTGCGTGGTGCTCGATAAGAGCTGCTTCGATTTCGGCTGTTGATAGACGATGACCACTAACATTGACGACATCGTCAACTCTTCCCCGGATCCAGTAGAAGCCTTCGTGATCACGACCGGCTCCGTCGCCGGTAAACTGTAGTTTTGTCAATGAAAGGGTTTCGTCGTATACCAGGAAATTTACTCACGTAGTAACCCTTGTATACGTCCAAGTACGTCTCCATATATCGCTTGTGGGCTCCCCAAACAGTGCGTGCCATGCTAGGCCATGGTTGTTTGAATGCCAAAACACCTTCGACGTCGTTCCCGTGTATTTCTTCACCCGAAACAGGGTCAATAATGGCGGGTTCAATTCCAAAGAAGGGCAACGAGGCACTTCCGGGTTTTGTCGGAGTCACGCCGGCAAGGGGTGTAATGACGTTAGATCCAGTCTCGGTTTGCCAGTAGGTCTAATCTGTTAGCGCTTGTTCCTCTCAGTCAGTGGTGGAAATAGTAGCTTACATCGACGATATGGGCCTCCTCCCTACCAACAACTTCAAAGTACCATTTCCAAATCTCGGCTGCGATAGGCTCACCAACGGATCCTAGAACTCTCAGCTTAGGCATGCGAGCTTTTACAAAGTCGTCGCCTGCACGTTTTAACAATCTCAGCGCGGTGGGGGCGACATAAAACTGGGTAACCTCGTGCTTGTCAACGATTTCCCAGTAGCGGGAGAAGTTAGGGTATGCCGGCGTGCCCTCAAAAACGACTGTCGAAACACCGAGTAGCAGAGGCGCATACACCACATACGTGTGACCAGTGATCCAGCCGACATCACCGCCGCAGAAGTACCGGTCGCCGTCGTGGATATCGAATACATATTTTCCTGTCATTGCAGCTCCGAGGAGGTAGCCAGCCGTAGTATGTAATACGCCCTTGGGCTTACCGGTCGACCCGGAGGTGTAGAGTAAGAACAGGGGATCCTCTGAGTTCATGACTTCAGGCGCGATGTATGATGGCCACTTCTGAACCTCCTCGTGCCACCACCGGTCACGGCCAGGTGTGAATGGAACGTCGGCACCGGTGCGCTTGTAGACTAGTACACCAGTGACATCGGGACACTGCTTGAGCGCATCGTCGACAATCTTCTTTGTGCCAATGAGCTTGCCACCTCGCTTGCCCTCGTCCGAGGTGATGACTACCTTGGACTCACTATCAATGACACGGTCGCGTAAGGAGTCTGACGAGAAACCGGCGAATACAACAGAGTGGACGGCTCCGATACGAGTGATGGCGAGCAAGGCGATGAGAGCTTCGGGAATCATGGGCAAGTAGACGGCGACGGTGTCTCCTTTCCGGACGCCCATCTGCTTAAGCACATAGGCGACTCTGGAAACCTCACGGAGTAGCTCCCCGTATGTCAGGTTGCGGCCCTCATTGGGTTCATCGGCCTCATAAATGATGGCAATCTTGTTGGGATCCTTGAAGGCATGTCTGTCGACGCAGTTGTAAGAGGCGTTGAGTTGGCCTTCCAGAAACCAAGCCACATCACCGTTGAGCAGTGTTCCGGAGCGAACCGTTTCAAAGTCTCGCTGCCATGTTAGAAGCTCCCTAGCTTTCTGACCCCAGAACTTGTCAGGATCGGTGATGGACTCTTTGTATAATTGTTGGTACTCCTCGAGGCCTGCGAGAGGTTAGCAACTTAGGACTTACCAGCATGTAGAGTCTGGATGTGACAACTCACTAGTGATGTGTGGCTTGCTCGGATGCTCTATATATCGTTAGATTCCGTGGAAGTACGCTTGCGCGAAAGAGGGCCTGGGAGGAGCTAGTTGAAGCTTACTGTCAAGCATCTTCTGGGGAGGATCTGTGCGCTCGATGTTAGCGACAAAGGTCTCGTTCATCACACTGGTAAGCGCATTTTCATGCGCGCAACGATCAATTGAGGGCAATCTTACGAAAAGTGTCGACAAGATGGGCCTCGGCGACCACAGGCACCTTGCCTTCTTCACCCATGACTGCGACGTTGAAGTGTTGATCGAGAGGTGGTCGAGGTTCGGGCGACGATGTCGATGTGGTGGGGTGTGCTCTCTGGGTACTTTTGGCGGGGTAGAGGGCGATAAGTTGAGGCGAAGACAAAGAGTAGCTGCTCTCACTTAAAAATAGACAAAGGAAGGGGAGCGCGAAGCGATTCGGTACCTTAGGTATGCAACCGAGGACTGATGGAGAGGGCTGAGAAGGGGGAGGACATAAGGGTGTGAACTAGATGAGAGAAATCGCTAGCGAGGGGACAGCTCAGTTTTGTATGTTCATGGACATGCGGCAGAATTGGCACATTACGCGATGTGATACCCTGGATACCGCGAGAGCTGGATACCTACCATATGCAGTAGTAGCAGTACGTGCATACATAGCTCGCTACCTCGCTACCTCCTCGCGCTACACTGCTACAGTACCCACGCTACGACGGTACCACGGTGCAACCACGCTACCTAAGGTAGGAGGTAGTATAGGGGTACATAGGTAACGTACCTTACCTTATCCACCTGCTAACGGCTCGCTATTATTCTAACGCTATTATTTTAACATTGTTCCCTTTACCCCACGCCGCCAGTGTGCTAGGTTGGCGAGTTGGGTAGGAAGGTTCAAGTTGTAATGTAGTAGCGCGGTTTTGACCCTGAATAGGCACCGCAGGCACGATCTACAGGTAGGTAGGGTGATATTAAACTAACCCATCGGGGTACTTCGTTCTCTCCTCTCGTTACCCTAAAAGCCCCGGGCCATCTCTCAACCGTCACTTACCTAATTTGTGCAGCTAATCGTCCGCAATTGGGCTCGAGGAGTATACCGTCCGTTCGAACGTGAGGGTTGAGCCAAAGGTCGGGGTTCAGGTGGGTCTTATCGTCTACTTCCGCTCGACCGTCCTTGCGCCATGTTGTGTTGGTCTCAGTGCAGTAATACACACAAGTCGCTAACCTTGGCACTAGTATCCTGTCAACCAAGTACCTAGTGAGGGGCCGGTGGTCATTTGTTGAGCCTTTTCCCCGGGACCGAACCTGTGACGGAACGTGGATGGCGCCCTGGTGTCTGGTAAATTTCTTCTGCTGGCTGCGTCGAGTGTTGCTTGTCTTGGCCGAAAGGTGAACAACATCAACAAGATGAATACGCCGCATAGTCTTACCGGCCAACGTGTATTGCAGGGTCTTAACAACTCAGGACCATAATATGATATGCCGTACCACTGGGAACAACGGCGAACCACTAGTAAGGTGCGGGAACCCCCTTCGTCCACTCAATTGACTAGAACAACGGCTGCACAGTCGAATGATAGCGCAAGCACTGTACAAGGGGAATCCTCCCGGGTGTTTGGGTGTCGCCAACAAGGGGGGACATGCAACAGTTCATGAAGTTACAAGAGTCTTCTTATAATGAGACCGAAGTCCGCCTTTCGTCCCTCCCTCCCTGCCTTCCTACCACCCTCGACAAGGACCCAGACCAATGGTTCATGTCACAGCACTCTACGATGTCCTATGTGCGTGTCCGAAGGAAGCTGGGCGGCTTCGATGCCGTCAGACCAATGCAACCACACTCCACGATATGTGGCGTGTCTAATAAGCTAAATAGGCGGATGACAGACAGTGGCCAAGCGCCATGCCAATCGCCATTCCTGAGTAGGAAGAGCGCAATTATGTTGGACTGAACACTTACTTACTACGACTAGTTGAGTGGATTGAAATGCCACTCTGCTGTTATGTGTCCCCAGTAGTCAGTACCTTGCGTCATGAACCAACGAAATGGCAATGCGGTAGCGCTCAGATCGGGGCCGGGCGCTGGCCCGGGGACGCGGAGATTCATTGACAATGGTGGGATGGCGGTTGGATGCTGTGATGCTGTGGGAGACGTCGGTCCAAGAGCAGGAAACGTCCTTCTGGATACTGTTCTGGATATTCTACCCGACCCCTCACCTGACAAACCCCGCACTTGGAGAGCGCCACAAGCTAAGGATACATGTAGTATAGTCCAGACTTGGCGTCCCCAGTTAGTACCCTCGTCGCATTGCAAATGTACATGAAAGCCGCACCTCAGCTCAAGAGATACTAAAATAAAGATTAAACCACATGGTCTCGCCTGTCCTTGCTTTAATTGACGCATTGCGAGATAGTCCTCTGCGTCCGGCCCCCGACCATATTTCGTAAGCATCATGCAGGAATCAAACCCCGGCTGACGCCTCAATTGTATCTACACGTAGTATATCTAAGTACCTACTACTGTGGCGGTCCTTTTGTCGCGCTGCCGAGAAACACCCAAGTCTTTGGGCAGAACGCGGGGGATTCCACCTATTCTAACAGGGATCTGTGCCCATAGCGTCCGATATCCGAGCACCGTAGGTAAGGTCATTACCTTGGTAATGATAAGTGTGTTGCACCGGACCAGACAGTAGGGCTGGGCTCGGCATCTCTGAAAGCGCATTTGGTCGTCTAAGTGCTGCCCCGATGCGGCGGAAAGGAGTCTACGTCGAGGTAGCGCGTCGGTTCTCGGTTATAGCAACCTGACTACCTCATCGCTCTCTCGCGCTTTGTTCCTTTACCGATAGCGGATGCAAGACCTCTTCTTAAACGACTCAAGGAATGCGATGCAGCCAAGAACTTCCCCAGCTACCTGCCTGAACGCCTCCGTGTACCCATTACGCGAAACTCCCTCAACTCCGAGCCAAGCCGCAGGCCATATCCATTTAACACCGGGTAGACCCGTCTTCGGTGCTACATGTCCATGCTCATTAGGTACATCTCGATTATTCGCATGAACTTGGCCACAAATGCTTCAAGGTGGAAAATGACTTTGGAGCCTGTTCTTATTCTGTGCTCATAGAAGGCCGACCATTTGATCACTTCCCATTTCAGGTCGTCATCGATCTGGGGAATTAGTTTGAATGTCAGCGTCTTGAGGATGGTCGTAGGCGGTATGCAGTGAGTAAGTAGGTCATAGAGCTTGGATCTGATAACGAGAATTTGTGCGGGTGTGTGCTGATCCATCATGTCTTTGGCAATCTGTGATATCAGCGCCTCCCAGTCGGGGGGAGGTATGGGGGTGTTATCCGTCACTTTCTCACTGCAGGAAGGTCAGCGCCACGAATGGACAGTTATAGCCTCAGGACATACTTTTGAGCATGGACCGCCTCGTACATTAACAAGGCGCGCCGCAGATTTCGCCCACTCTCCTCAGCGATTCTTTTATGCAGGCCTTTGACTACTGGCCAACCTTCGCGCTTAGCCGAGTCGGCTAATACGCTAGAAATCTCATCTACGGTCGGCGCGGCCACACGAACGAGAAGTGTCCGACTTCGAATGGGCGCAATGATGTTAGCTGTGCTGTTGGCGAGCAGGATCAGTCGTAAGTTGGGGCTGTATTTTTCCATAGTTCTCCTCAGGGCAGCCTGAGCATCACGAGTGAGATGGTCCGCCTCGTTGATGACGACGACCTTGAATCTCTGTTTGGCCGACTGATCGACCTGTTGTGTCTGGGCGACTTCTTTGAGCAAATCTTGGATAACGACGCGATCGTAGTTCCCCACATCGGACGGCGTGATTTCGAGGTGGTATACGGATGCCACGATATTGAATTCGAGCTTTCGGTTGCTACTGGTCTGGAAGACGCGGGCATCGATCTTGATCTTTTCTACGCCGGGACCGTATAGCTCTTTAAGTGTAGCGACAATACGAGTCTTCTTGCCAGCCCCAGAGGGCCCGTAGACGAGGAGATGAGGGAAATCCCCACTTTGGGCCTAGGGAGACAGAACGCGTAAGTTCTGCGAACGAAGTTATCGACAAAGAAGGAGCGTCTGCACTGTCGCGAGGCACATACCAATGATCGTAGTCGGTCAGAAAGCTCGGAGTGGTAGGTCAGGGCATCAAGAGACCGAGGCCGATGTTTATCGACGATGAGAGCCATCCTACTGGAACTAGAACCGAAAGTATGCCGTTAATGTTCTCGTGTACAGTAGATAGCGTGGTATATATCGCGGCACAGTTGCGGTTCTGAACAAGTAGGGAGGGCAGTAGTGGTGGTTGTCCTCGGGAGCTTCTTCCAAACTCTTGCTTGCATCATGGCTTAGTCGCGTAAATTGATTTCAGAACGCGCCTGGCATGGCTTGGGTTTCTGGCCCACTTTTGCCCGCCCACCCTAGTCCTATCGGCCAACTGCCAGCTGGTAATCAGCTGTCGGGAATGTACCAGATAATTGGTCCAAATGACGGGCTGACCGGACGGCATCGCCGACATATCATATGAAGCATCCCTCAATATTTTCGTCCCGATCATGTTGTTCTCGGAAGAGCAGGTTTCATTCATATATTGCTAGCAGTTATAAGACTTGTTTTATTATTCGATTCTGTACCCGGTAGCATTTCTGCCCACATTTATATTGGGTTGTGTGCTAGCTCCTGGGAAATACCTGGATGTGCGATATAAGTATGGTAAGAACGGAACCAAACCTACCTCGTAGGTAGTAACTACCTACGTACTGACACTACATATAAGTACACAGTACCTACCTAGATACATATGTATATACAGATATTAATTCGAAAAGACATACGCAGCAGGTTATAAGAATTTCTTTGCTTGCCGCCATTGAGCTTTTGGTCTGTAAGTAGTAATAAAGGTTTGGGTAATAATTCATCGATAACTGAATAGACGGGCTACTTACTGAGTAAGTCCCTATTAAGTCGTGACTTCATTGGCTAGTTGCTCTGGGCAATTAAGTAGTTGGACATGTGCATGACTCTCAGTTATGGCACCAAGCTTGAAACACCAAAGTTACCATAACCAATGCCTGCACCGAAGCAGCACCGACGATCCACATCCCACGACAGCGTCTCACGGCTCTGATTTGAGCTGGAGGCGGTGTCCCCCCACTTTATCTAGGAGGGGCAACTCACTAGCATTCACTGGGAGACCTCACCAAATCGAGGCACTGGCTGCATTAATTGGGCTGCGCCTGGTTGTCGGTGGGACAAAGCTTTCATGATGTCTACTTGCTTTTTCCCATCTCTTCTTTTGCCCTCTGCCTCTCGTCTTATTCTACTTCCAAGTAAAGAAAAAAAAAAAATTAGAGAAGGACTCTTAACCGTTGCTATACGCAACCCTTGCCAGTTGTATATCCACCGACTCTGCTTTTCCGTCGTCTGTTTTACCAGCTCGACTTGGTGGTTTGTTTTATGTTGGTTCGCAGCCACTTACCCAAATACCCAACATACGCTCTCCTCTTTCGTGCAGTTGAGGTTCAGCTGATCGCCATCTATACTATTATCTCTGGCCCAACCGACTGCTTTTGCAAGCCGCCGAGATGTCATTCAACAACCGCAAGTTTTCCATGTAAGCCAGACAGTCTTCGCCATGCCGGCCGTGTGAATCAATAAGTGATGGTGTCAGTCGCTGAGGGGGCCGTGCCACTAACCCCAAAGCTAGGAACAAGAATACGGGTCTTCCCAGGAGAAGATTCAGTATCGGCGACCCCAGCGCCAATGGTATGTTTGATTTCCACGAGTTTATATTATATGTCTGTCTCTACAAGACACACATACATGCCAAGAACTACACAGTCTCTGCTCTCTCTTCGCCTGCCGCTGAAAGAAGTAATATTGGCACCCTAAGATGATGTACATCTTGTGTGAGCCTTGGCTCTTGGCATTCACCGCCGTTTCTCATCCATCTATTGTCTGTCACCAACACAGTGGCCGGCATATCGCCCTGTGTGGCTGATCGGGTCTCCGAGCCTCTCCGAGCTGTGCTGACGGCTTTACTTGGCAGAGACAAGCTCCAAGATCCACAGACAGTTTCGTGCTGCAAATCCCGGACACCTGCCCCATGCCGGTCTCGACGCGAGCCGTGCGTCAACCGGCGTCGTGTGGTGTACTGAGCGCGCTGCCGAACATGGGTTCATGGACGAGCCCGAGCTGTGGGCCAACCTAGGCCAAGGCGCCCCGGAGGTCGACGATGACATCGAAGGCTCCTTCCCTCGACCTACTCACATCGACGTCTCCGTTGCCGCCAGAGAGTATGGTCCTACCGCTGGCATCAAGCCCCTGCGGGCTGCTGTCGCTAGAATGTACAATGAGATGCATCGCCAGGGTAAGGATAGCCAGTACTCCTGGGAAAACGTCGCCATCGTGCCCGGCGGTCGAGCTGGTTTGATTCGCATTGCTGCCATCCTCAACAATGCTTATGTCGGCTTCTTCATTCCCGATTACACAGCATATAATGAGATGATGTCTCTTTTCAAAAATGTGAGCGTTGATCACTCAAGCTAGACAAGAGCTATGTACTCATTCATGACCTAGTTTGCTGCCGTCCCTACGCCTCTTTCAGAAGAGGATGGCTATCACATCCATCCGGATGTAATCGCTCATGAGATTGCTCGGGGTACTTCGGTCATTCTCACCTCGAACCCTCGCAACCCCACCGGCCGCGTTGTTGCCAACCCTGAACTTGCAGAAATCCAGGACATCTGCCGTGGACGTGCGACGCTCATCAGCGATGAGTTCTACTCCGGCTATAACTACACGAGCGACTGTGACGGCTCGGTAATCTCAGCTGCTGACAACATTGAGGACGTTGACGAAGATGATGTTCTCATCATCGACGGTCTTACGAAGCGGTTCCGTCTACCTGGGTGGCGAGTTGCTTGGATTCTCGGCCCTAAGGAATTCATCAAAGCGTAAGTGATGGGCATCTATTTAGATCCGTAGGAGTTCATTTCGCATTTAACACCAACGTCTACTAGCATCGGCTCATGTGGTTCTTACCTTGACGGCGGAGCCAACGCTCCATTCCAAGAGGCTGCTGTTCCCATGCTTGAGCCCACGCTCGTTCGCAAGGAGATGCAAGCTCTTCAGCGCCATTTCCGAGTAAGTCCATGGCCCGATCCCCATAGCCACCAACGACCGTTTTGTTAACTCACCCAATCTAAACAGGACAAGCGTGACTACGTGGTTAAGCGCCTGCGTGACATGGGTTTCGTCATTAAATACGTGCCTGATAGCACATTCTACCTGTGGCTCAATCTAGAAGGCCTGCCTGGTCCTATCTCCGACGGTCTCAATTTCTTCCAAGCTTGCCTTGAAGAGAAAGTCATCGTCGTTCCTGGCATCTTCTTTGACCTCAACCCGGCCCGCCGCCGTGATCTATTCGACAGCCCTTGCCACCACTGTAAGGATTTCCCTCAGCCTACCCCCTTTACTAGTCCAATACTGATACTCACTGATCGTAGTTGTCCGCTTCTCCTATGGTCCGCGCCTTGACGAGTTGAAGCGAGGCTGTGACGGAATCGAGAGAGTCGTGCAGAAGTCAGTCTATCTCCCTTTCTTGTCCATATTCCTAAATTATATCTATCTCCCAACCTAGCCACCTTTTTTCTTGCCCTATTCGAACATACTCTAACAGACGCATTCAATAGATTCAAGAATTTCAGGGACTGAAGTTCCACGGTCCATGATGCTCACTCGTGAAAAAGTGAACGAGGTATAGTTGCTTAGGGACAGATGTCCATTGATGAAACAGATGAGACGTCATAGTAGCAACCTATACGCACTGCTACTGAAACTAAATGTCGCGGCTCCGATTTTTGCATCAAAGTTTTCGATTTCTAGAGCGCGGTAAAACAAGAGCTTGTGCCTAGACAGATACACTATGAGACTAATGAATTAAATTTCTGCCTATCATTCTGCCATGTTGGGAACATAACGAGTACCTAGTGGTCCTATAAAGTCGAAGTTAATACCTACTACGGAGGGCGACCGTAGCCTAGGCATCCGTGTCCGATTTGCTCCTTCATTTACATTTATGAATGGCCCTTACTAATTCAATATACGAATGTTTTCTTCAGCCAGGAAATATCGGCATAAGCCATGCCTAAGTATTGTTACTCGCGGAAAGACAATCTGTATTTATGTGTATGTACTGGAAATTATCCACCGATCCCAGCAAAGCAAGATTAACAGCGTCTCGGTCTAAGGTCCCCGACGATGAACAGAGAGCAAACCCTCGGGGGGAAAGAATCCAGCACAATCAACTCTTCTCCGTAATCAATTCTTGCTTAAAACCGTAGAAAGAGAGTTCACCACCGGTTGGTTGTCTCGCAAGGCCAAATCGAAACGTTATTATAAGAGCTTACTAAGACGCTTGTTAATGTCTGAAACTCAAGAAGTGCGGTTGAGGAACTTACCGAAATTTCGTCATCCATAGCAGAATCGCCGTTGGCGTTGGCGGCACCATTGGTGTTCTCGTTCTGATCTCCTGAGTTGAAGTAGTCCGCCATCTCAGAATCCAATTCCTCAGCTGTCTTCTTGGCAGGCCGGCTGCTACGGACTGGGCGTCTCTTGCGACCCCGAGCACCAGAACCAACTGCTTTTCCGGCATCCTTCTTCTTGTCGTTCGCAGCAGATTTCGGCTGAGCCTTGGGCTGCGTGATACGCTCAGTAAGCGTCTTGGGAGCAGGAATGATCTCGGCGGCCTTGGCACCGTCGACTACAATTTCAATCTATACCATCAAACTGATTAGCTTGGTGTGGATGTGTAGCAAAAAAAATAGACGATCTTTACCTTGATGGGACGGTTGTCGACCAAAATGCCGTTCAACACATTGAAGGCCTTGCTTGCACCATCAAGCTTGTGGAATGTGACGGTGGCAATACCACGGCTGACGCTATTGGGACCGTACGAAAGCTCTACCCGCTTAATGGGTCCAACTGATGTGGCAAAGTACTCCTAGGGAGGGCACGAATGTTAGTTTCAAGTATCCCATCCGCGTTTATGCGTGATCCAGTATCGAGTATCGCGAGAAATCGGCAGGCGCAATCGTCCCCAGGGAAGTCCAACGGCGTGCATATAACAACGAGCACGCAGTGAGCGTTAGTAAGAAACTCAGTTCGAAATGCGCACGTCAACGAGGAACCAGTCCATCCCGTCAGTCGCCCGCTGATACATGTCTTTCGGCCGGCAGAGCAAGAGCGCATATCCCCCTGACCCCATACAATAATTACACGGTAACAATAACCCACGAAAACGGACGGCTGCCCGTGTTGTCCGCATCAAGCTCCATAAACTCAGTTCCATCTGAAGCCCACCGCACAACACGTACTGCTGCTCTGCCAGGCTGAATACACGTTGTTTAGTTGCTTTGCTGTGCTCCTTAGGTTGCCTTTGGCTGTAAAAACGCCAGCTGACACTGTACGAACGAACGCGTCTGTTGCTCACTGCAGTGCTCGCGGTTTACCCTTGTTCAGGAAAAATGAAAGGGCGCAGTCAGATAAAAGATGCGTCTTCCAGGATCAAGCCTACAGATTTGCTAGTCACTCACGCCACGGTCTGCTCTAGCATGCGCATTGGAGCCTTTTCTGGGTGGTTGCCAAGCCTTCCCAAGGACACACAACATACGCGCATCGCAAGACCTGCTCGACTTCCGACGCTGTTGCAGCTCAAAGTGTGCACGCTTGTATGTCAAGGAAGGAGACTGGGCAAGGTGATAGCTCTGCGATAGAAGGCGATGCGCTGGGTGATATTCATCTCGATCGTCAAGGCTACGCGGGTGCGATTCAAGAAAGGTGTCGACGAAATTCCACAGGCCAGTGCCCTAGGAAACATACCTTAATCTGGGCTTCGTTCACATCCTTAGGCTATACGCGGTGTTAGAAGTTGACAAGCATGATTTGGATTAGGCAGATTCTCCACTTACGAGGTTGCTAACGACAACCTTGCTTTCGCCATTTCCACCAGCGGCCTTAGCGGGGGCCTGCTTGGTCGCAGCGTTGCGAGGCTGTCGAGATGTCTTCTGAACACCTCCGACGGGAGCAGCTGCAACAGGTCGACCAGATGTGCGACGTTGACTTCGACGGCGGCCACCAACAGCGCGGCGCTGAGTCGAGATGATCTCATCGAGAGGTTGATCTAGCTTGCCAGATCCAGACATCTTGAGATAGAGAGAGGGAGATGACGGAACTGGTGATGAACCGACGATATTGAATTAGAGTACGTCTGGCGGTTGTTGATGTGGACGTGGTAACCACAAAAGAAAGCGCGAATCGCAGTGGTCTCAAGATTAATTATATTACAGGCCAGGTCAGTTCGTCGATGGTTTGTTGCGAGAATCAACGACGAGCTCAACGTTGTATGCGCTGAAGGCTGGGATTTGATGGATGAGAAGAAGCGTGATCAACGGCTTGCTGCGAAACTGATGCGCCGGTTCTCACGTCGCGTTGTGGCGAGTAAAAAGGGAAAGGTGGACGACGAGAGAAAAACAGAAGGAAGTTGCTGCCTATCGAGTTGGCAAGCAGAAGAAGATTATTAAGAAGAATTTGATGCCGTGGGCAAAACGTTTGTGGTGCACAACAAGGGATAGTTATAATCAAGTAGAAGGGAGCGGGTGAATGGTGATGGTGAACGAGAAGTGGAAGGGACCAGAGGAGGGTGGGCAGAACTCGGAACAACATGCAAAGTTGGATTGGGCTGGATTGGCCCAGTCCCGTCGATAGGCAGGCAGGCAAGCAGGCAGGCAGACATGGCGCTGCAGACCAATCAGGGGCTAATACGCGCTAGCCTGTCTTTATCCAAGCCGATTTTAAGTTTACGCGTTTAGGCCACAGCCACATACCCACATATACATATGTATGTAATGGGCGAGGTTAGGTACCTAGGTACATCTTATTACGAGGACAGCTGTCAATGGTTAATGCAGGTACCTACTAGTATGTGCACCTTACAAGTTGCTTCCAATGCACTTGTCGCTGATATTGGCCTTTTAACACCATAGGCGCACTGGAGCTTTATTGTCAAGATTGCAGATAAGTTAGAGACATTCAAAGAGTTGGTCTTATTGTTATGAAAACAACTCATTCCTCCATAACAATCATAACAGCTGCTATACTAGACCTGCCAGTGACGACGAGAGTTTGGTAGGGTCTTCCCCTAGAGCACCGCTCCTCATGATGAGAACTACAATGTCGCGTCACGAACGCAATTCCACTCTCAGTGCTTCGCAATTTTGCGTATGGCTAGCCTTGCAACGACTGTATTCCGCCCTGCTGCAACGTCGAAGGGGTAACACCCAGGCTGCAGGTAAGAATTGCTCGTGTCCCAAGTTCAAACAACGCGAGTCCTTATACGCCCATAAACTCCAATCCAGGTTGTATACAACATTTTAATCGCTCACTTTGTAGCTGGTGATTGTTTGGCGGCCGCGGCCGCAGGTTGGGACGGAGTTGTTCTTGCAGCTTTTTGGGCGAGCGCACTGTCGTCGTGTGAATTGACCTCGAAGAAGTGGTATAACACAATCAAAATCATGGCAACCGAGCCAAGAAAGATGGCAAGTCTGTACAAATCATCGTCGGAAATCATTGTGTTTCGGTTGAAGTACTGATCTCGGTGTCTCGCTCAATGGGCTTAGGAGATGCGACGAGGGAAAGGCTGGTCCTGCCAATCGAGATTGTCAGACCTCCGGGCTAGGTGAATTATAAGTGTCGGGAATCTGTGGACGTGAACTTACAAGTAACGGATATCTGAACAGCGGCAGAAGTTGCAGGATTGGTTGTTAAAGAAGTTGCGTGGAGAAACCTCGAGAGGCCAGCTTGAAGCTTTCCCACAGCTCTACATAGGTACCTGCCTACCTACCTGTAAGCTGGCCATCTGACAAGGGCTCGCGTTGCAGTGTGGCTTGACTTGATGTGGCTGGAAGCCGGAGATGACATAAAATCATGTGACGTACCTACCTACCTAGTGGGATGCTTAAAATATTCCCCACACTCCACTGGAAGCCCACTAACATTTTAGGTACTGCAACACCCACTGCAGCTTAGCGGAGCGCCGCCACCAGCGTCTATCCAAACCATATACTTTCTCTTTTCTTAAGTGAAAGAAGGGTTTACTTTAAGTGATTCACGAGAACTACCCGTTTGTAAACTCACGCGAAACAAGGTTCCTTGTATCCTCTGCCATTTAGCCACAATGCCCCCGAAGAAGAAAGATGATGGCAAAGGCAAGAAGCCGTCCGCCGCCAAGGTCGCCGTGGACAAAACATTTGGAATGAAGAATAAGAAGGGATCCGCTGCTCAAAGACAAATCAAACAAATTGAAGCGACGGCCAAATCGAGCGGTAGTGCTGAGGAAAAGAGGAAGCAAGCAGAAAAGGAAGCGCGTCTCCGAGAAAAGAAAGCCGCCGAGGAAGCCAAAAGAGAGACCGAGGCTCTGCTCGCCAGACCCAGCCAGATACAGAAGGTGCCCTTCGGTGTCGATCCCAAGACCGTCGTCTGCATATTCTGGAAAAAGGGAAATTGCGAAAAAGGAAAGAAATGCAAATTCGCCCATGATCTCGCCGTGGAACGGAAGACAGAGAAGAAGAATCTATACACAGATGGCAGAACCGAAGAGGAGGAAAAGAAGAAACAAGAGACCTCGGACGACTGGGACGAAGAAAAGCTACGAAAGGTGGTTCTTTCAAAGAAGGGCAATCAGGTTACTACCACCGACAAGGTCTGCAAGTACTTCATTGAGGCGATCGAAGACGGCAAATACGGTTGGTTTTGGGTATGCCCCAACGGAGGTGACAAATGTAAATACAAACACGCTCTTCCGCCAGGGTAAGTCAAATTCCGTCGTGAGGCCCAATTCAGGGCGGTGCTAACGCTTCACGTAGCTTCGTGCTTAAAACTAAAGAACAGCGTGCTGCTGAGAAGGCACTGCTCGATAAGTCTCCGCTCAAGACGCTAACTCTTGAAGACTTCCTGGAATCGGAGAGGCACAAACTCACGGGTACACTTACACCAGTTACCCCAGAGTCATTTGCTAAATGGAAGAAGGAACGTTTGAACAAGAAGGCTGCCGAGGAACAAGCCAGGCAAGCCAAGGAATCAACCGGTCGTGCCCTGTTTGAAAGTGGCAACTGGAGGTTTACAGAAGACGACGATGAGTCAGAGGATGAGAATGATGACGCTTGGAACCTAGAGAAACTGCGACAGGAAACCCAAAGGATCAGAGACAAGAAGGAAGAAGAGCGCATAGCAGCTACGGCTGAAACTGAAGCTACGGACACTGGTGACGGGTCTTGATCAGGCTGAACGACATGTCCGGCGAACCAAACAAACATCCCAAGATCGCCGAGAAAAGTGACAGGTCAAGGATGGGAATTTGGAGACCGGGTACTCGAAATGCTCCGTTATTCCGTAGCAGTTGGCTCCGCGGTTCTGATCAGTCGGCCCCTCTTTGCTGAGCTGGGCAGTATGATTGACAGACTGTCGAACATGCCATGAGATACGATGAACTAGCTGGACTGTGTTTATATCTCATGATATTACCTCGCTGTCCAGGAAGTCAGTGTCTATATTGCCATCATAACGCCTCTAGATCCGTTTGAGCGCTATCTGATACATCATAGAACGAGCGCAGTCTACTTCGTACAGTCTGTCACCCCAAATAGCGTAAGAGCTCTAAACTGTTGAGAGCCGAGGGAGCTCATAGCCATGTCGCCGCACAAGAGCATGCAGCCATGAAATTCGACACTTTGAAGCAAAAAAGACACTTGGGAATAGTGTTGTAGCGTGCCTTCCAATATAGTTGATTTCACGCTCACTTGGAGTATACGCTCAAAACCTTTGTACATATGGCCGCAGATCTAGTTCATGGGTAAAAGTAGAACGAGGCTGGCTGTGCAGATACCAGTAGGCCTCGGCAATCTTGCATCATAATCAGTATCACGACGGGGAGATAGCGAGTAGATAGCACTTACAGCCTCAGGGTTCAGTTTATCGTCTTCGACGCTGCCGTTAATGGGAAGTTCCTTCATTACGGACTTGTCTATTGTTCCGTCGAAGATAGTGTGCGCAACGTGAACTCCTCGGGGGTGAAATTCCCGCGCCAGCGATTGAGCTAGGGCACGACGCCCAAACATTCCAGCGGCTAATGCCGCATTGGTCGCAGTGCCGCGGATTGAAGAGGTCGCACCAGTGATGATCAGCGTCGGCGGATACTCTGACTCGGGTACGGCCTCGAGGAGGAGGGGAATGGTTTTCTGGGCAAACTGAAAGATGCCCTTGCTGTAAATCATATAGTGCCCCCGTCAGAATGCGTTCTTTACCACATGATATCTTGAGCGTCAAAAAAAAAAAAAATCTTCAGCAAGGCAAGTAGGTATACATTTCCGGAAGCGAAACTGGGCAACAAAGGCACACTCACACATTGTTTGTAAGACTGTTTTGTAAATCTATAGAGTTGAGCTCAAGAAACGGTTTTAACGTGTGGGAAAACGGGGCGTTGTAGACTGCCGCCGCCAATTTCAAGCCCGGGAGCTTCATCTGAATATATTGAAAGGCGAGGTCGATGGAACAGCTGTCCGTGACGTCTGCTGTGACGCCCACAGCTTTACCACCAGCCTGATTGATCTCAGTCAGGGTGTCCTGGTAAGATTCAGGTCCCGGGGCCACGATCGCTACAGGATATGTTTTTGCAAATCTAAGAGCTGCAGCGCGACCGATTCCTAGTTTGAAAGGGTAACCTTAGTAAATGAGGCTGCTAGGGAAGGATATCTAGGACTCGCAGAAGTAAACATAGATTGATGAAACGGCCCGGAAGGGGGACGCTCATGCTATGGAGATACTCCATCAGTACTAACCTGCCCGGGCGCCGCTCACAACGGCGAATAGCTTCGACGACATGTTGAATGCAAATGAAGGGTTGGCTACAACGAGACAAGCTCATGGAATTCGCCTTCACAGGCTTGCAGCACTAGTATACATAAGAGTTGTTAGTGGGTACATATATGTTTCGTATCGAGATAGTCCCGAATTTTGTAGCGCCAAAGGCTCTGAGGTAAGTATCATACAAAATTCTAGATCTTTAGGCCCAATTGTTAGTCGGGGTAACCAGAGGGGCACACCACCCAGCAAGAATGTAAATACGTACTTTGATGTGTGTATTGTTCTTGCTCATTGCATTTATTAACTTGCTGAAACTGCCTTTGAAGCTACTATGTATTGTAGAGCATAAGACACTACCAAGAGACACTACCAAGATCCTTAGGCAGGTACAACCTACTACCCTGCCCTACTATATGTAGAGTACCACCTACCCCAGTAGCACCTAAGCTGCGGGCCTAAGAATAACCAAGCTGCTCCCAGATTTGGTCATTCACTTCTCTGTGTGACGCGCCTGTCTCGCGCCTTAGAGCCAACTCGTACCTCACAGCCCTCGACTAAAATCAATTTACAAGAGCTATAGCGTTAACCAACACCCTGCGTGCATTTTTGTCATTTATGGACATTTCGTAGGCATAGCCCGGGATACCGAGCTGGGCATGGGAGCTGAGGCGAGATGGCTGGTCCAGAATGGGGTGCTCGCGCAGTTATGCGCGATGCAATGCCGACTGACAAAACCGGCCCGGCAACGAAAGTCGAAAATGACGAAGAAGACGAGTTGACAATGCCAATCGTTGTCTCCGATGTCTTAAAACAACCACAAGCCAGAGTCAAGAAAACTCTTGCTTCAATAACCGGTAGTCCGCGGACTCCTGCTAGCGCAGGAATGAGCCAACCCACCGCTCAGCCTTCACCATCGCCCTCTCAGATGCGACTGGCAGTACATATAAGGTCGTCGCCAGTCACACCATTCACGCCCATAAACGCACCAGCTAGTATTGAAACGTCCGCCATTCCCTCGGGGCTAGGTCGAACCCGCGGGCAGAAATCAATATCACAGACGCCCATCAGGCCGCCTACTCCTGACGCTCTCGCTGGCTTGGGTACGAAGGTCGAGCCACCTGGCTCTGGACCCAAGAAAAGAGGTCGTCCAAAAGGATGGAGAAAGCCAGTAACACCGTATTCTAGTGATCCAAATTCCAGCCATGGTAAAAGGGACAAAAGGGCAGCCGAATCCCTGGCGGGGGAACAGAACCTAGGTCCAGGCAAAAGCCGCGGACAGGCTCAAGAGGCAAAACGTCGTGGCCGTCCTCCACGCCCTCCTGAGCCATCATGCAGGGAACGGTATCTACAGTCAAATCCATATTACGTCCCATTCAAGTGCGAGTGGGACTTGTCAGAAGGCTCGCAACAAGAGCCGTCTATATGTCCAGCGGAGCTGCAGAATATGGATACACTACGAAGACACGTGTTTCTCATTCACGGCGATATGGATCCGTTGATATGTCGGTTTTCACGATGCAGAGACCTCGATCAGCCCTTGAAATTCGAGACCGAGGATGCATTCGAATCTCACATGGAAACGAAGCATTTCGCAAGTTACTCATGGCACTTGGGCGAAGGCTGCCAAAATAACGGCATTTGGACTCTCAAGAACAAACCCGACAAGTTACCTGCCTATCTCTTCGACAAAAATGGAAATCAGGTCACGCCCTCGGTAGCGGACCAGCAAATAGAGACCGATCTCCAGCATAAGGAGCGCAAGCGCAAGCTCCGAAAGTTATTACATGAGCAGAACGAGAATGCCCCTACTGAGGAAGAATGGAAGAAGCAGATGTTGGGTGTAGCTTAAACCAAGCACCTCATAGATTCGCAACGAAGAATGCAGCTTTAGAGCAGCCTCATCTACTTCAAGAGGTCAGGAAAAGTGTCCCCTCTTCAGAAGGCCAACCAGGGAGATGCGCGTAGTGTGCAAGGTCAGCCTGAAACCGCAAGGGAGCTGTGTACCCACGTGAAAGAAACCTGTCATACGTCAATGGCTACGTGCAAGATAAGCAGGGCATTGAGCATCATTTCGATCTAAAAGATACAGGTCATTCATGATGACCAAAAAGCCAACGAACAAAATCAAAACAACATCTGGCCTTCCAGTGAAATTGTATCCTCGCGATCTCTTAATACCTAGTAGGATCACATATTACACAGCTAGGTTCAGGTAACTTCTTTGTGTTGAAGGACTCGATACGTAACACAACCCATATATATCTTCCCAATTCTGGTGTGTCTCGTTTTACCTAGTATCATTTTACAGGTCTCTATGAAACTCAAAGAATGCTGTAGCTGGTCATTATGAATAAATATCGCGTGATCTTAAAGCCCCAGAAAATTTGTAAGTCCGTCTATCTACCTAGCCTATCGTCTTAGGCCAGCAATCAAAACCAGAGCAGGTACGACCTAATATCTTATGCATACTTGTTGATACTGTGCTGAAGTTCCAACGTCTATCATGCGCATTGATCAATACCTGGAATACGGTACTCTGATCCAAACCGAGATCCTGCTCTGGCGGATTCACCGGACCAAGCGTCTAGGACATCTGACATAGGCAGGGGAGAATGGCTGTCTGTGGTCGGGTGGCGGATCAATAGCGAGCTACTCTGCACTGTACATCAATACCGAACCACCTTTTTTTTTTTAACTCCATGCTTTATACTAGGTAGGTCTCGACACATTTTCTCAACAAGTTCCTAGCTTACTGTTGTTCGTCCACTACCACCACTATTATTGTTGCTTGGTGTTGATTTTCTTCTCAACTTAGACAGGAAGAAGAGGGAAAAGAAGAAGGGAACAAGAAAATGATAACGCCAAGACGTAGAAAACAACAG
The DNA here is from genome assembly GCA_022578865.1 of Xylaria sp. FL0043. Lineage (NCBI taxonomy): Eukaryota > Fungi > Ascomycota > Sordariomycetes > Xylariales > Xylariaceae > Xylaria > Xylaria sp. FL0043. Next base: position 275,362 of record MU397266.1, read on the forward strand.
GAGACATAGCGTTGTTTGATTGGTGATCATTGATGATTATCAAGCAATGTATTGAGAGCCTGTCCGACCTGCCCGCTACGGTGCTACTGTTTCTGCTCCGCCACCCGAAGCCGCGCCATACTGAGCACACTACGCTTAGACCAACCAACCAACCACCCCCTGGCTAACTGGACTGCCCTGGCCAGCGCCCCCAACTGCCCAATAGGCACGGTCGTTCACTGTAGGGACCAACTATATCGATGCCGAGAACTGAGCAGAGAACCAACCAGCCCAGACTAAATCCGACGGGACCAGGTCGACCAAGCGCGGCCTAGGCCCATACAATTCACACCCAGACGAGCCAGGGCCCCATCGTATCGCCCTGGAGTAACTGGCCGTGGCCGTGGCCGTGGTGGTGGTAGCGCTGCTGTTCGAAACAGCCGCAAAGCTAGCCATGACCTCCGACGATCTATCTCATCCTCGTCCCTCTTCTCCCTCATCACCTCTACCACCACCACCATCACCGCCGTCCCCTCACCACCCCCGACCTCCCCGACCTCCCCCATCTTCATCTTCCACCTCCACTTCCAGCCGTCGCCTGCCCCGTTTTCGAATCAAGCAGCGGCTCGCAACATGGCATCATCCGCGCCCTGATCCACAAGAAGCACCCACTCACGATCAATCTCGCGATCCGGCTCAAGACCAGTCTCACGCCAAAGACTCCCCTGCTGCCGACACGATGCCCTCTATCAAGTCGCCCTCGCACCCTGGCGGTAGCAGCCACTTCAACCAGAAGCTGAAGAACTTCTTCCGCATGAACAACCACAACGGCAACCTTTCCGACAAGGACAAGATCTCGTCCGAGAATGCCCCGAAACCCGACTCCAAGGCTAGTTTCCGCCAGCCGAAACGCTTCTTCACCACCGTCGGCAGGCTTAGGTCCACTACTACGGCGAGCGAAGGAAATCCCCTCGAGGATGTCATGAGCCCGACGGCAAGCGCGAATCCCTATTTCGTCCATCAAGGCCAGCCTGGCCTTCGTCACCATGACACAGGTTCGGTCCCGCCCAGCCCACCTGATACTCCGGTCTTGAGAATTGACGGTCCAGGCGGCACCACCAAAGAACATGCCACCAATGCAACCAAGGAAGAGCTGGCGCGGAAGCTCCGGAGGGTTGCCAGTGCTCCCAACGCCCAGGGTCTCTTCAGCCAGGGCAAGGCAGACGGCGAGCGACCAGCCACCGCCGAGCTCGGAAAGGAGCCTCTCGTCCACCTCATGCAGAGCGGAAATGCTTCATCCCTCGGTTTAGTTGATTCGAAGTCCGACTCTCTCGGCGATGCCAGGACCCTCTCCGTGCCTGACAGGGACGGACTCGGTGCTCTCCCGCCCCCCGGCCAGAATACCCTGGCCTTCCGCCGAACATATAGCGCCAACTCGATCAAGGTCCGTACTGTCGAAGTTGGACCCTCGAGCTTTGACAAGATCAAGTTGATTGGCAAGGGTGATGTAGGAAAAGTTTACCTCGTCAGGGAAAAGAAGAGCACCAGGTTATATGCCATGAAAGGTTAGCCGCCACATGCGAAACGAATCAACCTGTTACTGACAATAAACAGTTCTAAGCAAGAAGGAAATGATCAAACGGAACAAGATCAAGCGGGCATTGGCTGAGCAGGAAATCCTAGCCACCAGCAACCACCCCTTTATCGTCACTCTGTACCATTCTTTCCAGTCCGAAGATCATCTTTATCTATGTATGGAATACTGTAGCGGTGGGGAGTTCTTCCGAGCGTTGCAGACACGTCCCGGGAAGTGTATTCCCGAAGAAGATGCCCGTTTCTACGCCGCCGAAGTAACAGCGGCACTGGAATATCTACATCTGATGGGCTTCATCTACCGCGATTTGAAGCCGGAGAGTAAGTCTTTGCAGCAGCTGTTAGAGACGTGTGCCGCTCTAACAATTTCAATAGACATCCTACTTCATCAATCTGGTCACATCATGCTTTCCGATTTCGATCTATCAAAACAGTCTGGCCCCGGTGGTAAGCCCACTATGATCATGGGAAAGAATGGAGCAAGTACCTCTTCCCTTCCTACGATCGACACAAAATCCTGCATAGCCAACTTCCGCACAAATTCCTTCGTTGGAACGGAGGAATATATTGCACCTGAAGTTATTAAAGGTAGTGGCCACACGAGTGCCGTAGATTGGTGGACGCTCGGTATTCTTATTTTCGAGATGCTTTACGGCACCACTCCATTCAAGGGCAAGAACCGGAATGCTACATTCGCGAATATCTTACGCGAAGAGGTGGCATTTCCCGAGCACTCAGGAGCGCCGCAAATCTCGAAGTATGACTTTTCCCTCACCGCCGTCTGCGAAGTGCCAAGCTAACGTGGACTAGTCTATGTAAATCTCTGATACGGAAACTACTCATCAAAGATGAGACTCGGCGGCTTGGTGCAAGAGCCGGCGCATCAGATATCAAGACACATGCTTTCTTCCGCACCACTCAATGGGCACTCATCCGGCACATGAAGCCTCCTATTGTTCCCCACGCCGGCCGCGGCATCGATACGGTCAACTTCAGGAATGTGAAGGAAAGCGAAAGTGTCGATATCACTGCCTCTAAATCACCTAGTTTCGTCAAGGGAGTACCTTTGGATAGTGGATTGGCAACTCCGGGCAACGAGATTTCCGATCCCTTCGAAGAGTTTAACAGCGTAACTTTACATCATGACGGGGACGAGCACTACAGTGACCATGACTCTATCCGGTAGCGACATATGGTTATTGGGTCAGCAGCGTAGAGTCGTTGCACCAAGTATTTCAGCAGGCTTCGGTTACAGCCTCGATCAAATCCTCGTCACGCGACGCGAGTCTGTACTGCCGTTATGGTGGTGGAATGTATCAATATTTCCCGAACAGCACGACGAGACTTACTCATGGCAAAAGCTTGATTTTGCCTCTCGTTCACAGTCAAGTCCAAATGGACGTTGAAGGATTACGAGGGTACAAAGGCAGCATTGAACACTTAGTCGGGAAGGCGGCATTTTCTCTCTTCCAGTGGCGTCAGGAGTTGGAGGGACGGGCGAAAGAACATCAGACATCTATCTATATCAGTAGTTGCAAACCCTCATTTTTAGGTAGCATCATTCAAATCATGTTTACCTACTCAATTCTATTCTATGCCAATGTATACACATAAAACATTGCCACCTATGTATTGATAGACTCGAAGATTGGAATGTGAGGGAGGCAGCTCCATCCCGCAGGAGGAACTCTGAAAGCACGATTTAGAAAATAATATACTTCAAATCTTCTGGCACTCGGGTGCGCATCAGGCACCAGGATATATATTTCTTCGGGGGAAAGGTAGTGCTTGGCTTGAATTGTCAGGTGGGCAGATTCAGGCATCCCGTGCCACCGTGCTCTTGAGCCACGCGCCGGGGTGACCCAGCCCTAGATCGAGGTCGTATAAAGAAGTGTGACCTACAAACAGTCATTACTAGCTACCGAGGTAGACTATCAATCCTTCTCACGATTCTCCCAGTCTCACTCGTGCAGATATGCCAGCTAAGATTAGTCTAGTGGTCTAACTAGCTGATTTGGCTAGCACCACCTCATCTAGGGATCGTCGGCCTCAGCGCGCGCCCCAAACGCTCCAGTGATTCATTCCCTTTTTGGCTGCGAGGTGACATCACGCTCAGCAACCTTCTGCTTCTTTTACTTAAACATCGCGAAAAATAACAGGGCTGGTAATCGAATCCTCTAAGAGAACTCAAGGAAAAGATCTAAATAAAAGATTCCGGACTAGACCTCGTGATTAGACTAGGAGTCCACCAATCTAAAATTGCGAATTTTTTCGTTTTTTTTTTTTTGTCTCCTTTAAAGGAAATTTGACGTGGGAAGGAATAAAACGACACGATGTGTAAATGGAGGATACACGCGCCGCCACGAGATCAGTGAGGTCGGAGCCCACACCAAGAGTTACGGGATACTCGTCAGAATCGACACCAACACCAGGACCAGCCACCGAAGGCGGTGACAGACATGGAACAAGCTCAGCGTATCTATTGAAGTGGACAGACACCGAGATTGCCAAAACGATCATCCACAGTGTCACCCACTTAAAGTCATGGATACAAGAGCACAGCAACTCCCCTCGACAATTACTTGTCTTCCACGGGTTGCCTGTAGACTACGGCGTAGCGCTGAAGGAGGTGACAGATATTGACGCTTCATTCATCGAGGCGCATACTGGTAGAAGAAGCTATAGACCGCGGAAGGCAAAGATCAAAGCCGCCTGGGTACATTTCGACTATCCGGAGTTGGTTTACCGATCCACTGTCTATGATGATGGACAGCAGAAAACGACCTCCCATGATCTCGTGGGTGAACCCCCTACCTACATGGCTTCAGCCACTGGAGACAGCATAATGTTGTGCCGGGCGTCGGTCTGGCTCTCGGAAAGAGCGCAGAGTGAGCTCAATAACCCCTTCTACTCAATGCGCTTGGTATCTAACTATTACTTTTGTCATAGTTCTCTTCCTAGATAGGGCACCGTGGGAAGACCCGAAGTCAGAGGTAGCCCGGGGGCGGTACAAGGCCTACACGACAGAGGGCATACCGGATGAAAATGGAATATCTATGGTCACTATGCAGATAGACACTGACGGTAACGTGAGGGCTCTTGGGGACGAGATCCCGAGTCTCGAGACAATGCTTTATGAGAATCTGCGGGATGCTTGCTCAGGCCACGAGGACCTCCTTGAACTTCTCGAAGAGCTCGTCATCACCAAGTGGGACGACTTCTTCGAGGCGCTGAGCGTCAACTTACCCGTAGACTCAGCCGAGACCACCGCTCTATTCTCGCAAGCGCTGGGTTGCCTTGAGCGGAACTTGGACGTCTCGCGTCGATGGCATAAAATGAGACGGCGATCCGTGGACACAGCTCTGGAAACGCAGACTATTATAGATACAAGTCCACAACCCGCCGCGACAGAATGGGAAGCGCTACTATCCCGGCTGAGCCGGCGAGCACAATTACTGCGCCATCTCACGCCGACTGCAGCGATACCCTCCAAGAAGCCGGCGTGCGCGCAAACGAACGGAGACCCCGGTTTCGGAATCTCGTCAGGGGGCTGTAACTGTAAGTGCGATTGCAAGCCGAAGAAAAACAATAACAGAAGCGGCGGCGGCGGCAATTACTACAACAGCAACGGGACGCCCGCATCCTCCTCGACGCCCGCCGACGAGAACCAGCGCGCCCTGAACCGCGTCGCGTACCTGGGCGGCGTGCTCCTGCCCTTCTCCGTCGTGTCCGGAATCCTGGCCATCGAGGAGCCGTACGGGCCCGGGGGGCCACAGTTCTGGATCTTCTGGGCCGTGACGGTGCCGCTGACGCTCGTGACGCTGGGCGTCATCTACGCCGACTCGATCCGCAAGGTGCAGGTGTGGGTGGAGGTGACGACGGCCTCGGCCTCGGGGAAGTCCAGCAGCGGCGGCTCGGACACGGATAGCGTACTACCGGGGGTGGTACCGCAGCGACTGCAGGTGGATGTTGAGCAAGCCGTGCCTCTCGCGAACAGGATCGCGCAGCCTAGGGTGTTCACGGAGTTCGTGGACGTCGGCGATGTGGCCTCGGAGCGTGAGGATGGGGCTGCGGACACAGATGAGGAAGGTGAGGAAGAGGAGGAGGAGGAGGAGCCGGATATGATTGTTGAGAAGCGCTGGAAGAACACGCCGACGGATGCCGGCGAGGACGGGGACCAATGGGCCAGGAAGAAGAACAACAAGATGAAGTGGCGCAAGGAAGAGCTCGGTTGGGCCGGCGCCTGTGCTACGCTTTTCCAGCTATATAAGCTCAAGAAGGGCGTTCCGCCTCGACATCTTCGCCATAGGGATTCGAGGAATGGGCTCCCGAGGCGTGCGAGGACGACTTAGATAACAAAGGCTTGAGGATAAAACGCCTGTACCATGTTCCTTGGCTGACTTCATACTACGCTTTAAAGAAGGCTTAAGGTGTATTATGGGGGGGTTGTTGGTTCTGTAGCCCCCCCAACGGCTGTTCATTTGTCTGCTCACGGATGTACAGCTCTGCCACCTTCGCAAGCGTGTATTTAATACTGTTGATCAAATAGAATAGAGCAAGAGGAAACGAGGCACTCGACAGACGCCAATGGAGAAGATGAAGGACTATAATAGCAATAATAGCACAAATAGTATACTCCGAATAGGGGTGGTCTCGAGAATACAGGAGAGGGCTCATGAATAAGGAACAGCATGTGAATTCTCTCCAGTTATTCTAGATATACTACTAACTCTCAAAAGTAAAATAGGGGGGAAATGGAATTTCTGAACGGTCTACATATGTCCATTGGGTCCAATGTGAAAGACATACACGCTTATTTCAGAAAAGAGACCATCACGACTACTGAGATACACATACACTTTTAGGTCTTGTTCGATCATCAGGTGAATCGTCCTAATTTCAATTTTGACAAGTTCGGATATTCAGTGTGATCACCTTTATATTCTTTGCTGAAGGAGTGTTGGTATAAGTAACACGCGAAAAAGGAATGACTAAAAATTCAAGCAAAAGCATGCAGTTTGTTCCCGTCACCCTTTACATATCCGTCGTGTACCCAGTCTTCCTTAAAAGCATTCCACAACCTCAAACAGAATTCTGCTTCTGGCGAATGTCAAAGACAGCCAAAGCCTCCTCAGCAGCCTTGACGCCAGAAAGAGCCATGGCGCCAAAGGTCGGCCCCATGCGGTTGGCGCCGTCGACCTCGGACAGCTCCATGCCGCCGACGATGAGGCCGGGCACGATCTCGCGCGTGCCCTTGACGATGGCGTCCTCGGCCGTGTTCATGTCGAGGCCGCGCATGCCACCGAGCTTCTCGAGCGCCTGCATGCTCACGAGCCGCTTAACACTAAAGGCGCCGAAGGGCCCGTCGTGGCCCGTCGTGCTGATGACCACGGGCGCGTTGATCGTGCTCGGGTCCATGCACGACTGGTCGTCGTGGTGCATGGCCACGAGCGTCCAGTTCGTCACGACGCCCGCGATCCGGAGCTCGCCCGACTCGGCGTCGCGGCGCGTGATCAGGTCCTCGACCGACGTCGCGTTGAAGAGCTTCACGTTGGGGAAGGAGAGGACCTTGGAGAGCAGGGTCGAGGTGAAGAGCGCCGCGTGCTTGACCACGACGTACGACCCCTCGTCTTCGAAGGGGATGCCGAGCTCGCTTAGGAACTTGTCGGCTGGCTTGCGCATCACCATGGCGCTGAAGAGCTGGCCACCAAGCCAGGCGCCGCCACCTAATAATGATTAGCAGGTAGTTTTCTACAACCATGATGGTCATGATCACATACCGGGTGATACGCTAGCTTCGATAATAGCAATCTTCAGGTCAGGGCGTGCCTTGGCGAGAGTGTAAGCCGTGCTCAAGCCGCACGAACCAGCGCCCACGATGACGACATCAGACTCGGCGTATGTGTCCAAGTCGTTAAAGTAGCGGCGGGCCATGGCGCGGGCAACCTGAGACTCCCTGATAGATTGGAAAGAAAAGTCCTTCCATTTTCCATCGGCGGTCTCTACGCCTTCGTTGGCGCGAAGCTTGACATTACCGACCGGGACGCCGCCCTTGTGGGGGAGGGTGGTGGGTTCAACGACGTCGATAGTCACAGCTGGTGCCATGTTGGATTATTGTAGGGTAATAACGAGGCTTATTCTGCATTTAGTGTCAGCCCAATCGCGCACGGCCGGAAAAAAGGGGTTGGAAACATCGAGAGCATGATCCTTTCGCTGGTATTATCCAGATCAAGTTCAACGCCGTATAATCTCAGAACGAGCTCCGTTTAGGTAGCCTGACACTGATCGCACAAATTCCCACCACATTTACCACGCCGAAGCATGGTCGATGCATTGGTGGGAATTGCGCGCACAGCAGTCAGGCCCGGAGACTCGAACACCGGCTCATGGCTCGTCTCAGATCTTATGTTACCTGATGACATTGTTGATACTCGTTCATACCGGGTCATCGCGAGGATGACCCTTTACTGGATAACCCCGTTGAGGGCCCATGTTCTCCAAGGTAGGTCTGGCCGTCGACGGCAGCGCGTACCGGTGAAGATACTGGTGGTAATAAAACCTGAAAGTTAGTGAGATCTCCTCTTCGACGGGGGAAGATAAAGGGGTTGACGCTAGTAGCGATGCTCACGATGTGTTCGTTTTCTGCAGGTTGATTCTTGAAGGAGCTTCGAGAAGATAACAATGAGAAGCGCCAAAGAAAGAATAAAAAGTCTGAAAGAATAGGGTTCAATATATACAAGAATATAGGAAGCGGGGTAACTTTGGATGTCGTCACAGGGACCTATATCGGACATTGGCCTCCAATGGAGTGGGATGGACGGGTGTCACGCTCGTTGAAATTATGGCACGGTGCTGTCATCGACGATAATGGATTCCGGGCGGAGTGATTTATGGAGAGATCAGCCGGGCTAGAAGATAAAGAGGATACACCTAGTACCTCGACACCTACATAGTTAATATAATACCAATCACATAGCTGCATAGACAAAGTTGCGGCAATGTCTTGCATTAGTAGATACATTAGGTTTCCATCTCGGAGCAAATTGAGTTTGTCCAATTGGCAAAGGGGCAGTTGTGCCACGGCATTTTATATACCATCCCCCTGACAATAATTTTTTCCGAGAACACCTCCGGAGAAGCCAGCTTGGCCAATGTTATTCTTCACAGTGCCGCATCATTGTCATCAATTTAAGTTTACCAATGATGAAAGCTCACGCCTGAAAGACCGCTCGAACTGTACTCAAGGTGAGTGCTCGTGATAATCAGGGTGCCCTCACAGACAAGATCCCCATGGTTGCATGAGTATGAGCGTCTTGCTAGCGTCCAGGTGAGGTACCTTACCTCCGTTCCATTTCTTCTGCGTGCCGCCATTAAGTCACGGTCGCAAATATGCACGCCCTCACCGACGAGGTGAACTCCTCGACAACGGCGTGGGCTAGTGAGGCGCCCTGACTGTATATAGACACCACGAACTCGGATGAAGGGCATTCCCGCACTGCGCCGGATGGCAACGCCGCGAGGCACTTGGCCTGAGCGGGATTGCAGCTTCTGGGCAATAGATCAGCGAGGAGCGCGGCACTGCAGCTCATGCCTTAGCAGGCCGTCTTGGTCGTTCTTAGAGCTGATATGAGCCCGTCTGCTGTCTAGGAACTGGGTCAGTTCACTCGAATCCCGCCGTGTTAGCCGTACGGGTGTAGATGCTGGGTAACACTTAATATCCTCGTATCATGCTACCGCGCTGATCGGTTCCCCCTCGCAAAGAAGAGGACGGACGTCCTTATAGCCCCTATTCAAGTTGTCGTTGGCAGTGGTCCTGGCAGCCCTGGTTTGCAATACGATGCCTCTGGCGAAATCTCTCACTATCACCATGACGGCTAATAGCGTGAACAGAAGCGATGTTCAGAGTTTCATATTTTAGAAGGCCACAAGGGCAATATAAGGGGCCTGATGCATACGGTGCTTATGATTCAAGTTGGGAGAAAGAAGCCCGACTGTTGAGGTATTCAAAAACTATAACAAAACATGAGAGAGTGGTTATGGGCAATTACAGTACAACTCAGTGTCCCCACGCAGCAACGAATCGCTCGCCTGACGAAGCTGAAGCTAAGATGGAGCGTCATTCGAATATCTGTTGAGAGAGAGCTCTAGACAGTTCGTGGGCTGGTTGAACTTCCCTGCTAAGTGTGATGTGAACACTGGTAGCAGCGAGCAATATGGTAATAGTAGCGGTTGAAAGTGGGCAACGAAGTTCCGTCGCAGCTTTTATCAAACCCGTGTATGCGATAGTGGAAGAGGATAAGTTGAAGAATCTACCTCTCTATCCCCTCGAGGTCGCATTCTATCCTTGTGGTCTAATAAAGCTGAAGCGCTAAGACGTGAACCGCCATAGCACATTTCTCCATGGGGGATTCTGTTCAGAGTGAGATCCCTTCCCTAAAATGAGAGGGAGAGGGAGAGCGTGTATGGTGAAGGTGTTTACATCGCGGCGTGCGGGGGACAATCCGCAATTCGCGCAATGCCGTTTGCATGTCCGATCTAGAACCTACCCTGGTCCGGCATCGCAAGCGTCTACGCTGCCATACGTGGTATATGACTGAAAGTCGGGTCCCAGCGTATCGCGGTTCTCGCAACATAGCGGCGATTGCTAAGCTAGCGTTGACCGGTTCTTCTGGCCAAACGCTCCATCTAGGTCGGTACCTGACGATCCTACAGGATCTTAGTATAGATATGATGTGGGTTATGTCTGCTAATTAGTAGATATCCACAGCCCATTAGTCTATGCCTTTTGTTATCGGTATCATGCGGGCTGGAGATTGTACGCATTCTCGTAGCGAACTGCAGCTCGACTGTTTTCGTTGATCCCGAGCTTCGGATTGTGTCTTATGGGCAGGACCTTACTCATCGTTTGTCACGGGGTTGTTTGGCTTTGGTGACATCTCTCCACACCCCACGGACCCTCCTTGCTTGGTCCCAGGCTCTGGGAAACCCGGCAATGGCAGTTCATCCGGTCTCATTTGGGAGAACGTCTCAATCCGATTCGCCATAGCATCCAAGTCTCGAAAAGCAGGGCTTCCCAGAAATCAACAACTTAACAGTAGCGGACCAATCAAGAATCACAAGTAGAGTAGACGGGCTCTGTTGACTGAAAATCGTGTATTCTAGGTACGACATCTAAATCTATCCTCCAGTCTAATGATGGACCTGTATGAAGGAAGCATGCTGTTGTTTTCGTGCCTGGAATGCTCCCTTCATATGCGGGATATAATCCCCCGTAAAGTAAGCAACAAAGTATGTGCAGTAGATCCCTTTCCCAATCCCGTTCCCAGTGGCCCTGCAATGCAATTCGTCCCTATGAGATGCTGCCTGAGTCTATCAGATGTTTCAGAATGAGAATGTGCGTCTAGCCTCGGTCTTGGTATCTATGAAAATGTGTATGCGAAACCCCTCCTTCGTAACGCTGTGTGAACGCCTGAAAAGATGTATCCGAGTCCCAAATAACAAGGAAAAGCCAGCAAGGTGTCTATCGACAATTATGATGGCAGGATAAGAGTTTTGGGTATAATCGTGCTCGTTGGTGTCGATGATATTGATGTTCATGCTTATGTTCGGTGTGTAAATGAGCGAAGGGCTACAGCTGATATGAACGTCGCAGCCCCGTCAAAGTGTAAGAGATTCCTTTACCGGATGCGGGAGAGGGCTGAAAATCTATGTTAGTTTCTGCAATGGATTTCCATATCTGGGCTGTTTGCAACTTACGTGTGTCGTTGTTGGAAGATGTAGGGCCTGAGAAGAAGTACATCAACGCCCAGTGAACGACCGAGGCGAGGAAGAGAACAGCGACTATGCCGAGCTGAGGGCCCTCGAGGATTCCCTGTCCAACGGCAACGAACAAGGCAAGCGAGCACAGTGCCGCAATAGCAACCTCGAAGCTTGAGGAGCCTGAGTAGAGCGATAGGAAGTCGATCCACTTGGAGCCGTAGAACTCGGGAGTGGCATCTTCAATCTCGAAATGCACGCGCGTTCGGCGGCCCTTTGATCCGGAGTTTGACCTCGACCGAGTTCGCTCCAAAGGAGTCATGGTCTGGGTCATCGTCATTGTTGAAGACATTTTGGATGATGTGTAGCGTGGAATTATTGTTGTTTGGTTGTCTTGTTATGATATCTTCGAGTGTCCTGGATACCGGTATATGATGCGATGATGTTCTGACTGCCTGACCAACTACGGAACTTGAGGGAAAGAAGAATCTGGGGTTGAATTGATGGATGCCTTGTAGGACTATATATATCTGACGAGAGCAAAGAATGTGCCGCTGCATCTAACAAGAGGTATATATAGATATATATCTCGTGAAACCAATCAGGAAGAGTAGGTTACCTATATACCTGCGGCCAACATACCTACTTATCTTTGTAGACTGTACACCATCCCTACGGATACACCGACACACAGGCTTATTGTCCTACCATGTATACACACTATTACGCATACTCTGCGGTATGTAATGATAATGGCTAGCACATGTAGCTAACCTGGTTAAAGCCATTCGCGATTTGAAATGCTGGATCCCCTACTTAGTCGACGGCATCCTGGATGGCGTCTGGCTGGTACTTCGTACACGAGACGCACGACACAGCACGACACACCACCTTGGGCGTGTCTGTCGGTATTTCGCTCGGTATTGTCGACATGGATGTTGTACAGGATCCTGGGCGGCTTAGTTGCAGCTTTTGCTGACAGGACCCCTGTACACGCCGTCTAAAAATCGAAGCTGTTCGGCCTTGCCTATTTGACATATCCCCGTTCAGTACCCGCCGTTGTCTCGAGCTATGTTGGTAGGCTCGGTAGGCTGATTCCTTTTTCGCTCTATCTCACCTCTTGTCTCTCTCATGCCCTTCACTTCCACTAGCAGGTACTGGATTCCAAGTAGAGGATAACTGGAGACGAATAAGCTTATCCGTAATGCAGCGGAGTGTAGGATACTTTCTTATGCTGAAACTCGCCGCCGCTTGTGATAGTCACACATGTAGACAGAACAAAGAATTCTCCGACCGAGACGTGCTGCAGTCCGCTGATCGTCTTCGCTGGCCACCTTGGTTCGGTAGTTACCGAAATAGGTACTGCGTATTGAGTTGCCCGCCGCGGCGCATCGCCTACCCGCATTGCAGCGCAGCAGCATATAGTACTTGTACGTACTTACCTACTGAAAACGTAGGGATGGAGAGAGGTCGCCTAGCGGTCGCCTTGATGCCGTGCTACCCAGGCACAGTAGGTCGGTTTGCTCTCGTTATCGCGACCTAAACTGACAACATGCGGTCGCTTACACTAGGCGCACTGCTAGGCACGGTATTTGCACCATTAGCCCGAGTCCAAGGTAAGTAAGCAGGGGGATGGGGGACGTGATACAGGGCTTGGCTTGTCAGGAAATCCTCAGAGCTGCTGTCCATGTCTCGCCGGTGAGGATGCTGATTGGTCTACAGTAACAAGCAGACCCGGCTTCGAATGCCAATTTGAAATAAATCGGCACGCAAGCGGCTGGTCAAAGCTCAAATACCTGGACTAAGAGACTGACTACTAAGTAGGTACTAGTAGATACGCCTCGAAGCGATCAGGCTGGACTAGTGTGTTTCTAGAAAGATGGATGATTCTATCTTCACAAGAGTTAGGTAAAATACCATGGATTAGCCATTACTAAGGGTGTAATATAGAGTAGAGTAGTAGTGCTAATGATCACAAAAGACAAATAATCGTTCCTTTACACTATGAAACGGCCGTTGTGATTCCTCTGCCTGCCTGTTCTTGTTCTAGTGTAAGCCCGAAGCCGGTTGCTGGATAAGATAGTGAGTTCCTCTGATATGAGGTATAATAAGTATATTGATGCACGGTCTCCGATACAACTTGTATCGCTTATAGGAATGTGGGAGGCAGCGGAGGTAGGATCCACTGGCCATGCAACTCTATGCAGCATTTTGCGATGCCTCCGCCGAGTTCAAGCATGTGAATAGACGATGCCTGCTCAGATTCTTTACCAAGCAGACATGGAAGATCTTCCACATCGTATCACACGAAGACATCGTACACACGACATACTGACCACACACGACCTTCTGCCAGTTCTGTAAAATTGACAGAGTAGAATCACCTGTTCACACTATCAACTGCAATTCAATGATACTTAGTAGTAAAGAGTACGCAATATACATGGAGCGGCCGACACGACACGACATGCAGTACGGAGTACACCTCCACTATCTTAGTAGGGCAGGGCTGGTAGTGTCCCCGCTCGACTAAGTAAAACGTTCATCTGAGCGCTGAACCCTTGTGATTTTTACTCATCTTTTTTCGGGGCAGTACCGGGGGCACGATTTTTGGCGCATTAATCTCGCTCTGGTCCGGTAGGTGGACTGAAATGTTTACTTATGCACTGCGTACTACCTAACACTCAAAGGATTGTGCAGTGCGGCCATTTGCAGAGAATTGGATCGAGAGATAGGCACAAGCTGAAACAGCATTTCCAAATGCACTGATTATTCCATAACTTTGAGCTTTACGCATTGCAGTTATTACTCAAGTTGGATTCCGTACTCCAGCCAGAGCCCACATTGAAACTAGTGTACCGTAGAATGTGTTGTTCGTAGCTGCGGTGCCAAAGATAGAAACTGTGATTTCACGTGGCGACGATTCTTACTTATTACAACAAGATCAGCACCGCGTAGAAATCCATTTTGTTCTTCCCGAATTCTGAACAGTACTGTCGATCGTCATGCGTGGAGAATCCCGGCCTTTTCTTAACCCTGCAAGAAGTTTGAAACGGCGAATATCTGTCTGGGCCTACAGTGTTTACTGTTTGGACTTTGCTCAGATTAGAGACTATTTTTATCAATGTTTTGTAATGACTAATCATTTAGTGCAACCTCTAGTTCAGTATACCCGGGCTATTAGTACGATGATATAATAGCTGATTAGAGATCGGCAGGCAAGGCGTGTGGCAGTGTTGTGGGGAGGAGATAGTGTAGGCGACCGCGAGGTCAGCTGAAGCATCGACTAGAGCACACACAATATCCAAAGGGAGATAAAAATAATAAAATATGATGAAAAGTCTTACTGGAGTGATACATCGCTGCTGGCTCAGGGTGTATTTCCATGAATATTTTACAATAACCTAAATAAAAGGGGAAAAAGGTAGCACTTGTTATTCCCAGCCGAAAACTTGCGCAAACTCTCCGGTATTGATACGCATGGATTCTAGAAAACTGAGAATGCAATGGTATTCTTCCGGCCCGAACGATAGCATCCATTTGTGCACCCGGAGCCAGTCCTGCACGGGGTGATGTCCCGACGCGCACTTGACGAGGCACACACGATCGGGGCGTCGACGAAACAGGCGCCGGGTCTCCTCGTCCATCGGCACCGTACAGTGGTGCCAAGCCGTCATATTGGACTTTCCCGAGTTTTCGGGCCTGAGCTCTGAGTCGTAAAGTGCCGCACGCTGATAGACCGACACAATATCGTCCAGCTCCGGGCAGAGGTAGACGTAGCCCCTGTGATTGGGTGCTCGACGAAGCTGCGCGTCATTACCGTCACCCTCGGACTGTGCCAACTGTGAGGAAATCCGGCGGTGTACCTCGAGGCGAACGGAGTAGAAGGACTGAGAAACCTCGCGGCTCTCAGGGTTGACAAACAGCAACGGAGAGGCTACGAGATCCAGTGTTGGAAAGACCTGAAAGTCCTGCTCGACCACGCGACGTCGCCGCGCAGTAGCCGACACCGCAAAACCCCATAGCCCTAACCGGAGCTCGGGGGGTAGCCGATCAAAGGGGAAAGACATCGTTGCGTCGTCAAAGATGTCGGTGGCCCGAAGCAGTGCTAACTAACGGCTCGGCTCCGAGACGTGTGGTTGCGTAAGTAGAGAAATGGCGAGGTGGGATGAGCTCTAAAGTGGAGACCAGTAGCTACTGATCCAGTCCATGTATCTGAAAACAAGCAGATGGCTATGCCTCTGAGTATCTACGTCTGGGTTGTTTCCGCGTTGCCAAGGTTCTGTATGGGGACAGGCGACACGCCAGAGAAGACCAAGCAGTAGACAGTTAAAGGTATGGTGTGGTAACATATTAACTCTGGTGACGAAGACTGACGTAAATCTGCATCCCATAAGAAGCTATATAGAAACAGTGGTACATCAATTGGTGCTTTAGCCCTCTTCAGTAACAGAACAGGCATAACCTGAGGGTGTGCGCAACATAGCGTCACCTTAGGCGGACATCCCTTGTCCAAAACATGGCGACTTAAACAGAGGCCCGCTCAAAAACAACGCGGGCCGGGGCTGATCACAGTCAAGTAAGATAAAGCGTGGAATAAACATTCGAAAGAAAGCAAAGTGGTATCTTGCAGAAAACAAACATATAGGCCTGAGCCTTCCTGTGCTGCACACGATTCCCTGGTCTTGTGGATAAGTCGCAAGCAGACAATATCGAACATGAAGAACTGAAACACCTCTCGTATGTGCTGAACTGGCATTCATCCCAATATACACGTGCCATCTCTCTTCAAATCATGCCCCGTCGAGATCGTGACTGACCTAGTTATTGTATGCCATCGCAAAAGAAAATGGCGAAAAGAAAAAAAGAAAGGAAAGAAAGAAGGCAGGGGAACCGCTAGCATAGCAGTGCTGTCGAGAGTATATCCCATGGATCAGGTTCTATATGTGCATTCCTCGAGCAAGACATTAAGTTGTTTCCGAGGGAAGGACGATGTGTGAACACCGTCAGAATAAAAACTGGACAGCCTGGAATAGCATTGGCAGTGAACGACAGGCCGCGACTACTTCTAAAAGCAGTTCAGGCTTCCCTTCTTCTTTTTCTTATTGATCGCATTCATGCGTTCCTCCAGGTGGGCGCGTGCACGCTCTGATTCCTGTCGCTTCTTGCGTTCTTCTTCGATTTGGTGAAGACTGTCTCTCCAGCGGGGATCTTGTGGCGGTTTTTCTTTGAGGTCTTTGTTCTCCACCTCCAGCTCTTGAGCCCGCTTCTTCCATGCCTCAGCATCCGCTTTGACTTTCTTCGATTGGTTCTCAAGATCTGTCAGGGCCTCTTCCAGTGTGGCAGTAAGCTGCCTTTCTGCATTTAGGTGCCTTTCAATACTCTTGATCCGGGCCTCCTGGTCTTCTCGAATCTGAGCCATGGCCAGGTCGTTGCTTGCTGGTCTACCACCGGTCGGAGTAGGTGGAACAGGAGAGGTTGCACCACCGGCTGGCAAAGGTGGCAAAGGGATAGCTGGTGGTGGTGAGGGCAGCGACACAACCGAGGATGTTTTGCGCATCTGCGAGGTCATCGAATTCGTACGCTTCGGCGCATCGGCCTCTTCGATGCGAGCCTGGCGCCATTGTTAGTTTAACACCTGTAATTGACGGGGTATGTTTGAATATTACCTGCAAGACAGCCATCTCTTGCCGGATGGCTTCCAAATCGGACTCGGCCTTCATTCTAGCAGTATGGGCTTCCTCTATCTGAGCGTTACGTTCAGTTTGTAGGGTTGACAGTCTGTTGTTAGTGATTTGGGCCTGATCAAAGTTGGTTTGAAGCTGGTCCTCAAGCTCTTCGACTATTCGCGATTGCTTTTTGTTCTTATTTTCCAGGTCGGCCATCTTCTTTCGGAGAGCGGCCAACTGTTCAGGAACAGACGGATACGGGCTCTTCAAGTCGCTCCCATCCACATGCAGCATGTCATTTAAGGTTGATTTGACAGCCTCCAAGTCGCGCATTATGGTGTTGTTAATCGTTGAGAGCTCCTCGATGTGACTTTCAATCTCTGCCCCTCTTTGTTGCTCCATGCGCAATTCTCTCTGATACGCAATTAGTTCTTCGATGCGTTCCGAGATAGTATCGACTGTGACCTCGAAACCAAGGGCTTCCGCAATTTGTTTAGCCACCTTCGCCAGCTCATTACGGGCTTCTGCAGCATCACTCTCTAGGAGTTTTATGTTTTCGGCGTGCTCAGCCATCAGGATATTGAGCTGGGTGTCATATTCCTGTTTGGAGGCAGCGTGGATTTCTTCGACTTGACGAGCATGGTCTGCGTGAAGGCTCTGGAGGTTCTGCTCATGCAATTTCAGCGCGTTTTCATGCTCGGCTATCTGCGTTTCAAGTCGGCTAACAAGCTCCTTGTGGCCATCGATCTCTGCTGCTGCAAGTTCCCTGGCTTGTGATACGTTCGCAAGCTGATTGTTGGTAGCAATGTGTGCTTGTTCCATTTCAGCCACTTTGGCGTTATGAATCTCTACGATAGTCTTGTACTCGTCGATTTCAGCACGGAGTAGCGCGACCACTTTTTCGTGCTCGACAGCTGCCTCTTTCGCCTCGGCACCAATCTTAGCCTCTTTGTCTTGAGCCTCCGCATATTTAGCATTGACAGCAGACAGTTCAGCTTCTAATGTTTGGATGGTCTCCTTCATTTCCCGCTCCGTGATCTGCATTGCGTCTAGTACATTTTGGTGCTTGCTCTCCCAGCGCGAAAGCTCGGACTCGAGCTGCGAGATTTTGTTCTCCTGTGTAGCAACTAGCGCATTCTTTTGAGCGGGAGCTTCGTCGTCGGGACTTTCGGTTGCAGAGTTGAGCTTTACATCGGTGACTTCTTGTGCTGCGACACGCAAAGCCTCAATTTCGGCACGAAGCTCTTTTTCACGAGTTGCATAGCCTTCTTGCATTATCCTGAATTGCTGCTCGTTTTGTTCGAGCTGGTCTCTCATAGTTGCGACGACACTGATATCCATTGGACTAGATTTCAAACTGGAGCGTTCACGTGTCAGGCCAGAGATTATGGTCATCTTCGTTTCCATTTCTTTCTTAGCGTTGGCAACATCAGCTTCGAGTTCTTGAACACGTTCGGATCTGGCGTGAAGTTCGTGCATCGCAGAGTTTAAGTAAACTTCAAAGTTCTGCATCGTATCGGGGTCTTTCTCGAAATTCTCAGCAGCAATATTCCGGAGTGCCGCGAAAGAACGATGCGCACGATCAATAATCATGACGTTCTGACTCGACTTCCGCCGAATAACGGGCGCGGCACCAGATCTCGGTGATGGCGGCTCGGCGTATTTGGCTTTGGCGATCTCAGTCTTGAGCTCCTCTATCGTGTCCAGTGTTTCTTGGTGCTCTTCTTCCAGCCGTGCGTAGCGCTCAGTAAGCTCTCTCTCGGCTGCTTCCTTCTCGCTCGCGAGGATTCTGAGTTTCTCTAGCTCTACGTTAAGGGCCTCATTTTCTTTAACTGAAGTGATAGCAGTAAGTGTTTCGCTTGACTCAGACGCCTTTGGGCCTTCTGTGGCCGCGTCGGCAGGGGATTCAGTATCCGTAGTATCCGTAGTAGCAGGGGATTCCATAGCTGAGGATAATTCCGAGGAGAGCGATTGCGACGATAAGTGAGTCTCGTCTTTGCCATCGCTGAACTTCGAATCCGATAAAAAAGACGGTGGCCTTGTCTGATCGGGAGAAGTGACTGACGGCATTGAGTCACGTTGCCTGTTTGGATGGCGTGCTTCATCGACTTGATCTTGTAATTCAGCTAGGGTTCTCAGAGCCTCCTCGTATTTCGCATTTAGCAAGTCATATTCGCCGAGTGCGGCCTCGTGCTCAACTCGGAGATCGACAAGCTCCTGAGTGATGGTCTCTAGCTTGTCATTCACGAACTGGTTTTGGGCTGGGCTTTGAGGTGGGTAGTCTAGAGACTTTTCAGCTGCTTTTTCATACTCATCGACTCCGTTCGTCTCCGCTGGCACAACACCAGTAGATTCCTCCTCGATAGCTTCCTTAGTTTCGATTCCTTCGGCTACCTTGGGTAGCACTTCACGCTGGCCTTGACTGAGGCGACTTGTATGACTCTTATTGGAGCGTTCAGAAAACGTGCGACGATGTCCAATTCCATGACCCTGCCCTGTTTCCGCAGCGGCGTCGTCATTTTCATCTTCCTTGATATGGTCCAATTCGTAGAGCAGACTGTCGAGCTTACCGAGGCTCCGTTGGCGTTCAATGATTTGTTCGAGTCGATCCATTTCCCGCTGCATTAACTCCTGGTCTTGATCAGACTCTGCCAGGCGCTCCTCCAGGGTTGAGATATAATCCTCGGAAGCTGCTTCATTCTCTCGAATCCTAGCGATTTCCTTCCGCAGCTCTTGGATGATAGCTGTATTCTTCTCCTCGCCGGATGTCTGTCCATCAAGCTTGGTCTCAAGATCGTGCAAATAGCTTTCTGTGTTAGCTTCTCGATCCATCAGTTTCTGCACACGAGCTGTAAGCTGATTATTGATAGTCTCGACGTAGGCGCACTTCGTTTCCTTCTCTAACAACGTAGTCTCCGTGTTTGAAAGTGTGGCTCGGGTGCTGGAAAGAGACTGCTCGAGCGTCTGAATGGTCTTCTCGTACTCCAAGACTACTTGCTCAACAGCCTGCGCGAAAGAATTCGATCGGTTCAAACGCTCGGTTGCACTGTCTCCTAGGGTTCCATCCAAGCTTTGGTTCTCTGCAGCTTCATTATCCCGGGCCTTTGCCATCTCCGCAATTAGCTTTGCATGTCGCTGGCTTAAGGTAGTGTAGTTTTCTTGTACGTCCAATAATTGGTTCTGCAGCTCGGTTTCCCGTTCGTTGTGTCGCTCGGACCTCTCACCAGCTACCACATTACGTCTTTCCCCCCCACTGCGCTCCGAACTCCGGATTTGTTCACGTAGGAAAGCAACCTCTGCTTTGAGGCGCTCGATGATGGCTTGCTTATCTCCATCTTCCACCTGTTGAATCCTTGGCTTACTCTGAATGGCTCGGGCCCTTTGGGCATATTGCACAGTATTCAGGGTTTCACTCAGATGAAATTCTGCCGGAGTCACACAAGCGATCATGTAAGTAATCGCGTTACCACCTAGCGAATCCTGGAGTAGGCGTGTCAACCGTGAGTCTCGGTATGAAACATGCGATCCTGACTGGCGGGATGAAAGCTGCGAGATCACCTTGCCCAGTGCAGCGAGGCCTGCATTGATGGAGATCCCTTCTCGAGCCCGTTCGCCTTGTGCGCCGGTATTCTTCAGACGTTCACTGCCGGCTAAATCAACGAAATGCAGCTTACTGTCCGTTGTAACCCAACTGTCGCCACCCGATATTGCCTCCAACGGTACCGAAAAACGCTTCTCCGCCCCCTGTGCCGTCTTGTGCTTACGTTGAACGAGGTTTAAACTAAATACGGCATGAGACCGTGATGATTTCGCATTAACGGCCGTCGCATCGGTTTGCCGAATAGTGGATCCAAAATTGAGGGCGTTCATGAGGTCATCAGCTGAGTTGATATCAACTTGACGGAGCCCTGTGAGGATAATATTGCCCCCTTTGTCTTCACGTATACTGACAGTGCTTCGTTCATGCGGTCCGACACTATCTGGAAGAAGCAAATCGCGCAATTGCTCATTATATATTTCCACATACGTCGCCTTCAGTTGCCAGTTTTTGTCGACTGGTTTCGACGCAGGGGCTTGCATCGAATATCGAGCAGGTGCTCGGAGCTGAGACATTGAGCTACGATTAGGATTTCGTGAAGCTGTAGCCGAACCTTCGAGCTTTTCGAACAGCTCTGTGGCAGCTCGTGGAATAACACCTACAACAAAAAAGGTCAGCAAGCTAGCGGTATTAGGGGGAAGAAGAAGAGTAGAAGTGCTGGTTATGGAGTATTGGGGATTGGTTGGCTGTCTTGATAGTGACGATTCGTGACATACCCATAGAGTCGAGGTCGCCTTGTTCTGAAGGGCCCGAGGTACCCATTGTATACGATTTTCCGGCACCGGATTGGCCGTAGGCTAGCAGCGAAACATTATATCCTTGCAAAAAGGCACTGATACTCTCATTGAGATAGTTCCAAATACCGTCTTGACCGACTTCGGGGCTGAAGACCCGATCGAAGACAAAGACCTTCTTGCCTTGGGGCGACTCGATGGCTATGCTCGTATCTGACGTCGTTTGAACCATTGATCTTTGAAATCGCTGAGGAATGAGATCGAAACCTGGATCCGTGGGTTTCAATGGTGGTCGCACACGAACAGCTATCAGACCGGTTGATTAGCGTTACAACGCGGCAGTTGGCAATAAAGGAGGGTTATGTAGCGGGATGACACTTACCAACTTTGACTGCAGTACGGCCGCCATCCTCGTCTGAGGCCCGACTCCCACCGCCGGCCTTGCTTGTCATGCTCAGTCGACTGTTGCTCCTTGGCGATGGCTTCACCAGGGCGCTCATCGGTCGCGCCGGCAAAGGAGATCCTGGAGGCGATGCTGCCATGTTGGCAACAGCGACAAGGTCTACACACTAATTTCTTCGTCGCTCGCCAGATAGTTGTATAGCTATAGTATATAGTGATGACTATGGGGGGCTAAAAATCGGGGTCGGTAATGCGACAAGGAAGGGGACGGGAAGGATCTGGGCCGTATGGTACTGGCACAGCTGAAACAAATGGTTAGAAAGGGTTTAGAACAGAACGCAAAAGCATGGCTATCATCCACATACGTATGCTGCAAGAAAATCCAATCGTAATACTAGACATAGACGACAACCCTATTCGACCCGGGGACAAGGCGGCTCAGGAGCAGGCCCGCGTCATGCGTCGCGAACAGGTTGTCGTGGAGAAGCTGGCGTTATTGTTGTTTAGTGTAGTGGTAGGAGTGGTGGTATGGTAGCGCAACTCGTGAGAGCATGCCTAAGTCTGCATCAATCATAAACGCGCAGTACCTAGACAATGAGTAGGTAATGAGCGGCAAGTGAGGATGTGGCTCACAACAAAGATAGCGGTAAGGTATGTCCTGTCCTGTGCGTCGAGGCGCCAGGGAAATATCTAGGCCAAAGGGGGAAAAATAAAGAGAAAGATTGTAGAAAGAAGAAAAAAAAAAAAATAACAGGTTGGAGGTCGGGATTAGGGGGGGCAGCTCGAAGCATGAATCCGGGGTCACGCAGGAGTATGTACCGATCAGATCAATACACGCGGTTGGTCTTTTTTTTCTTTCCCACCTGCCTTACATTTGCTGTAGAATGTAGGGTAGGTACCTACAATTGCTGTGCAGACGTAAGCTGGGCTACTTAGCTGCTGGTAGCACGTCAAATTCGCTACTGACTTGATGGGTCGCCAAACTCGATTCGGGTACCTACATCGACCGGACCCCTACAATCTTGTCCCGATTCAACGCAGTGATTTAAGTGGCAGCCAATGATCTCGGGGACTGACTCTGCACTAGGTATGGTGTACAGCGCTTTACACTAGCCCAGAACAGACCAAGTCAGGGCAATTGCAGGGGGATCAGGTGTGCAAGGGGCATCAACGGTGCGTTCTCAAGCCTTTAATGGGGCACTAGAGCCAGATTAGGCCATCTCATAAATTAGGTGCGTCCTTACATAGGTACATTAGTGTGACGGTTCGCGTTGGATTGTGTAGGGTACCTTACAGTAGGATAGATCAATTGAATGTTCCTTACCTACATACTCCGTACATGTGATGCACCTACATATATTGGCGCACATCAGAGAATTTTGGTATGTGGCATTAGTCAAGAGAGTTGTGAACTCATGCAGTTCAAGAGTAAGTAGTCTCACTAACTACCTAGGTACTCTATTCCGCCCCTTAACGAAAGGATACTTGATATATGCGTAGTATCTACCTACGTACGTACCTAAGTAGAGGTAGGATGTATGTACATAACTTAACGCAAGTTAGAAGCAGGGTACATCTAGCATAGATAGGTACCTATTACCTCTATGGACTGATTTAGGTACAAGGGTTGTTTAAGTTTCTCCTTTCCTGCTGTAGTGCATAGCGTAGGCACTACTATAGTACTGTAGATTGGTACCCACGTAGTATATGTAGGCTCACGTTGCGAAGTGGGAGGGCCCTCATATGCAGGTTCAACCATTTTTTGTATCCGAGTACTGAGGTTGATGGTTTGAAAAATTGCTACCAATGAAAGACTACCCTTCATACGATATCTGCAAGATCTGAAAACCCCCATCCATATTGTCAAACACTAAGGGTGCCATCGATAAGTAGGCAATCAGATGTGCCACGACATCAGGTATCAAGATTGGTCTCATACTAGTACACTAACCTACACATGTACAGCATCCGGTGCTTTTCCTGCAACTGTCCTGCATGCAACATGCAACCCGCAACGCAGTGGCGAGGCCTTCTCGGCGACAAGTCCTCCTGCAAGGCCACATCTAATTGAGAATTTTCGAATGTCGGTGACCCTCTCATCAGTAGTACTGGGTACTGGTAAGAAAATTCTGCGGGATATTGGCTTCATTACCGACCAAGGAATCTATAAACTGGCTTACTGAGTTGCCAATGTATCTAGTTGCGTGTTCCAGACACCTCTACTGGGCCCCATTAATCAACCTGCTTGACGCGGGGTGTCGAGCGGCTACATGCCGAGATAATACCATCAACTACTCAAGGGAGAGTCTGCATGCCTACTCTACTTAGTATTGCTGTTCAGTGATTTGATGTTGGAGACTCATTGCGACTGATCCCACCCAGCATTCCAATCGACCCAGCCACCTTTTATATGTATACCAACTGGGTAGTGTTATGTAGAATATCCTACATACTCCTAGTTGAAATCAATGATTGGACCAAGACCCGGATGTTCATCCTCGGTCCGGCGCCAGCGCCGTTTCTTCTCGTTTCTTGCATGTTGCAGGAACCATATACAAGGCCCACGGCCCAATCTCCAACCTTTTTTGTTACGAACCCGCCATAGTTTCTCGGAGTGTGACTGTCGTGGAGCGTGACCGCGACTCCACTGTCTAAGCGTACAGGTCCAATGCAGGCCTCCTCATCCTACTTCGTCCTATTGAGGAATCGCCATGAGAGATCCTCTGCTCCCACCTGCTACTGTACCTACTTAGCCATTGCTAAGTACCTAGCCTGTCGAGTTGGATATATGGATATTTGTAAGCAGACCTTTGCGGACAAAGTTATAGCGGATGCGCCGGGACCGAACTATTGACCAAGCGTTCGAAAGTGCACACAGGTGAAGTCCAAGCACCAGGATCAGCCTACTTCTAAGCACCAAATCATGGAAGTTCTAATGGATGGCATTACAGATGTCATTGAAATGATTGTACTTCAAATTTTTTTTGTTCAAGGTCGCATCTGAACTTAACCGATGCTCAAGTATCTACATAGGTATCTTACATCTAAATGTTGCAGTACATTCCTAGGCACATTTCACATCAACCTGCCCAGGTGGATGGCCATGTCGGGTACCCACAATTACAGAATGACCCTGCCTGGGTACCTAGGTACTCATGATATCTTTCGGTTTTCATTGTTATAAATACAAGCTGTTTCTTCAAGTACATACTCATGATCTTGAATATATGACTATAGTAACCATGATACATATGTGTGTATATGGATCGGCAATGCGAACATTGGATGCTACTCAGGCATGGTAAGTTATAGTTAGATACCTTATTAACACATTGGATGGATGACACTGCATTCAACTTTAGCCGCATCGTACCGGAGTAGGTAACCTTTAAGTCGCCTGCGGTCACGTGGGTCTCGCGTTCGTGTTTCGAGTGCTCAATTTCCACTATTACTTCAAACCGCGTAGTGGCGGAGGCAGTGGCAACCCGCGTTGCGGTAGGAGGGAACTCGGTGGGTGGTTGCAATAGAAAGAAGGCACCTACCAAGGTACGATTTGATTGCCCAAATTAAGTCGCCGCCACGTTACAGGTACACACGATAACACACTCTGTACTAGGCATTGACACTGCTCTACTCTGCTCCCCTATTTTTCGCTCTGCTATTTCATGGTTCGCTTCTGTCGCTTCTATCGAATATCAGCTCCTATCCTATCGATTGTCCATCCGCCAGGATCTTGGATACTACCTCAATGTCAGTATGCCAGCTGAAGTAATCGTTCTGTCTTCGAGCCCTGCTAGACCGTCGCCTGCGCCTCCCGGACCATCTTTCGAGACGGTGGATCGACGCGAAAGCCGTGTGTCACGCAGGGCCCTTGGTCACAGTTACAGCGAGCAAATCCCAGCATATACCGAGCCCAGCCAGAATGCGGCCGGCACGTTTCCGCACATAACGACTCAGCCTCTAGCCGGAACAAAGCGAGCCTCGAGCGACACCGCCGAGAATTTCCTCTTTCTCTCCGATGATTTCGACACTACCGGCGACCTGGACGGCAATTTCTACAACAATAACAACAAGAAATCTCGCATATCCCGAGGTTTGTCACACTCTGTGAAGAGAGCTGATGGCCCTGCCTTGCCTCAGAAAACCAGACATGCCGCGAGTCGGTCGTCCTCGCACCGAGAATCACTTCAGCCCGTTAGGGCGGAAAGGCGGAGCAATCCCGTCGAAGACATCGAATTCAGTTCCTCGCCAATCAACCTTACCTCAAAGCTTAACAGAAAAGCGCCCCAACTACCTTCCGATCCGTTTGCAAGCTCGCCGAGAGACTATACCCCTCGATCTGCATCACATCACGATAAGGAAGGAGGCCGGGCAATCTCAAACCTACCAGCAGAGCTTCGTGCAGATCAATCCGCAAAAGGCGATCAAGGGACTGGTCCATGTTCAAAAATGATGATTATAGACCTCTCCAGTGACCCTATTGATTCCTCACCACGCCGTAAGCCCCCGCCCAATCCATCAAACACTCGTCTGAAAGGTACATGGGATCCTATATCAAGCTCCGCGCCTGAAACACACGGTATTCAGGACTCACTTCCGTACCCAACCGACGCTGCTGGGGGAGGGTCGCGCTCTGCCTCTAGGGTTATGGCCGAGAGCGGTTCCGACTCTGATGGCCTGCCAGATCTAGATAACTTCGACTTCTCAAAAATCCGAGCGACAAAACACCTTCCTAACTCACTATACCGTCCAGTTGCTCAGGCTTCGAAACAGATAACGAAGAAGGTAAACAAATCTGTTGAAGAGAGAGACCGCGAGAGGAAGCAGAAAGCGGAGGCTAGGGAAGCAGCGAAGGAACGAAAACGTATTGAGAAGGAGCGTATGAAGGAGCAGCGCGCATCTCAAAAGGAGAAGGAAAGAGCGTTGGCCGAAGTGAACAAGCTACGGACTGATAAGAAGGTATCCACGCCAGAAATGATTGTAGATATACCTGCAAGCATCAATTCTGGTCTCAAGGTGCAAATTGAAGCCCTGTTAAGCGACCTGGACGTTGAACACGAAACCTGGGATAGCACGGTCGAACACGTGGTCAAATGGCGCCGTAAAGTCACGTCACGGTTCAACAAGGAGATTGGGCTTTGGGAACCAATTTCGATGCGTGTTCAGGACGAATGCCATGTCTTGGTCGTTATGCAGGCAGCTGAATTTGTCAAGCTTGTTCTCGGTGAGGAGGGCCATGACTTGGAGGCCCATGTCTTACGTATGAAGAGCAAGTTTCCAAGTACCAAGCTCATATACCTGATTGAGGGCCTTACCCCATGGATGCGTAAGAACAGGAACCTTTTGAACAGGCAGTTCGCCTCCGCGGTCCGGAATTTGGTAACAAGCGCTGATCCGGGCCCCTCGTCCAACCAGCGTCGCCACGGTAATAACAGTCAACAAGAATACATCGACGAAGACAAGGTCGAGGACGCCTTGCTTTCTCTCCAGGTCTTACATGGGACGCTTGTTCATCATACCAATGCGTCTGTCGAGACAGCGCAGTGGGTGGCCGTTTTCACACAGCATATCAGCACCATCCCGTATCGCAAGGCTCGCGACGCCAGTGCTACTGCTGGATTTTGTATGGAATCTGGCCAAGTTCTCACAGGTGATGGTGCTAAAGATACGTATATACTCATGTTGCAGACAATAGGGCGTCTCACGCCCCCTATTGCTTACGGTATTGTTGCAAAGTATCCGTCCTTAACGGATTTGGTCCGAGGGCTCGAAGAAGAAGGGCCACTGGCTCTGGCAGAATGCAAGAAAGGGGCAAATAAAGACGGTGCCCTTACAGATCGCACTATTGGCCAGGCCATAAGCAAAAGAGTACATAAAATATTTCTGGGTCAAGATCCCACTAGCACAGATGTCTAGAATGAACTCGCAAGTTATAAGATCATGCATCATGAGTACCCAGTGCTAAAGTCGACTCTAACATTGAGCCGCACAAACTCATATCAATACAGCTTATGGTTTCCATGTGTACAGCTCCATTCCAATCTCACTAGGCAGCGGCGGGATGTGCCTAGGTCGCGGCTGAGCGAAGAGGTACGTACCCTGTCTTTCCAGGCAGAACAGGAGCGTTTAGGTAATGTTGTTTGTTGTTTGTGCTTCAAATACCTAGGTACCTACATATAGGCAGGTACTTGTATCATCCCGCTCCCGCTTCTTCATTATCTTTTCTGTCTATCGTGCCAAGCGAGACATTCTCTCCCGGGTCTCTCTTTTTCTCAGCAAGTGAATGAGGTCGTCCGTTTCATTTCCCAACGGCTCAGATACAATTGAAAATGGGAAGCGATAGCTTACGTCTGGTGCTGCCAGGCTTTGGCAAGCATGTAACACAACCGGAACGGGGCAAAGGAAAAAGCTTCCTACAGGGGCTCGAGGAGGGATGGCGCTTTGAAAGTGTCGGCCTAAAGCTTCGAGAGATCCGCATGATGGAATTCATGAACCAAATCACGGACAAGCCTGAATGGGACCGCAAAGTGTTTGACGAAGAGATAGTGAACAAATGGCGCAGGGAGGCGATGGGGCCCCAGGCGGAAGAGATGAATCTCGATGGCGACGTCTACATGACAGAGAAGATGTTCGATTACGTGAGTGGCTCTGGTTCTCGTTATGTTTCGCCCGTCATTGTGTCTTGGAGACGGCCTCTTTTTCTGTCGTGTTACAAGGCTGACGACGTAATAGTGCATCAGAGAACTCCGCGACAAAGTCCAAGGATATCAGAACGCTGGGTTGCTCAGCATTCTTGATGCGGAGGTGGAAGTGGTCAAGTCAGACTCAGTCATTCCATCCTCTCTTCTGGACTTATTGAAAGCCGGAGTTCAACCCTTGGAGGACGTCCCGGATCATCAGAAAGACTGGCATCCTAGATCAGACGGCAAAGTTCTAGATCTGCTACATCCATCACTATTTCCGATGGTCTACGGGACTTCGCGGGTGCTGCCATATGGCAAAGTCCCCCTCCGCGGCTGTGCTAAGTTGAGTGGCAACGGCGAGACTTATGACATGCTTAAAGGCACGCCCTGGTACTCACTCAGACCGGCTTTAATAGACAGTACCCAGTGGCTTCCCAGTGACATGGCTTGGGGACCGGCAGGCAGCACACGAATCACCAGTTACATCAATAACTTGCATCCGGATGATCACACTGAGCTGTACACAGTGCTTGAGCAGTTCGTTGCTGCTGCAGTGCCCTTGTGGGAACGCTGCTTATATACGTATGATGGCGATAACAATGTTGGTATGTGCTTTCAAACGATCAATGCTCAAATTAGCAAATTTGTGGTGCTTGAGACTATCCGACCTTCACTACAAGCGAGAGCATCTTCAACTCACCACTTTCACAGCAAAGCCACGGATCAGCCAACCGCCCTTAGGCGACGAAGATTTCTTCTTCCCCGAGGGTGTAGTCTTTGATCGTTCACAGTTGCAAGACGATAGAAACACTCTCAGAGGAAGAAGAAACAGCCATCAGAACCATTGGGCACGTGACGATGGACATGAGGACGATTACATGTGGACCGATGAATATTACGATTGGAAAATTCAACACCGGGTCTTGACTTGGCCAGAGCCAGATGATTATGATCTATCTCGCGCACGCTGCTCGGATATGCGGCCAGATCTCCGAACCCAGTTCCCGGATGGATTGCAGGTTATCTTCAAGCTCGCCAATATCCATCTCACGCCTTCCAACCCCGAATACGGAGGTGGCTCGCTGCACGTCGAAGGGGCGCTGAACGACCGTATCGTAGCAACAGCAATCTTCTATTACGACTGCGATAATATAACCGAAAGCGTGCTGACGTTTCACCACCGCGTAAATACAGATAATCTGGACAGCATTACCCCCCGCAGGGCGAGTCTGCGTCTCTGGAACGCTGGATGGGGATTTCAAGTGATGACCCAGGATTGCAGCGACTTGGAAGCGTAATCACGCGGGAGGGAAGATTTATCGCCTTTCCTAATGTGCTGGCACATCAAGTACAGCCATTTAAGCTGGCTGACCACAGCCGGCCGGGCCACAGGAAGATTCTAGCCATGTTTCTGGTCGATCCGCATATCCGCATCCTGTCGACGTCTGTCGTGCCGCCGCAGCGCAAAGATTGGTGGGCTCGGGAGGTCCGAAAGCTCAATCCATTGAGTAAGCTACCAACGGAGATATTTGACCTTATCATTGACTTCGTTGATGGTTTCCCCATGAGCTGGGAAGACGCGATTGTCCATCGGGAGACACTTATGCGGGAACGAAGCTGGGCGAAGGATGCGTTCGACCGAGAAATGGAGGAAGTAAGATTGCAGCATACCTATGCGTGATTACCCTCTCTATTCTGATTGCCAAGATCTAACTTGTCGTTTCCACAGAATACCTACAACTTCTGTGAACATTGATCCACGTCACCCGAGCATGCTGTCGTTCGGTTACCAGTTTAGATGTCAATAAACCATGGAAAACAGTCCTACAAAAAAAAAAAAAAAAAAAAAAAAAAAGAGAGAAGAAGAAGAAGCAAGTTCCCTGCAGGGAATCTGCGACAGATAGTTAGTATCACTTGACTATTTACCAGTAGTTACCAAGAGCCTGCAGGACGACGAAAGCGAGCACCATGGCCATCCAAAAATTGTGTTCTGTTGGGGCCTACTGTACCTGCTTCATACAACAGCTAGCTATTGTTTGCTCCCGTCATCGTGTCATGCTATGTGTATATTCCTTCTCATCTCAAAGTTTGGACGGCCACAACCGCATTTCATCAGAAATGTGGGAGAGAAAGGATCGGCGTTGAGGCCGACCATATATACCTGAAAGGACTTGCCTAAGGCCGCCTGCATGAGGAGCATAAGCAGATGTATGGCCAACGGTGGACCGTGCTCCGATTAGAGAAGCAGAAATATTATCAGAGCTAGCAGGTTTCAGTAGAGAGAAGCTAGAAAAGATAGACAACACATGAAATAGTGATTCTTGACCGAGGCCAAAGATAAGAACGCCAAGTGAAAAGCTAAGAGAGTAAAAAGTAAGGTACCCCATTGAGATTGACGAGCAGAATTCACGGTTCTGCGGCTATCGGCACCAGGACTTATGTTCCATCCAACAACAGAGGTTCGCAAAAGTAGTATTGACATCGACGACTATTAGGAGGCGCACCCTCCTTCTAGTGAGTAAAGTGTCACCACTTGCTTCTAATAGCTAAGCTAACCTAGGGGACTGCGGCCCACCCCCTCGCGGCCCATGCTAAATTTTTAGTAGTTTAATTTTTTAAACCCTTGTTAAAAAGTGGATAATTAGCCTAATTAAGTCTAGCTTGAAATTTTGATTAGTAATAAATATAAATTAATATAAAAAAAATAAAAAAAATTATTATATATTTTTTATAATTAATTATAAATATTTTTGTTGGGTGGCTAGGGGGTACGATATCGTACGTAAGTTATGGGTGAGATAAACAGTCCTGTATATTCATCTATCTTCTAGGTTGTATGTACGAAGGCACAGCCTTCGTACGCAGAGATTTTCTACCCAGCATAATTCTGCCCCTGTACACCGCCTGCCTGTTTGGCATGCCTCCTGAGATAAGCTATCGTGCGGCAGCCTTGCCGCATTAGGTCAGCAGCCTCGTACGCAGTCAATACCAACATCACAACAATTTTAATATAAAATTTAAATTTTAAAAAATAAAAGGTTTAAAAATTTATATAAAAGTGGAGAAAATAGCTAAAAATGGCTAGCGTAAATTTTTAGCTTATATTAAGTATATATAATAAATAAAATAAAAAAAAAAAAAGTGGGCCGTTTTTAATTTTTTATAATTAATTTAACTTTTTATTTTTGATTTTTTAATTTTTATTAACAATTTTATATATAAATCCTTAATAAAATTGTTAACTATATATAAAACAATAAAAAATCATATATATTTAATGTTATTTTTTTTATATTAACGAAAAGATTTAATTAATTTAAATATTTTATATAATTATTTATATTAAAATGTTTAATTAAATATTTTTTGTTTTATTTTTATTAATTTATTTTAATTTTTTATTTAATTTTTAAAAAATATTTTTTACTTTTTTTTTCCAAGAATTTATATAAGATTTACTATAGTATTAAACACAGTAGAGATTTATATATAAAAAATCTTTTAAAAATTTATTAAAATTTAAATTTAAATTTATATAATAAATTAAATAAAATAAATTAATATATTAAAAAAATAAAATTAAATAATTTACTTTTTTATTATTTTTATTATTTAGGTTTTTTTTACGGACCCGCTTTTTTGAAAAAATTAAAAAGCTTTTAAAATATAGCGTTACTATAATATAAATACACAGTTAACAATTTTATTAAGGATTTACATATAAAATTGTTAATAAAAATTAAAAAATCAAAAATAAAAAGTTAAATTAATTATAAAAAATTAAAAACGCCCTACTTTCTTTTTTTTTATTTTTTTATTTATTATATATATTTAATATAAGCTAAAAATTTACGCTAGCCATTTTTAGCTATTTTCTCCACTTTTATATAAATTTTTAAACCTTTTATTTTTTAAAATTTAAATTTTATATTAAAATATTTATAATTAATTATAAAAAATATATAATAATTTTTTTTATTTTTTTTATATTAATTTATATTTATTACTAATCAAAATTTCAAGCTAGACTTAATTAGGCTAATTATCCACTTTTTAACAAGGGTTTAAAAAATTAAACTACTAAAAATTTAGCATGGGCCGCGAGGGGGTGGGCCGCAGTCCCCTAGGTTAGCTTATATCTTCGCACACAATGGGAGCGGTTATATGGCGTTATGGGTAGTTATTTCGTGCCATCGTCTCTGGCTTCTCCTGACAGGGTTTTTGATCCTGAGAATATCGTAGAGCTTCTCAATAATTATTGAGAGATTATAGCGCCGTATTTTCATCATGTAGCCTCTGGTGAAGTTAGATGGAGTCTGGGGCACTTAATTTAGTCTCAACACGAAATAATAAGTATTCCTCCCAAACCTCGCTTGCACCACTCACTCTACTCCAGCACAGGAAGAGTATAAGCTCCTTCCTCCTCTAGCCTTTGATTATATTCAAACAAGCCGCGGTAGTATCTCAAAATTAATAAGACAACCATAGGGAAAGTTCTAAATAGCAGAGTCTATCCATCTGCAATTATAATATGTGTTAAGCGATCAACTGAAGGCACTGATGTTGGTGCGCGAAC
The DNA here is from genome assembly GCA_022578865.1 of Xylaria sp. FL0043. Taxonomy (NCBI): domain Eukaryota; kingdom Fungi; phylum Ascomycota; class Sordariomycetes; order Xylariales; family Xylariaceae; genus Xylaria; species Xylaria sp. FL0043. The sequence goes on from MU397266.1 coordinate 308,352, forward strand.
AGCTCTGTGAGTTTCTTCGGTGGCTCATCCTAGCGTAGAACTGTATGTTAGTTTGTCGTTTTAGAAGCACGGGATCACAACAAGTCATGGCGACCAATTCCAATCTACTCTGGAATAGTGATGGTAACCCATCTTCCGTCGTTACACTTAACCGGATCCAACTCGGAATGGGCAGTCCGGACTGGCGCCATCCGCCTCGGCACATCATCACGTAAGTAAGCAATGTCCAATAAGATTATAATAGCTATCAACTAGTTCGATAAACACATTCTAAGTCGACCAATCCATGATAAATCTTCATTCTTGATTGTTTTCAAACAGGTTAACACTCCAACGTGACCGGTCTAAAGCCTACATTTCCCACTAATCGGATAGAACCTCAAGGCAGGTCACCAGGACCTAGTGACAGGCCGGAAACGTATATAGACCTGCTTAGACTCTCGGAATACCTTCAGACAGACGGCTTCCCTGTAACTGTTCTGTTAGCAACCATCCCTCGCAGTTCCTAGGTCCACATAACTTAATATGCGATCTTCCACTATCATTGCGGCGCTTGCTGCCTCTATCCCTCGGTTGGCTTCCGCTCATGGCTTTGTTAGTGGTGTTGAAGTCAACGGAGTTTGGACTGCGGGAGCTGATCCAGTCTGGTATTATTATCCCGCAGGCACATCTCCCGCTACAGCTGGATGGAATGCTCTGAACCAGGACCTCGGGTTTGTTGAGCCAAACAGTTTCGGTACCTCAGACATTGCTTGCCACAAATCGGCCACGGTTGGCAAGAATTTCGTCAACGCCAAAGCCGGCGATACCATTACTTTCTACTGGAATACGTGGCCGGATTCCCATAAGGGCCCCATCATCAATTATATCGCACCTTACGGAAGTAAGTTCGACTCTTCGTCGCGATACCCTTGCCATGTAGGCAGATAACGTAGGTCACTAATCGTCACAGCCTCTGCTGGTAGCTTGACGTGGAATAAAATCAGCCAGTCCAGTATCGTCAGCGGCACGACTTGGGTGACTGACACAATGATCGCTAACAATTTCACGTCGTCTACTACGATCCCGAAGAACCTGAAGGCCGGTGATTATGTGATTCGCCACGAAATCAGTAAGTGATCCCCGGGACGATTTTCAGTTCTATTTCTTTTGTTCTGGAAAGTTCTAGGCTATAAGTAGCTCCATGGTCATACTACCTAGAGCTCGTACTCAGAATGGCCATTACTGACCTAGTCTATTGTAGTTGCCCTACATGGTGCCCAAAATGCCAACGGTGCTCAAGCCTACCCGCAATGCCTCAATTTAAGAGTGTCCGGCAGTGGCAGTGTTTCTCCCAGCGGAGGCACAGCCGGCAGTAGTTTGTACAAGAGCACTGACGCGGGTATCATGTTCAATCTCTACGTTTCTTACTCTAGTTATCCTTACCCGGGACCTGCTCTATGGACCGCTGCGAATTGATGAGGTCTTGAAGAGTTCAATATGGCGGCGAAGACGGGTTTGTTAGCGACGAACAGAGTAGTGCTTCGCTTACCCCGTGAAAGCTCTGGAAGCAGACGACTATTTCCCAATCCTTGGCTAGCTGTTGAGAATATATTATTATTTCAACATAAGCAGAATTCAGAAAATCTCACACGATACAATTCAATCTCATTTTTACAATATCTACCTGTTCACCTAGCTCAGTGTAACGCTCTGTTAACCAATGCCGTCTATATCAGCACAGACTATAACCTACATTCGCCGGTTGCAAATCCCAAGCGGTATTTAAATACTCATAATAAAAGTCATCTACCAAGTAATGATGATGTGAATTATCGTGATGTTAAAATTAATATAATCCTTGACTGCTTTCCACAGGTTTACCAACTATCTTGAAGAAAGAGCTGTTTCTTACCAACTTGTGCTCATATGCGAGCAGAGTCATCATGAGTGCGAAGTGCTCTTCTTCCTCGAATGAGATTATTATCTACGAGACCTAGCATAGTATTCATTAACGGACGATGATAAGTGCAGAAAAGATTCTCTGTATAGGGACTAAATAGTACTTTATTGGTCATTGGAACAGTGGGCTATTTGAAGAGACTATCTGAAGACAATGGAATCGCCACAGCTCACAGTACTCATGAAGTACCTCACTTTTGTTCTTCAGGAACGAGACGCAAGGTATGTGTAGCCATGGAACATCTGTCCTTTTTCACCCGATCAGGGTAACTCACGCCCAGATGGCTTGATGATAGGCATTCTACTCTGGTTCAGCGGCCTTGTGCGTTTTCAGAATATTTAGGTTCATACCGGCAACTCCTCATACATGTTGCCAAAATTCTTGAATTGCTAAAACAGCGAGGAGAAGTTTAGTCGCAAACTTATCGGCAAGTTGTTCAAATGTGGGAGAGACTCTCAGGCAGCTTAATAGAAGCCGTAGCTGCTTGAGCCTTCGATATTTTTCCTTCAAGTTGCGGAACCTCTTGCTTGAGAATCTCAATCTTTTCTCTCTCTTTCCTCAGAACATCTACGTTAAGCCATCTAATCTAAATTATCCTGCAACTGGGAATAAGAACCGGTCATCATATCACCAATGCCTCAGGCATTCTCGTCCCTCGGTGCGTGGGCATCCGTAACAAACTATATAAGGCCATGAAAAAGTGTCTGTTCGCGCGGTCCAGCTTCTCCACGGCTGGGGTTGCGTACATCTAAAGCATCGGGCGAACGTCCCGCTTTAGTACGGCTGTCTCCGAGCCCAATTATGTCGTCGTCAAATCACAGCAAGACTGCCGTTCACGTGCATGCATGTTCATGCAGAACCGTTAGGGAAAAAATATTAGTAAACAAAACTTCAACACGTTCGCTTTGTAACATTGATGAGCCGCGCCAATAAGAGTAGAGAAACCGTGATTCCATACAGGCTAGTCTTGGAGTCGATTACTGGCTCGCTGGGCGGTGTTATAATAGGCACTCGCAGCAATTTGTAGTATAGGTGAAGATCCCAATACACGATTACTTAGTATGCATGCTGTTGTTTATATAGCTTCCGTCTCATCGATACTAACTAAGTCGTTAACGGCTTCTCGGGAAGCGCCACCGGGAATTACTTTATTTCGCCGCCCTCTCCGGACAGCGTCAGCTACCTACTACGTGGTCTTCCCGCTTCAGGACCCCACAGTTACTTATGTGTCGGATACTAAGGTCTTCCTCTAATCTCTTGACGGCATCTCTGGCTGTGCCTGGTATCTTGGCGGCCGGCCAGATCCTTGCACCAACTCAGGATCTCAACTTTCCCTCGAGTAAGACGGCTACAGCACCTTTGGAGTGGACTGGTGCCAACGGGCCCTGGTTCGCGGGTAATACGATAACAATGTATCGATTGACAATTGAAGTACTGAAGAGTCCCAGGTCCCAATGTGTTTGGTATACCTTCTGATGTGCCCGAGAACTGTTATGTGGACCAGGCAGCCTACATGACGCGCCATGGCTCGAGATACCCGGACTCCGGCGCATATGAAGGATGGGTTGCCATGCAGGAGAGAGTAAGTGCTAGATACCACGCCAATGGCCTTGTGATATGTTATGCGAGCAGAGGACCTGACCGTGTTAGTTCTCCGCTGGCGGCTACACTGCCAGTGGCAGCCTGTCGTTCCTCCCGGGGTGGAAGACAGCCTTAACCAACGAGCCTCTTCAGCTTTCCATGCTGAACCCGACCGGCTCCAAGGAGGCTCATGACCTAGGCTACGAACTTCGCTATAGGTCAGAAAGACCGTTGTCGCATCTTCGGGCATCCGCAGACTGACGAGGTACAGATATCCAGACCTGTACCAAGATGGAGACAGGTTCATGGTCTGGGCCAACAACTACACTCGCGTTATTCAGACGGCTAAGGCGTTCGTCCAGGGCTACCTGGGGTTTAACGCCGTAGCGAATGGAAGCGTAATTTCTGTGACGAGCACGGGCTTTGCCGGGGCTATCGGCGACTCCCTTTCACCCTCGGATCAGTGCCCTAACTTCCACGACAGCTCAGGTGGTGACTACAAGATGACTTGGGACGCCCAGTACCAGCCGCCCATCGCTGCACGCCTGCAGTCCATGGTCGAGGGCAACCTGACCATCCTGAACACCGACGTCGACCAGACGCCGTACCTATGCGCTTTTGAATCGCATATCCTAGGCAGACTGTCGCCGTGGTGCGACGTCTTTACTGACGCCGAGCTCAAAGATTACGAGTACTCACAGGACTTGCGGTACTACTACGGCCTCGGGCCCGGCACCATTCTCGAGCAGACAATGATGATGCCGTATCTCAATGCCGTCGTCGGACTTTTAGACCAGGGCCCTAGTATAACCGGCACACAAGCCGATGGCTCTAGTTTCGAGGTACCCAAGCTCCTTATGTCGTTCATCAACGACGGCCAACTTACCGAGCTTGTGACCGCCAACGGCGTGTTTGACGATCAGCCCCCGCTATCCGCCACATCCAGGAACGACAGCCGCCTCTTCATAGCATCACACTTCGTTCCCATGCGTGGCACTATCGCATTTGAGCGCTTGAACTGCATTGTATCGCCCAGCATCGGATCCGGCGGCTCTTCTCCTTCGTCCATTTCTTGCTCTTCCACCCCAACATCTCCTCCACTCTTCTCCTCTTACGCGCCCTTGAGCCGCTCCACAAACGCTATGTCGGGCTCGAACAAGACTTATATCCGCATTCGCATCAACGACGCGGTCTACCCCGTGCCGTCATGCCAGGAGGGCCCAGGATCCTCGTGCCTGCTGAGCGACTATGTCAAGTACATCCGGGACAAGTACGCCGCGCAGGGTGATTGGCTTACGAACTGCAACGTTACGACTCCAGGTGCGCCGACTAAGGTGCTGGGCGCTAGTTTCTTTACGGACCTGAGTAGTCCCTGGTTACAGAAGCTTGCGCCTTGTTAGATGCTATGTATCGTTTGGCTTAGGAAACGTATGCTTACAAACGATGAGGTAGCCTCGTGTCTAATATTGGTCATGAATCAATAGCCCGGTACGAAACTAGTATATTAGATCCGAGGACGTCCGACTGAGCGAATATGTGACGATGAATCTAGCCAAGGCGACGTATCTTCTCCAGAGCCTGATATGATCTTGTAGTCTTCAGTAGAAGCGTAGACAAGGTTACTGCCCAAAGCTCATTTAAGCTGGAGTTATGCCTGGTGGTAACTTTTCAAAATCAAAGCAAGTTTAAGCCATCCTCGCTGATAGTACGATATCGCTACGGCGTCTAAGGTCTGCAATGACGATGTGAACGCGCCTCTAGGGAAATCAATGCGAGATGTTTGCACACAAGGCGTACGGGTGAGGTGGTGGCGAGATAGCATGGAAGAGCTCCATTCTGTCATTCTTGTCTCACGGGGCGCGCTTTATGGACGTGGATGATGAGGGAAAGGAGTGGACGATTAGAAGCAAGATCAACGGGCCCTGTTATTGCCGCTGAAGGATATAGAGCGATTGTATTCTAATATTGAGTCGGGTCGCAAGTCATGACCGCACAAGCACGCTTAAACATTCCGCGCCTCGTCGACGGAAGTGACCACGAGCTAGAAAACCGGTTAGTATTACAGGCCATGTTGGATAAATACCCTTTCAGCTTTTAGGACATGTAGTAACGAGGGATAGTCATATTACCTCCAGCGTGACCCATATGGTTTCTAAGGTATAGCCGTGAAGGGACCTGACAGGCTGAACGTACAAAGACACCATAAAAACGTTGAAGTGTAAATTTGCTTCGTTGAATTCGGAATCTCCAAGTGATTCGTTTGATTTACTAATTTGTTTGTGTGTAGCCGCGAATGCAGCCCTCGTCACCTACACTACGCTAAGGCTCAATCATTACTGACGAGAAACAAAACCTTGAAGAGATGTTTAATGCAGTAGTAATCTTTACGGGCTTCAAGTTTCGTCTGACTCGTTACATACAGGCCATATATTATTTTGCATTTAACTCGATAGTTTCGTTTAGTGAAGTGTTGTTTCATACTTCTTATACCTTAAAATACTCGTGTATTCATCAATTCTCGACAATTGCTATCCGCCCGTTGAATAAACGGTTACCTCAACCTGTGTTATTAGTAGGTGACGTCGATAGTCGAGCAATTCCTAGGGTTCATCCACATCCGGGATCCTGCTGTCCAGAATCGCGCTAACGACTGCATGACATAGGTATTGCATTCTCATTGTGTCCTATGGCAGCGTATCTAGACAAATGCTCTACGCTATGTCGGGTATAGGGCGTATGTCCTTGTCAGCTGTCAACGGGTATGCATTGATAAGAGAAGGATATCCCTTGAACGTGGATGACGGCTCTTTCAACCCTCGTCCCTGTACAAGTACAGGAAAAGATACATCTGCAATATGGGGCCGACCGTTTAACAAAAATACAGTAGCAAACCCCGGAGAGAGAGAGTGTGTGTGACATGCGTAGTGAACTTTCTGGCATCCCCGGCCGAGAAGAACGCATGTCGGACGCAGGGGCGAGCTCGCTCGATTGGCCCTGTAGATGGATCCCTGATCCTCGGCGCCCAGCCCATTCTCTCGACGTGATGCAGGGGAGGAAAAGGGAAAGGCGTGCGCATGGATGAGTTAGGGGTTGAGGTCGTGCGACCGGATCCCAATCGGAAAGTCTAGGACTAACCAAGGTGGGATTGGCATCTTTCTTCATCGGAAAACGCGAATCATTTCTCGAGGCCCAAATTACTATCTCGTAGAAGGGCCGACGAGGCCTGGGGTTTTTTGTGGGGTGGCATTGCATATACTTGACATATATAACTCGCATGTGGCACAGACAACGTGGTGGTTCTTGGGGTAGTCTTCTCCAATGTATACTACGCAGACTGGGACCGCTTTTGTCATTGTCAGACCTTGTTGGTGATAGTAGGTATCTAACTATACTACCTTCCGTCCTGTTTCATTGATGTGCGCAACGAAGTTCAATCACAAACCACTCTTGTTACTGTTCTTGCGCAACCATACTGTACTTACGCTGCGTGCACATATTGTACACTAATGTGTGTCAGCGGCGATCTTACAGCGACGCCATTGGAAAAGACACGCGGAGCAAGGACCGACTTCGCGGAGCAGGGGCCCCTTGATGTGGCGTAGCGAGAATACCTCGCGTACCTTTGTCCTGGGTCGTTTTCAAAGCTTCAATTGAAAAAGTACCTGTAAGCGAAGTCCTGATAATGGAAATTCTACAGAACAGCATGAAATGCGCCACCGGGGAACTCTCGGCGATGCGTGATACAGATTTTGGTCGTCATCACATTCATGCATTGCTAGGTGCTAGATTACATTGTGGGGAAGAGAAGGTGAGGACTTGCGGTGAAAGGTGAGAGAAGCGAGGCTATATTATCTCGGGTCTATACTATTTACTCACTTATAGGGTTCTCGCGTCTACACTAATCATTTTGTTGTTGGATGACCGCTGTTGGATGTGATTTTAATGGTGTGTTCTTGGAGTATAAGCAGGGGGTTTTATTCTCAAAAGCAACGCCGGATACTGTTCAGTCAGTCGTATGGAAACGGAACATACCAGGACTTGGCAGATGATGTGACGCTTCGAAGAGGTCAAAGCCCATTCACATATGCAATTGCACCCCTTCCTATTTATGCTTTAGTGGTGATCAGAACCGTGCTCTGAGCAAACTTGAAACTTGAAGTAATCGCCACCTCGAGTAGCATGTTCTCATCGAGGAATATATAGCTCTAGGCGAAGTTCGCCGTGATGATGACGTTTTTCTACAGCCCTTCACAGTCATTATAACTGTGATTGCAAGGCTCTCTACCTTGAGAGGTGAGACGGTTCTAGTCCTAGGGTTCTGAGTCGTCATCGCGGTCAAAGAGATGTGAGCGACGCGCTTGTAATAGCTCGATATCTGAAGCACGTAACATGTGAGCTATCTAGGAGCGAGGTATTCACCGGGCTCACAACTATAGAGAATGATCGTTCTCGCGAGACTCTTCGGAAACAATGTCACCATACGATGGTATGGAAGCCGGTATAGTCTCCTCTGTCTGATATCTGCACGTGGCCGGCCATATCAACGGATGAAACAAGTGCTGCATGATTTGCGACGCGGCTGGGCTGGGCGTATCAATCTATAGCTTAGTAACGACGATGAGCTACTAGTGATCCTGAAGAGCCGGAATCGTTTTTCTTGACGTTTAACTTTCTACGGACATATAGTTCTCATACTGGAAGCGGCGAAATTAGTGCGATTGAGTTTCTATTGCTGTAAAGTATCTAGTATGATGCCAAGACATATAGAGGGCCTATAAGAGAGCCTGGAATTATACGCGCTTTGACATCAGTCTTTTTTGGCTTGGCCGTATTTCCATTTCCGCATAGACTTGTCAGAGCTGCGATATGGAATGAAGGACCTAGCCAGCGTCCTGCGTAGACGCATTCTTAAATACGGAAGATGTGCATGATCACTAGATCATGGCTACTTCGGTATAAATCATCATATTAGAATCACACCAGATAGTTGACAAACAGAGTGCTCGACGAGACGCGTAGCTCGTATCTCCTCATTTCCTCTCCACGTGGGTACTTCGGTTGGAGAAATCCGGATCTTTGCACGATTGCGTTGCGACCCTTTCAGGAAAGCGGGCCCGATGAGTGGCAGGCCGCGCGGAGAGCATCGCTATGACATTCCTGAGATGGGCTTCATCTCCGTCGAAAGAGGAATCGTGTTATTGATGAATACAGGATTATGGCCTCGGAGACGATGACATCAACGTACGGCAGCTCTAGCCAAAGCTGGCTTTACGGACTCCGGCGAGCCAGCCGATAAATACACGTGGTGTCGGTCTGCGCGTACAAATACCTAACGTAATCCCGAAGTAGACTTCTGAGTAAACAAAAGGCTGGGTAGTCTTCAAGCAAGACGAGATACACTTCTGGCGACCACGGCGTGTTGGTTTTCGTCAGTTGCCCACAATGCAGATTAGCCTGAGCGTCGCTATGGCTGTGGTGTTAGGCACGCCTGCAAGGGCTGCGACTAGCGGATCCTTCAATGTTCTGAGTATGAATGTCGCAGGTTTACCAGCCATTCTGAATAGTAACGATGTGCCGGGAGACAAGGCCACAAATGCAGGACTCATCGGCTCGAAGTTCGCAGCGCTAGGCTATGACCTAATTCACGTACAAGAGGTTGGTTGCCTCGATACTAGCAGCCCGAGCCCACGGGATCATGCAAGCGTGAAACACACATCCCCTCGAATGGCGGCTGATCAGGGTTATATTAGGACTTCAACTATCATGCCTACCTCTACGCGGCAGACACCCACCCCTATCGCACTGCTACATCCGGGGGCGTGCCGTTCGGATCCGGGCTAAACACACTCGCGAACTACGACTGGATCGATTACACGCGGGTGAAGTGGGACACCTGTAGTGACGCTTCCGAGTTCGACTGCCTGACGCCCAAGGGATTCACGTTCATGCGCTTGAAGCTGTCCGACGGCGTCTACGTCGATGCCTATAACCTGCACGCGGATGCGGGGACAGAAGATGGCGATCTCGAAGCTCGCGCGTCGAACCTCCAGCAAGTGGCGGACTATATAAGCACCTGGAGCACCGGCAACGCTGTCGTCGTGTTTGGCGATACGAACAGCCGGTACACACGTGTTGGAGATATAGTGCCGTCTTTTATTACACAGAACGAGCTCACAGACGCGCAGGTGGAGCTCATCCTTGGGGGTGTTGCACCGACCGTGGAAAATCTCTGTAGCAACCCGAGCACCACCAATGAGTGCGAGACGGTTGATAAGATCTTCTACCGCGGGAGCCCCCTGCTCGATCTCACCGCTACGTACTGGGCCTACGAGAGCAACAAGTTCCTCCAGCCCGACGGCAACATCCTGTCTGACCATAACCCGATAACTACGAACTTCACGTGGGCGAGCGGCGCATCACTACAACAGTCTGACTTTTGGGGCGGCGCATACGGCGCCTGGTTTAGCGACGTGCCGGCGCTCTCGGCGAAGACGGCACCGAAAGCGAGCACGCTGATATTTAGGGGCGCCAGCAGGCTCGATAGCGTGGGCGTCACTCTGAGCGACGGCACAACGCTCACGCACGGCGGCACAGGCGGCACGGCGGCGACGTTGACACTGGGAAGCGGCGAAACTTGGGTCGGTGCCCAGCTTTGCCAGGGCCAATACTTGGGCAAGACGCGTAACTTCTACATCAAGGCGACAACGAGCGCCGGCCGGTTTCTGGAAGTGGGAACGGCAACGTCAGACTGCGCGACTTTTGCAGCGCCCGCCGGGTGGGCTATCGTCGGGTTTCTGGGCCAGGACGGCGATGAAATGGATCAGCTCGCCTTTATGTATGCGCCGCAGTAGGACAGTATAACACTATAATACCGGTAGTATGACTTCAGAACACTAGCCTACCAGAGAACTTGAACTAGTGTGGTGTGCACGATGATATAGTAAGTAGAGCGATCCCGTCATTGTGGATGGCGACCACGAGTTGCTGGGGTGAAGCATGTCGTCGATGATCTTAGGGTCTCCCGTAGACAATTTTTAGCACCTCTAGTGTCGAGAAGACTCGAGTCATGCGCGGGTTACGGAGGGAGATCTGCGCTAGGCAGTAGTCTAGCCGACCGACTGGTATAAGAAAACTTATATGATATCTCAGGCTAATTTAAGTAATCAGGGGTATACTAAGTACCCTTATTGGACCTTACTGTACACTACCTACTGTAGGCAGTCTAGTGTACGGGCAGATCAAATCACCGCAAAGCCTACACTAGAGCGCGTTTTTTGTTTAAATCATCAAACGCCAACAAAAGTCAGAGCTTCTCGAGTTAGCATCTGGGTTAGTAATAGAGCGTCATTTTAGGTTAGACAAACCAGGTCGATAGATAGCGCACTGTATGCACTATTAGACTAGCACTTACAGGTCTCCAGGATGATAATTCTTTAGCGCGATACTAGCTATTAAACAAGCAAGAGTACTGCTAATCCGCGAGGCTGATATATAATTTATATGGAAGATTTAGCTGTTGATCAGTCTCGAGATATTTTTGCCACTGAATAGCCCTGGTCTAGCAAGTAGATTGAGAGCGTTTCTCTCCTAAAAATTCCCTGCCGGTACAAGTCCTAGCGCGACGCTAAAGAATTATCATCCTGGAGACCTGTAGACACTCTGTGCGTCGATGCTCAAAGTATCTACAGGTCGCCAGGATGATAAATCTATACTATGGGGCTGTGGACCTGTACAGACAGGGAATTTTTGGTGAGAAAGTTCTCCACAGATACCTGCCAAGCCAAATCTCAGTGTGGCAAAATATTTACTCGACTGATCAACAACCCTTTTTAAGTATTACGTTGTTGTTAAAGTAATAAAGTGAAGGCCTGTAGGGGCATTATACATAAAAGAACATTCGATCTACGGATTAGCTGTACTTTTTCTCTTCTAGGCCACCAGCCCCATAGTATAGATTTATCATCCTGGCGACCTGCAGGTCCAGAGATATATGCTGCATGTAATAGTTCGAACCATCGAACCCGAATGCCTGGCCATTACTGCTTTACAGTGGCTTGGAGTTGTTTCAACAGTGCTCGTTGATACAATGTCATGAGTAATTACCTTGTCCTTCGAGTAGAGTACGGTATCCACGATGTATCAGATCTTCTCGTATGGATCTGAGACAGGCTTGAAATAGCATGTCACCACGTGTGTTTCGCAGCGTAGATCATTTGTTCTCTCCTTTCTCCTGCTTCTTTCCTCCAGCATGGGCAGCAGTACTACTAGTAGGTAAACCGTCTGGGCAGATACGAAGACCGGGTATTTCCTTTTCCTTGCTCTTCTTTTCTTCCGTCCTTTTCTCTGTTCTGTTCTTTCTCTCTCTCTTCGGGTTCTTGGTTGAATATCCACCCATTGCCCTAGAAACGGCACTGCTTACGGGAAGATGTCTCAGAATCACGCCGTCAGTCGGCAATGCTAATAGTCTCTGGACCCTCCTGCACCGTGTATGTTCCAGGAACGACTACCAGATCTGCTCACTGAGAGATTTTACTTTACTAATGGTCTAGTTCGTCACTTAAGATAGGTTAGCATATACCGTCGGCCTAAGTAGCGCGAGCTATTCAAGGCACGCTAGCTACTTGTCGTATTTCGTGGTTTCGCGGCAACGTGAATTTTTTCGTCTCTTGTTTTTCTTTTCGCCGTTTGCTGCGCCGCAACGTGCGGCGCTGAAACAGCGGCAGAAGAAGCTAGAAGAAGCGGTAAGGAATGTTGTGAAACATAAGTGATCGCGGGTTCTGCGCTGGTCTAGGTACTGTACATAGTAGTAGGTACCTAAGTGTAGTGTCAGATGGCCACGAGGTTAACGTTGAATTAAACGTGCTGTATCGAAGTGAACCAGGGCTGGGAAGTCGTATCGTCAGAAATCATGACATCACTTCCGTGATAGTGAGAGCGTGACAACAAAGTGCTTTCGCACACAAGTGAAGAGCCCCTGATGTCTTCCCGCTTAGTTCTGCATCACATACATTGTACGCAGAACTCTTCTCCACCGGATCGCCTTTGCAGATAACGAGGCCCATGTAGTTGGGTCAGAGCGCCCACCGCCTTACCGAATCCGATACCGGGACTCATTCTGTGCATACGCGGGTTGCACACAGAGACTTCCGGGTCTGCCGATATACCGTAATGAAGAGAAGTAAATTTTTTACCTTTCATGAGTCGCAACCTTAGTCGTCTCTCGTGGCGGTCAGAGAAGAGGTGTCCAAATATGACAGACATTGGTCAGCAATAGCTGAATGATCTGTCATTTACCTCTGTACCCACTGTAGCTCGTAAGAAGCGGCTCTCTAGGACGGTCCTATGAGAGTCCTCTCGGAAAAGGTGAGGCTTAGATCAGCCCCTCCCCTGGACACGAGAAGCTGGTTCTAGCCACCCATGGCGAGGTTCGTATGACAGCCATTGGACAGTCAACATAATAGTGTATGTACACCACCTACTAGGAGGCGAATTCCCAGATAATACTGAATAGTGAGAGAACTTAGTCTTTGTCTTATCCAGACCCACTGAGGGATGGATTGGAAAGCGATAGATCAGTGAAATCTGACGATAGGATCGATAACTCTGCACTATGCAGTTGGTTGGTAACAGGCTCGATGGAGGGCTGGAACGTTTTGCGTGGGCGCTCGGACCATACAAAGGGACCTTGGATTACAACCCTGACATCTTGGAGGGCCAGCCTCTTTCCGATTGCAGTGTTGCGGGGATTTAACATCCCTCAAAAAGTACGCAGCGAAGTGTAATTGATTTGTGGTTATTGCTTGATGAGACTGGCAAGACTCGTCTGAACTATGTGAGAACAGGCGTAGGAAGGAGTAAACGAACGCGAATGAGGGCCAAAATACCGCGATAGACGCGTTTGTCCTCGGTAGGTATTCAACTAGGACTACCCGGGTATAAGAAATTGGAAATGTAGCTTTCGGAAACGATGCTGCATCAGACGGCGCCCACCTAGTGTATGTAGAATGCAGGTGCTGCGTCGCCTGAGCCGGCTGTGGCTTGTGGCACTCCCGTTCCCGCAGGATGCTTGCTTGTCCGCAGTATTTGTTATGGTAATACGTTGCCTACTCTGTATACGATGGATAAGCCACAGCTGTTGAGCCTCAGCACGACAGTATGAAGAACCTCACCAGAGGGACAACACTGGTGTATAGCTAGAGTGCTTACGAGTCCGTCCCGAAGTTATAGTACTAATACGTACACATAAGAGTATGTAACACAAATCAATCAGTAGGATGACCGGTGGAGGGTCAGTGGAATACCGACGGGGGAGAAGGTGGGGGTCCGAGTTAATTTGATTGATCATATCAAAGCCGACCGGGTCGATTATAGACTGCCGGTAGAAGCGAATCTCTCAAGTATTTTCTTATGTTCACCGTCACGGGCTGCACTGGGCCTTTTTGCGAAGAGTTTCGTTACCAGGTTCCAAGCTGTCGGTTTCACTCGGCCTTTGGTTAAGCCGAGCATATTGTATGCAGCGGGAGGAAAAAAAAAAAAAAACCGTATGCAGGTCCATTCGTAGAATATGTAGAGTGATAACGTGACATATACGAGGTGATAGTTCTGCAGTGCCTCGCCGGAGGCCTATGAGCGGAAGGGGGACGAGGTTCGCGAAATTTGTATTGCAGTAGTGCCAGGGGCACGTTCCGGCGCCACGAGTCGGCCTGACGTTGTGTGGCTGTCGAATTCAATCCGACTGGCCAGTCATCCCGACATGTAATACTTCCATATCTCTCAAACTTAGGGACTTTAACTGACGGTCGTTGTAGCTTCGGACATATCCCAACCATAATAGAGATTCGTGATAGGATATCTTCAGCCGCCTCGCTACTGTAAATCACGCTCACTGGATCCAGGCTGACCGGAACTTTTCCGCTGGATATGCATTGCAGTGTACTGTAAGTAAGTTGCTGTCATCCTCATATAGCTTTTTCACGACGCAGGATGCAGGAAGTGGTCATCGCCGATCACGCTTGATAATATTGACTCTCGAACCTCGACGGTAGGCACTGGAACGTATTGGTGAGCCTCACACATGCCAGTCCGCCAAAATCTCAAATAACACATGCCTCAAAGGTTCTTGAGTTGGTAACTACGGCAAACACACTAATGGGTATGGATGGCGTGACTACTGCGATACTAGTTAGTGCCATAGTAGAATGGTTGGTAGTGTATACTAGTACTAGTAGCTATTCATCAAGGCACGAAGTATAGACGCGGGCGGACGCGCTGATCCCGCGATCGCGTCAGTGTCCGGTCTCTCGCCCCTCATAGCGAACTATACTACTGTAAGCTTAGCTTGCGATACTCTCGCAATTCATTAGTTCGCGTACTGTTCACGAGAACGTGCTGCATACTGTATGTATACTCACTAAAGTCGAGGGCCTGCGAAGTCTGTGTGACGACGTTGAGATTCTGCAGCGTGACTTTCTTGGCATTACAAAGTGACTCTGAATCGAGTGGCATTGGTCTGACTGGGTCTTGTATCCCACGGTTGGTTGGCTGATTCCACGGTCTACAGAGCAAATAGGCGCCGAGGTGTCGTGCGGGCCGTCTTCTTAGCTACCTACCGGGGAGTATACTGACTATGCAGTCTTGACATGTCCCCCTTCCCGGATCTGCGCGGATTCCTGGTACACTCGCCACCGATGCCTGCTTCCAACTCGCTGCTGTACAGGTATTGTTCATGCTGATGCCGTTGCCGAGTTCACCGGGACTTTGCTTTTTTCCTCGCTTCCTCCAGAAACCGGCACTCCGCATCATCCATAATTCCGCTTCTGGGATCCTGGGCTTCCAGGTGCGCTGTCTTGGCGACCGCTTTGGGTAGGTAAGCTGTGCTGGGTAGTCGCTGGAGCTTTGACGCATGTCGAATTCAGAATACATACTGCGTAATACTCCCGCAGCCTGTGTCTCCACCCCACTGGCAACACAGCTGGCCCCTGTCCCCGCATGCCTTGAGTCCGTAGGGCACGACAAGTTCAGCGGGTGAAGATGCAGGTGGCTTGCATGCGGCATTGATGGGGGTCCAATCTGGGATGGGAAAGCTCCTCCACTCCTCCACCCCTCACGCTACGGCTGTACGATTACTCTACGCAGTATATAGCTGAATACCAAATACTCTCTGCCTGATCATCAGTGCCGAATCAATACCGGCCAGTATACCGGGCATAAATTTCCAGTAAACCTCGCCATTGGCCAATTGCTAGCCAATGGCATGTGTGAGTGGGCCTCCCGTCTTCGCTCATATCTAGTCTACCTTGCTATGCAGTAGACGGTAAAAGTCAAGGAATGCCATACTTGGGATAGCTGTTATCACAGGCTTCCCTACCAAAGCAACTTGCATGCTGTAATTCCCCACAAGACCCTACCGGTTCAATGGCAACAAGTTGCGTGAAGTCCCTCAGACAATGAAAATGCGCGTACCGCCGTTTTCTTCGTCTCACGATTCAGAGATTCTTAAGGGATACTGTTGAAAAAAGTATTGATCTGGGATGGAAATAATCAGAATCTTGATATTCTTTGATCTCTGCCCTCGTAATTGACCCGAGTTACGCGCTTACTAGTACTGTCGTGTTCCCTGGCTCAAGCATCGTCAAATAAAAAGAAATGGTAGGGAAAGGCATTGGCCAATGCATATCCAACGCCTGAATGACTGGGTAGGAAATATTGAGTGGCTCGCTTCACTCATCGTCCAGTCAGAACCACCCATGGACTGCCCCAATGGTTGACGAGTTATTCCAATCATCGACTCGCACGAGAGCTGTACCATACAAAAATTTACAAGGCCTTGTGAATCGTTTGGCGATTGTGTATTCTTCAGCGGGCAGCGATGCAACCTCACTATGATGGTAGCCAGTGGCACCAGAACACAGGGTCCCTGTTGGAGGCATCGTGGATTGAGTTGTGTTGCATTGCATAGGCTGCCCGTCCATCGACAGATGTGATAGTATGCAGGCAGTAATGAGCGAAAAAAGACAGATCTGGAGTACAACATGGATTTCAGAGCTCTATCCAGCGATACCCCACTCAAGATCGCCAATTCGCGACTATAGTTGATGTCCTAGTCTTTGGAACTACGATGCTGGATTAGATAGGCGTTGACTCAACTGCCGCAGGCCGTTACCGGGCAGAAACCGGGCTCGTGGCAAAGTTGGCTTCATTAGACAGGCGGGCCGTATCTGGCTGTTATGTTAAAATAGGCGATGATAATCCGGGGGTCAATGTGTTGGATGGGTAACAACCAGGATGTGCCTTTTCAGCCTATCCAAAATAGTAGTTTCAACCATATGAAATCTGGGGTTTGCTTCATCGATGTAATATGGTTGGTCAATGGCAATTGAGTACCTTTCTCAAATTTGAAGCGAACGTAATGGAGGGGCCAGTCTGGTTACGATGCCCTCAATATTAATATCTGGCGCGGAAACACATCCTCTGGATTACTTACTAAACAAGTGGATGTCATTGTTCAATTCCAGCTTTACCGGTGCGTATCGCCATTTGAAGCCGCTTTTTCTGGCGTTCGGTATATCTTGACTGCAGTTGGGTAATGCTACGACTGATGTCTCATTCCTGCTGAACCGTCACTGGACCAAAGACAGCGATACTGTCGCCATACACGTACTAGTTGGTTGATGTCCACGAAGTCCAGACTTCTCTGTCGCAACGGCTGTTGAACATTGACATCCACTTTGCAACGCCAACCTTCGAGCAGCAAATTCTGCGCTATTAGCATAGTTGCATCGAACGACCTCGTCTCTTCTCTTAACAAGACGCGGCAGTAGACTCATGAGGCTAATTGAAGCGATTGGATCTGATCAACAACTCCATCGACACAGGGAGGGCCTCGATGTCACGGGAGTGTGATGGGACGTTGTCATGGTCGCCGAACGGGGCTAGGTTGTAGAAAGGTGATTTGTTAGCCATACCAGCAGCTCCTCTATACTCTGTAAGTGTACAGATGAATCGACGAGGCGAGCGACGTTGAGGGCGAAGCACCTGTCAACAGAGGTTGACGCAAGGTGCAGAGCTCGAGCCAGCACGGAATCAGGAGATAAGGCCGCCGATCTTGTCGATTCTGGCCATTAGCAAGCTTGGCACTATTGACCGGGAAGGTCCCCCGTTGCACGACGTCGACCAGGTCGTACCCTTGGCTCGACTCCCTGACCCCTGGACGGTTTCTCTCCCCGCCCTGTCGAAGCCCTGGTCAGAAGTTCCGCAGGTTGCTTTGCCTCGTTGGCTGTTGGTTTTTTTATTTTTTTTATTTTAACCCTTCTAGCAGTGATACCAGCACAACAGCAACGTACTGCGTATGCTGTAGTCTCTACTACGTAGTGCACATTGCCAAATACCAACCTCGTAGCTGTCTAGCTACCCGAGATTCGTAGTCAAACATGGGACCGACCGTCGAGAGTTCTCGATATACTAGTAGCCCATACCTACCTGCCGTTACGCTTCACTAATCCTAAAGCAATCGACTATGAGCTGCAGTAACCCCTGGTGACATAGCCTGGTCCCTCGTCTGAAGCACTTCGTCACACTGGATTTCATACATGTTTTGCTGCAGCCCAGCGGAACCACCGCGCGGGCAACCCTGAAGGTCTAATCTGCTACAGTGTGCGTTTCCCGGATTCTCAGTCACCTGTCTATTTTCAGTATGGCAGTTAGGCATCGTTGCATGGGAAGTGAGATGTAAGATGGGAGATGGAGGGGTTCTCTCGTAGTCTAGTCCGCCGCGTAGTGCACATCTGGACGGTGATCTGGATACAGCCTCCCGCTACCAAGGAAAAGGATGTACACTTGGTAGCGCATGTGTCCAAAGCCCGCCACGCTGGCGGGCTTCGTCGCGGAATGCGGGTGGAAGGGAAGGGAAGAGGAACGGAGAAGAAAGGAAAAGGGAAAAAAAAAAAAAAAAAGAGAAAAGAAAAGACAACTTAGTGAGGTACGTCATCAGTTGTTCAGACGGGTTGAGATACCAGTCCGTCCCTTGTACCATAGCCATACCTACTATCTATCTCTGTTAGGTATGTATAAGTAAGTAGATAGGGCTAAAGGGATGACGGTGGTGTCTGACAGGCCCTGCGAAGGGGTTTGTATTGGAAACCTCATTCTCATTTATTGCACAGCATGCCAATCGTCGATGCTCTGTGTCGTACACTACAGACAATTTGCTGGCAGCAACTATGTCGTGGTCTGATCGTGGTCTACAAGTGGTAACACTAGATAGTAGGGAAATGACACATTGAACGAAATCCTACGGTGCCATGTCTAATTGATCGGACAAGTTGCTGGTTGCTCCCGACCCAGTGTGCTGCCGTCTTGGACACTGAGTAAAGAGCTAAAATAGGCATCATCAAGTGAGATGCACAGTACCCAGATACCTAACATGTGAGTGAACCGTACTGTACTGTACCGTAGCGTGCCCCGGGCCGGCTTTGCAGGGGTCCGTCCACGTTGGGTCCTTTCCGCTTGCTGCTCTAAGATGAGTACACACACGCGCGTACTGTAAATCAAAGCGCTGTCTATCGCCCTTACCAATGTAAGGACTGCAGTTAGGCATGCAAATGTCGACTAGCGCGTAGGCTTTTGTTGGTACTGCAAGTGCCTGGAGCTTTCTTTCAGCAGCACCGTGGACCCTTAGCTTAGCTTAGGTTTGTTACCTCTGAGCAGCTTCTCTAGCTTCGATTTGGTCAAGCTTCCCGTCGAAGCTGGCGCGTACTAGCACTGATAGGTATGTGAAATGCGTAGTTGGTGTACAGTGCCTAAAGAGGTTAGATGCGAAGTGCATCTATACCCAATCTGTCGTAGCGTATGAACAGGGGCTGGGCGTCGAGCTGTGGAACGAAATGCTGGTACAGAGTACGCTACCTCACGACTGTCGTTTTTGCTTCTCGGAGACATGAGCCGACAGGACTAGACCAGGGCAGCAACCAGGGGGGTCTTCTTCCTAGGCGAATGGAAGGTAGGTACCTCAGACGCCTGGTCGTTCTTATTATTCGTTTTTACCTCCGTCTTCTCCCTCGTACGTACCTAACGTCTAAGACACTTGCACACTACCTACATCATTTCACGATCTACAGTACTTCTTGACTCGGAAAGAACGCAACTATTTGGCGTCTCCAAGGCACAACGCAAAGAGCAAAGAACACCCAAGGGCGAGAACAGACGACCACGTGGAAGATAAACGAGCGAGAGAGAGAGAGGAAGAGAGAGAGAAAGAGTGGAAGAAAAAGAAGAAAAGAGAAAGAGAGACAGAGAGATAGAGGAACAGAGGAACAGAGGAACAGCCGAAAGCTTCGATTTACTCAACGGGTAGCTGCACGAGACGCACGAGGTATGCTATTACACTAGTTTTCTCGCTCTGCTGCTTTTCTACTTCGAACTACACTACGTCGTCTGCAAATGGGCATGGCGACACAGATCATGGATCACCCCTACTGTGTCATGCGACGAGTTCTCAGCGACGGGCCCGTCATCACGCCCGCTTCGACTCTGCATCTGCGTTTCGCTTTCTTCTGCATTGCTCATTGCTCATTGCACCTGATTTGGTCGACCGAAAACTGGAGAGCATCCCATCTAGGGACATTCCCAACGTCGCTAGTGGACTTTCTTCCGTCTCAGTCCCGAACCAGCACTCTGCGTCTCCCTGCATTCCATCGTACCTCAGTCTCGTCTGGTTCGCGACTGGACCAGACGCCAAACAAGCCCAACTTCCCCAAAGACTTAGCAAACTAACAATTATTTCGTCTGTAGAAGTCGTTTACTGTACCAACATCGATTCGCGTTTTCCTAACCTGCTTTTCTCATCTATAGCCTCAGCAAGTGGAGTATCCACGAAGCCCGTGGGCGAAGCGAGCCGACGGCCTTGCAGACGGAAATCTAAGGCGGGCCGAGCTCAGTTAGGACTCTTCAACCGCATCAATTGGTCCTTTGGAGGGCTGCGTCTCGCTGCCGGCACAGCTCAACCCCAGTGCGAGCAAGCAGTTCTAAGCCTCATGGTGCTTCACATTTGATATCTACAGCAACCATGATGCTGGACACGCAACCTGTACGATCGAGTCTGCAGGTCGCACCTCTGGCAATCACGAAGAGTCGCTCTGGGTCTGTGAGCGAAGATGGCGCGACAGTAAACGCTTCTGCGAGCATCTACTCACATTCTCAGATAACACCGCCATCAACACCAAATGAGTCCCAGGAAGACCTTGTCTCGCAGTCATCGCAGCAGCCACGTCCGGTCTTCCACAATTACCTTCGAGCATTCTACCCATTCCAGCCGGCCTGCACGGTAACCGACTCGACCATCACTCTACCGCTTAGTGAAGGCGATGTGGTGCTGGTGCACTCAATTCATACCAATGGCTGGGCTGATGGGACCTTATTAGCGACAGGTGCAAGGGGTTGGTTGCCTACGAACTACTGCGAGGGATACGACCCGGAAGAAATGAGGAATCTCTTGAAAGCCTTACTGAATTTCTGGGACCTTCTTAGGAGTACGGTCACGGACGATCAGGATATTTTTGAGAATCAAGAGTTCATGAAAGGCATCATCGCCGGTGTGCGTTATTTGCTGGTAAGTGCCACCGGTATTATATGGATTCATTGCGTGGCCAGATACTCACGTCCTCTCTAGGAACGGACGCACTGCTTAACACGTGAAACCGCTACAATTCAGAGAAGTGATAGTCTCAGACGCGCTCGCAAGACCTTACTCTCCGAACTGTCCTTACTGGTGAAGACGGCAAAGCGCTTGCAAGGAATGCTCAGGTTCACTGCGCAATTCACTGACGAAGCCAACGATGTTATCGACGAGATGATATTAAGGGCATTCAAAGTAGTTGTCAGGGGCGTGCGATTTCTCGATCTATTGGAAGAAGATCGACGTAGCCGAGCGCCAGCAGTGACTGTAATGGCAACTGTTATGGAAGAGTCCTTTGTTCCACCAACTCCACCTGCGGAGACCACAAGTTTCGGCCAAGGGATAGGCGAGGGGTACAACGCCAACTGCCGGACGGATACGGACGAAATGCAGACCGAGTCAGCAGCTGAGGCGACACAGGCCAGCGAATTAACAACCCAGCGCCTGTCGTGCATTCAATCACCGGCAAGCTTAACAGGTAATCGAACGTCTCAGAAAGGCCTACCAGCCCCTAACCGATTATCAGCCAGCATAACACACAGAATCTCCTTTGCCGGTAATTCACCATCGACGCAACCGCACAACTTGATTTCGGAACAACTCAACTCCTGTCATGATACCTTTCTATCACACCTCAGTTCATTGATTGGACGACTTCGTCTCCAGTCCCTCTCACGGTCGGAATTCGCCTTGGCTATTAGGCTCTCTACGACCTCGGGCGGGGCACTCTGGGCCGTGGTTAATGTGGTGTGCGACCATAATACCATTGTCCCAGAATCATTAGAAACTGCTCGTGGAACCATGTTTGACCACATTCGTGATCTGGTGTCTTCAGCGCGAGACATCTTGACGAGCTGTGACATTGAAGCCGAGCACATTGTCATGCCCCAAGATGACGCCCTCCAGCATGCAGCCATACACTGCGTCAAGACGGCCGGCGAGTGCGTCGCAAGGACTAAATGGGTGCTCGAGAAGATTGGCGATTTCGAGTTTGAAATTGAGGGAGCTGACTTAGGCCTCGACCTCAGTATGTTTGAAATAGCATCGTCACAGAGCCGCCCGAGGACTCCGGAGAAGACAAGTGTCGTAGATACTAAGAAATCGCCAGCCTCGCCGGTATCTAATTCGCTCCTTTTGTCGATGGGTAAACCGCTGCCGGAGATTCCACCGACAGCTTCAATAGTTGAAACAGCAGAAGCGACAGAGGTATCCTCTCTATCGTCTCGGCCACAGTCTGTTGCGGCTGATGCGAGCCCATCAACTAGCGTAGCCTCAGCGCCACTGTCGCGACCCCTAGTACAGCTATTACCAAAACTAAGCACAGCCCTAATTCCGGACGATTCATACAGTCCAACAGAAGTGTCACACGACATTGAGTTGCCTGGATCTTTCAGGTCGGATACAGGGACAGCAACAAGCTCCGGAACTAGCAGCTCATATCTCAGCCGCGATTTCGAATCTAGCGTCGTGTCCCAGACATCCACACGCGCCACTACTCCGGACAGCGCTCAGGCGCCCAGGAACCAACCCTCGCTGTCTGATATTAGTACCACAGGCAGTACGGCACTTACTGAGGAAGTGGAAGAAGTGGAATCGAGATTGCTCGAAAAAACATTCGCACATGAGCTCATGTTTAACAAGGACGGTCAGGTGGTTGGGGGCACCCTGCCCGCACTGGTGGAGCGTCTCACAACACACGAAACAACCCCGGATGCGATGTTTGTATCTGCTTTCTATCTCACGTTCCGCTTATTTTGTACTCCCATCAGACTAGTCGAAGTGTTGATTGAGCGCTTTGACTATATCGGTGAATCTCCCGCTATTGCAAGCCCTGTTCAACTGCGCGTATACAATGTGCTGAAGGGCTGGCTGGAATCTCATTGGAGAGAGCCAACGGATGGTGAAGCCCTGCCTCTGATTGCCCACTTTGCTGAATATAAGCTCGGGCTCGTCATTCCTTCGGCGGGTAAACGCCTCACAGAGTTGGTGCAGCGTGTTTCATCCACAGAAAACCTGCCCTTGTCTCGTCTTCCTTCATCGATTGGCAAGCCAACTACCTCGGCAACTCCATTTGGACCTGTAGACCTTGCTTTGCCAGCCTCTGTTCTCTCGAAGAGCCAACAAAGCCTCCTGAGTAACTGGAAGACAGGTGGTAGCTCACCTTCCATTCTTGACTTCGACTGTCTGGAACTTGCCCGGCAAATCACTCTTAAACAAATGTCAATCTTTTGTTCTATCAAATCCGATGAGCTGCTTGGGTCGCAGTGGATGAAGAACGGTGGAGTTGATTCGCCTAACGTGAAAGCTATGTCCGGACTTTCAAACGACCTCTCTAACCTTGTTGCGGATACTATTCTTCAACATTCTGAAGTCAAGAAACGGGCCGCCATGATTAAGCAGTGGATCAAGATAGCGAACCAATGTCTCGAGCTGAACAACTACGATGGGCTGATGGCTATCATTTGCAGCCTCAATAGTTCAGTCATCAGCCGCTTGCGGAAGACTTGGGATATTATAAGTCCCAAACGCCGGGAGCTGTTCAGGACACTTCAAGCCATCGTTGAACCAGCGAACAACCACAGGGTACTGCGGGCGCGCCTCCAAGGCCACGTACCCCCCTGTCTTCCATTTCTGGGCATGTTCCTTACAGACCTTACCTTCGTTGATATCGGGAACCCGGCTACGAAGCAACATCCGGGCGTTGGCCCCCAGGGGCAAGGAATGACGGTCATCAACTTTGACAAGCACAACCGAACAGCCAAGATTATTGGCGATCTACAACGGTTTCAACTACCCTATAGGATGACCGAGGTTCCAGACATGCAGGAATGGCTTCAGGCCCAGATTGTTCGTATGAAGGAGCTAGACCAAAGCAACGTTCAAGTTAGCTACTATAGAAAAAGTCTTCTGCTCGAGCCACGAGAGACACCATTGCGAACGCCGGTTGAGGGACCAATACCAACTCCTCAAACAGGCGCGAAAGCAGATCTTTTTGGTTGGATATCTCGAGACCGACATAACAACCATACTGCCGTCGCGATATAGGTGGAATCGCTACTAACACAACCATTACAACTACCCTGGGAACGATCATCACACGAACCGTCATTCAACTCTGCATTTCATCATTGCATTTCCTCTTTTACCATATTATGATACCCATACCCTTTCTTGTCGTATGCATGGCTATTCACGAAACATTTTGGATTTACCGTACGGAGCGGTCAGCAGGACCTACCTTTCTATCTAGTTATATCGCCTCACCTATCAGCATTCAAGCGCGAAGATGCTCCAAAGAAGGCCTTAACCCTTCTATTATTGACATATATCCTTCATACACCTACTTATATGTGCTTAGCGTATAGCAGCCACGTATTTGGCGGCCATGGTGCCCGTAGCGCATATTATTCCTCACCTGGCAACGAAGGCATAAGGCCTTCATGACCAATAGCATCTTCCCAGTCGGACTTGTTACTGAAATTGTGATTATCATGGGGCCACGAGCACTGACATCTCGTGAAACGAGACAGGTGCACCTGCAGGTTATCGCATAATGTATATTGGAATTTATTTTGGGACCCCATGGTGCGCTGCAAAAAGACAAAAACGGAGCTGCGGGTGGGAGGTTGTCAAAAGAAGTATTGCACTGCTTAGTTCATGAACTCCTTGAGAGCGCTGGAAAACTCTGGGACTGGTTACTGGTGGCATTCTTGATATTTCATCTCAGGATCATGAAGGTTTACACTTGTATCCCTATCGTTATGGTCTGTGACGGGGAGGGAATTGGGGACTGAAGTCCCTTGATCGCAGATTTATGTTCACGGCTCACGCCTCATTTGCTTATTGCAGCATTTCGGAGTCGGGAATGAATTGGCTAGGCTTGGATTCCGGTGTACATGTAAATAGGCAATTGAAGAGTCCCTTGACACCATGCCACCGCGCCGTTGATTTCGGTATCCGCGTTCTACTTTTTGAGACATCGCTCATGGTGACCTGTAGTTTGGCTGTTTTGGGTTCATGCGAGTGTGTTAGTACATACCACAACGCGCGATCGCTCTTTTGAACGCAGAACCCTCAACTGGGGTCACCTCTAGCCTACTAACACACGAAGTTTCAGGAATGAAGCTAGTGATATCCCGACGATGACATAATCTCGATAGAGCCTAGTGTGTGTGTACGGACATTGCGATCCTTTTGATCTGTATTCAAAGAAGCATTGCGAGAAATTGCATTAACGAGCAAGTATCCCAAGTCGAAACAATGTGCAGTACGAGTCAGGTTCTCTACTCTGAATGTGTTTTGTACGCATCTATTGTTACGTCTGAGCTGCTGCGAACTCGTCAAAGACGGGTAGGCGCGAGTACATAGTTGGCAGGAATCGTCAATCCGTTTGTTCATTCGTCGATTTCCGCATCTGCTTTAGATTGGCCGACTGTCTCTGTAGCTAAGTCTGTGACGAGTGAGCACATTTCCTAGATTATATCCTGCTTTTTGGCCTCCTTGGTCCCAGAGTGAACCACTCGATTCAATTGGTGCTCTTCTTGCGGTGTTGAATTGAAACCATCTGCCATTGCCCCTTATTAAAGGATGTCGTCGGTCAATCGTAGAAGGCTTCACAAAGTAGGTACTAAGTAAGTATATGGGTTAGGGGGTGTCGTAGCTAGCAGTGTCGTCCGTTTTGGGTTGCGGCGCAGTCCTGAGGATGTATCTACATTAAGCCTGCTTCCTAGCTAAGCTCTTGATCAATACTATAAACCAGCGAGCCAACATCAATATATCTGGCCAATAGCCTGTTGCTCATTCGTAATGAAAAAATCCACCGTTGTGACTAGTGGAGGGCAGGTGCAACAATTTGCCAGTTTTCGTGTCAATCTGGATACCGCTGGGCGATTGATGGTTTCATAGGTTTCAATAGGGGCATTTCGCTGTCTTAACGCTGACGTGCCGGGGAATGCGAGATCTGATAGGGCATGTAGCTACTTAGGTATGCTCTCACCCTCGTGTGAGCGGTAAACTAGGGATAAGACGGTTTTCGCGAGGGTAGCTATTGATTCGTACGAAGAATTCGAAGCCTATCAAGCAAGGAGGTACGCAGTGAGACTGGGCGCGGTCGTGGAAGGGTAGTATTAGTATACCATACGATGTATCATCGGCTGCGCCGGCGCCGGTAGAGGAGTCGCACGAAGGCGAGACAGTCAACGGCTTAGGTGGTGTGGTAGTGGCGTCGCAATTGGCTGCGAGTGTGACTTTCTCGTGATCTATTGTGGTCTGGTTTGCGTGTGTGCTAGTACTACATGTAAGTGAGAGTGGCACAGCAGCGGCGGGCGCAGTTGAAAATGTATACATATTACCTACGTTCTAAGGGAGGCTTCCAAGATACTTCGGCAAGCTCCCTAAGCTCCATCCGGCTTCTATCCCCATCTACCAAAAAAAAAAAAAAGGGGGGGGGAAGGGATCTACTGGCGTATGGGTAACGTTATCATTAGATACATATGCTATGCACCGCATGAAACAGCATAATATCAACCTCGTGTTGAGCCATGTGGTGCCCACAGTAGTTATAGGTGCCTACTAATCTAGCACTTATTTTAGAGCATTAGTTCTTATCTGTAACGCATTTGTCGTACCCGGCTGGATGGACCAGACCATTTGTTAAAATATGTAACTGTAAGACAATCATGATACGTATGGTGTAAGCAGGTAAACGGCGGCCGTAAGCGGGTCAGATAAGAAAATATCGACGGCCAGATGCGGCGGCGCCGGACGTCACAACCGGAGCTTTGGAAGCGAATATATCTGCAACCTTACCTTGAGGCTCGAAATGGCTTATTTTCAGCTTGCGACGCCTCATGACAAGTGCCAATGTAACCTCGTCTTCTCGGTATGGGCAGGAGTAGCGTGCCGGGCTGCGCTGGCTCGGCTGGTTGGCTGTGCGGGCTCAACTACTGAGTAGCGTAAATTTCCCCTCTGACCTTATCTCGAAATGGAGAATAGGCCATGCGGAGAGGGAGGGCCCTAACCTAGTGTGGATTGGTAATACCGTTGTGGATGGATGTCCTGAGTAGATTGTGTAGGCAGTATCTCTTTCTCCATATTGGTAGACGGATAACGAGGATATCAACACCATGAAGATGCCATAGGTTCTCGAATCAAAGTGCCAATCACATTACTTCTTCCCCTACGCCTTTGACAGAGTCGGGCAGACCAGATCCAAGTTGTTCAGTTACCTGTGGGCGCTCAGTTATGTCTTTGTCAGTCTTACGTACGATAAAGTACAGGAGGTACTTAATTTCATGACCCTAGAGAAATATTCAGTCAGTCTCTCTGATGCTGGCCCAAGCTGCTGGGATTGCGCCTGGTACTACTAGTACAACGGGCAGTGGCCAATTGAACTTTTGTCCAGTAGATTCGCGTACATCTTAGGCGGGCGGGCCAACTTCTAGATTCAGACACCATGATAATGACAGGTACTGCTTACAACTAAACGGTCTCCAACAACGTTGATTGTCCAGAGGCTGAGCTGTTCTTCGAGGCTGGCGAGGCAAATCTTAGGAGCTGGCTGGATGCTACCAAGCTAACCTCACTTGATTCGATCCTAACGGATACCTACCTACGTGTAAGAGGGAGCGTTGTGTAGTGTAGGGCAGAGTGTGTACTGAGTTAGGGAGCATGCTTGCGTGGAGGTGGTATGGTGATGTTTGTCTGGGCAACGTTACATACCAACGAAGATAAGCATATGCTAGGGGCCTTGTACTGTAATTCGTAGCTTAGCTAAGTAAGTATCTAGCGCAGTGATACACTGCGCTACAGTACGCTACACTACATCGTACCTAGAAAAAGGGTTTGCATATCGGGTTGCGCTTGTCTCCACAGTCGTCCCACTACCGGTCCCCATCCTGGAGATACCCCTGTCTCCTTCCTATTTGCCTGTTGTTCCTTGAGCTCGTTCTAGCCAATGAGATGACAATGGAAGGGAGTATGCGGGGATCGGTCTTGTGACTTAAATATCACTAGCCAATTACAAGACGAGGGCGTCTGCATATTCGGTCCGCATCTTATCGGCTGTCAGACGTGGTATCCCTGTCGTTTGTCCGACTGCCACATGCTACGCTAGATACCGAGTGCACCCTCGCTTCGCTACCTACTGCTAGGAATTTGAAGCCCATGTTGTAATTGTAAATATGTCTAACAACAGCATTTCTGATGGAATGAACTTGGCAAGCGAGCTAATGAGGCTGTTTGAGACTCAGCTGAGCTATGCAGTTTGCATAAGTTGCTTATATCATGAGCTTTGTTATTGGGCCACACAACTCGGGAATGGAGATGTGAACACGAGCTCGAGATGGTGTAAGTGAATGTGCGACAGACTATACGAACCACCCGAGCCACCTAATGCTAGAACAACGCCACCCGCTCTTTCTCTCCTCCCCAATAACTGTTGATAACTTGGGTTCTTTGATCAGGACCAGTTGTCGATCCATTGGTTTATACGTAGCCTGCTGCTACATCCTGGTATCACACGCGATAGAGTAAAGGTCGGCACTACTGTGCGCTATTTGCTAACGTTGGTGCTTGGATTCGATAGGTGCCCAAGTGCCTACTTAGATTAGGTATCTTGTCTTGAAGTTTGGTAGGAAGTCTTACAGTTATTCCCTTCATGCATCGGAGGAAGACTTGAAGGGTGACTGTCACGTAGCGTACGGCGTATTCCAACTTCCGTACAGGTTCACGTGAAACCGCCGCCATGGATACGCTTCCGTTGGTCGGTTGGGTCTGGTCATTGGTCTGGTCAGGTCTTCCGAGGTCGATGGACCAGGGTAGGGCCTATGGTGCATCCCGACCCACGCTGATAACTGCTACCATCCGTATACTACATTGATGTGCGATACCGTACTGCCGCCGCTTCTTTCAAGCAGCTTTACGATTTGCCTCCTCCTAGTTCAAGGGATATATAGTCCCGGGAATCACAAAATAATGCGAACAAAGCAGTAAATGCACTTTTTGATCTCAGGAGTAATCATTCATTTGGCACGCGACCTACACCTTATCATTCGTCCGGTAACTAGCGTGCTACGCATTGTATCGACCTATACGCAGTAACGCAGAGGTTACAAGGCCTAACCCAGTCCAGTTAAACAATTAGAGTAGCGGGCACTCCGCACTTCCTTCCTCATTCCGCTGCAGGACGCTAGTTTAAGCCGGGGTAAGGTTGCTTCCAAGCTATCAAGTAGTGGCACCCCGTCGACAGGATCCAGGCTCCATCCCCTACTGGTACCGGCGCCCCCCAGTGAGCTTCAGCTCCCTTTCTTGATCATACCTTAGTCTGGTATAATATTAGACCCTGCCCACGCGCATCTATTAATCTGTTTCTTCTTTTCCCCTTCCTTCTTTTCGATAACCAAGCTTTATTCGCTCCTATACGGTTCAAGAGGCTCAATTTGGCCGTCGTGCGGCTCTTCCCTCGCAAGGTTAGTCATCTTAACTTAGATGTGCACATTCATCTCAGATGTGCACATCACGATGCACACGTCGCATTTGCAGATCTAAACTCCCATCTAAACCATCACGACTGCAACCTTGGTTCGATGCGCCAATGTTTCGGTTCAGGATGGCGAAGATTGCAGCAAGGCCTGCGGTGCGCATCTTTGTGTGCCCGTCCTTCACCGACAACACCTTGATTTGTAACGGCGGAAGCTAACTGAACTCCACATAGACACAAGTCTTATTGAACCTGTTTCGGCCGAGGAAAAACAGATCCTCGTGTGCCCTCCCAGACTGGGAATAAGTCTCAAAATGGCCGACAAGGACAACCACGTCGTCCAGACGGGCTCCAGGTCGTCTGAGGTAGACAGCCCCCCGTACACCGAAGGTGTCACTACCGCACGCCCGGAAGGATGGATGTACAAAGGTTTCAAGCTGTTTCCCGGCACCTCGGAGATCTGGTATGCCTCTCCCAAGGCCCAGCTGCTGATGGTGTCTTTCGTGTGCTTCCTGTGTCCCGGTTTATATAACGCTCTTGGTGGTCTCGGTGGTGGTGGTCAGCTCAACCCGCATGTTCAGGCTAATGCTTCAACCGCGACATATGCTGTCTTCGCCGTCGTCGGTTTCTTCTCCGGTTCCTTCGCCAACAAGCTCGGTATTAAGATCACGCTGTCACTTGGTGGTATCGGCTA
Source organism: Xylaria sp. FL0043 (assembly GCA_022578865.1). Classification (NCBI taxonomy): domain Eukaryota; kingdom Fungi; phylum Ascomycota; class Sordariomycetes; order Xylariales; family Xylariaceae; genus Xylaria; species Xylaria sp. FL0043. The sequence goes on from MU397266.1 coordinate 338,719, forward strand.
TTCGCTCTACTCGGCCAGTTTCCTATGCTACAACCACACTAAAAATGAGGGCTTTGTCACTTTCGCTGGTGCTTTCTTGGGTGTAAGCGCTGGTTTGCTCTGGACTGCGCAGGGAGCTATTATGATGTCCTACCCCCTGGAGAAATCCAAGGGTCGATACATCAGCTCCTTTTGGGTCATCTTCAACGCAGGTGGTGTCATTGGTGCCCTGATTGTGCTCGTTCAGAACCTTAACAACACTTCGGGAACCGTCACCGACGGCACCTATGCTGCATTCATTGTTCTCATGTTCGCTGGTGCTGTTCTGGCCCTGTTCCTCGTCAATGCCGACAAAGTCATTCGTGAAGATGGTTCCAAGGTCATTGTCATGAAGGAACCCACTTGGCAATCCGAGATTTACGGTCTCTGGGAGTGTATCCGCCTCGCTCCATGGGTTGTGCTCCTCTTTCCCATGTTCTTCGCCTCCAATATTTTCTATACCTACCAGCAAAACGGCGTCAACGGAGCTCACTTCAACTTGCGGGCCCGTTCACTAAACTCTCTATTGTACTGGCTTGCTCAGATCTTGGGCGCTCTCGTCTACGGTACTGCCCTCGACTTCTCCAAGGTCCGCCGTTCCGTGCGTGCTAAGGCTGCTCTGGTCACTCTGCTCGTTCTCACTTTCGCCATCTGGGGTGGAGGATATGCTTTCGAAAAGAACCAGCCACCTCGAGAAATCACTGTGCAGCCCGACTATGAGAAGTTTAAGATCGATTACACCGACCCCGGTTATATCGGCCCCGCATTTTTGTACATATTTTACGGCTTTTACGACGCCTGCTGGCAGACCTCCATTTACTGGTAGGTGACCATCTCTCTCTTGCGCTATTGGCGCTAAGTTGCTGACCTAACTCGACAGGTGGATGGGCGCTCTTTCCAACTCAGGCCGCAAAACTGCCAACATGGCTGGTTTCTATAAGGGTATCCAATCTGCTGGCGCAGCAGTCTTCTGGGCTCTGGACGGACATGGAGTTTCCTACCGTATCTTGTACGGCGTTACCGTAAGTGAATAACTTGACATTTTCTCCAAGAGGTCCTTAAGCTGATCGCAAACATTAGTTCGGTATCTGTGCCTTTTCTATCCTCGTTGCTTCACCCGTCATCTGGCTCCGCATCAAGGACCATACCGATATCGAGGAAGATCTGAAGTTCAGTGACGAAACAATTGAGAACGTCGCACCTCCTGCTCTTCTCGATGAGAAGCGCGCTCATATAGAGACAGATGTCTAATTAGAAGCGAAGTCTCTCCGGAGAGAATCATGTTCAATTTACATTTGCTTTTAAAGTTGCGCTCTTATATTGCCCAACAATTGTTGAGCCGGCAACCATACGTGTTGTCTGAGAGCGAGCATGTTGTCACGCGAGTAGGGATTGCTTTTTGATCAAGATACCATATGACTGTTCTGTAGGGATATACCAGAATGTCCAAGTGCGCATAATACACTATAGACGAGATTTGGCTCCCAACCCTTATCCAAGTTGTGAGAAACTGTGAGAATGATGTATCATACTCAGTTGATAGGCTAACTGCTTCTCGAGCTCTACCTTCTTGTAAGGTCCCAATCAAGGCTAATGCCACTAAACAGCACCAGCTACATTACATCACATCACCAGTCTCAAGTCGACGAGCTATTCATTGCCTGTAATGCATCATCATCTTTACCTTATTTATCAAGAGCAACCATAACGGTACAGCTTAACCTTCTGTCTCCCATTCATACATTCGATCTAAGTTTTCGTTCACCGTTGGCGCTACATAAATCGAGAGTCAAATAGGACTCATTCATCGTCCATCCTTCTGCTAAGGACCTATACCTTGAAAGCAATAGACCCCTGTCGTCAAGCGGAAATCACTAGGATGTCTGCATAAATTACACCTAGGCTGTCCTGGTGTTGCGTAGTGGCTTGGATCGATGGCTTGTAGTTGAGACGTTCTGGTTGGGCCAGGAGTTGTTGGGGCTGAACAATCTATTGGATCCACGAGTGATACGGGGGATTGGTGATGTGAGCTCGGTGACCTTCTCTTCTCGACAAAGCTTTTAGATTAATGAGATCCAGGCGCCGATCCCTTCCGTACCTATACCAATAAAGGCCTGGTGATTATGGCGACGCTTTGACTGATGTGTGTGTATGTGTGTGTTTGATACGCAGATGTTATCAGTCGCTTCCATTCATAAGTGAGCAACAATGCGAGAGTGCATACAAACGAGTTGAGTAAGTCCGCGATTCAGCCTTCGTGAGAGCATTCGTATATAGTCCAAGGAATGGGAGCATAATAAGTTAATCAATCGCTCTAGTATCAAACAATCACAAGGCATGCGACCAAAGAAAAAATTATCAAATCGAAGTATGATTGGAGAGAGGTCTCCTGCAAGAAATAAACCGGCTCACTACTCCAAGCTACCTATTGCAGACCGTCTGTCCATCCTTTCCTTCATTTATATCGGCGGCAAAAAGGCAAATGTTAGCCAGAACAGTATCCGACCTTGGAGGGCTCGCAGCCATTGTCGCAGCCGTTGTACAGCACGCAAGGATGGTCGGCGTCGGTGCAGACGTTCACAAGGGTAGCAGTGTCGCCGTAGTTGGAGTTGATGCCGACGACCTCCCCTCCGTCATAGGCGGTAGTGCCCTCGACGTAGACGTTGCGTTGGCATTGAGAATCGCACTGAGGAAAAAGAGAAGGATCCAATGTCAGCTTTATTATGGTCCCTCGAAATTGAAGGAGATTCAAGAGCTAATGGATAGTAAAGACTCACGTTTCCGCAAGAGCGGTAGACTTTTCCGTAGTCCTCTGCGTAAAAGTTGATAATGTTCACAGTACCGCAGCCGTTATGTTGAACGATCTTGTCTTCCGCGTGGTACGCGCCACCGCCGATAATCCAGCTCTCCTCGCCGTGGGAGTCTCCTTTCTGCAGGTTGTTAGGAAATCATGCAATATGTAGGCATAGGGATGCTTACAATGGTGATAGCGTCCTCACACACGTCCTCAAACCAAACAAACTTAAGGGTGCAATGTCCGAGACAGTGGACACCCTCTTTCTGATTCTTTCCGATGATCACGTTCAAGAGCGTAGCGCCGGCCTCGAGAAGGAAGACGGCGTCGGAATCACCTATATGACATCATTAGATGAATTCAATTCTCATTATCGCTCACGATACAACCGTAAAGGGGCCGTAACTTACCTCCTTCACCACTATTGCAGGCACCGGAACCTCGGTCGTACTTGACCCAGCCGGCGTCAAAAGTCTGTCCAGCCGCGATCCTCATCGGAGCTGAGAGGGTCTTGGTCCCTGTAGGAACAGGAACACCGCCTTCATATCCCAGGCAAGCTAGGGCCGCCGGGATACCAGCGGTGAAAGCCAGAAGCTTTTTAGGCGAAAACATAGTTGACTATTAATGCTGAAATTTGAGATGGAATTTGAACGCCTGCTACTATTGGTAGTGTATCACGAAGATTGGCGTGACGAGCTCCTTGTTTGGACTCATGGCAATAGTTCTCTCTATTTATATTCACAATTACCAAATATGAGGTCCCTAGGTGTGAGCGCTGAAGATAGCCGGCGCTTTGCTCATTTGTGGAATAAATGTCAACATTTCCATCCTTCCTTTGCGTCGAGAGTGCCACTCATCTATCTATGTATTATCAAATAGCCACCTATAACACAGCTTGGTTCTCTATTGTGTGACTAGTTACAAATGGAGTTCTACTCAACACCTTCCGTATTGGGCGTACGACTGAAGTCTGTTTGGATATATCTTCGCTGCAATATATTGTAACCCTCGAACTCCTTATGCTCAAAGTATGATCATGTAATCCTAACTTATACATTGCAATTGAACCCGGTCACGCGACGTTACCTAAGATATGAATGTAAGCATTGGATTGGGCCGCTTCTTATTCTAAAGTGGGCGGCCAGTTGTAGCCTCCCAGGTTGTGCTCCGTCTTGGAAGTTCTTGGAAGTTCTTGGCTGTCTTAGCTTCTTACTGTTACCACCATTGAATATTTAAAGCAGGCTATTTTACTGGCCAGAAACTTTCCCTAAAGTGCGATTGGTGCAAAAAAAGCTTGACAGGCAAGTGCTATTACCGGCCACCTGGTGGCTACGAGAGTAGAAGTCCACTGCGTGTCCCCAAGTTTTGAAACAGCGTCAATTCTTCCATCGCTTGACGAAAAGGAGGATTTATAATTTTCATTCTCGCTATAAGCGACCTGGCTCATGTCCTCGACGAAATGCTCCACCTAGGGCCTTCATGGCCTGGGGAAGTAGACATACTTGTCAATGATTCGGGTAGCAAGGATTGGTTTAGAAGCTAATGTGTAATATGTGTAATATCGCAAATATTCTATCCTATCCTGTTCTATTACTGCATCGATCCAAAATCACTGGCTCGTTCTCGGCAACTTCACAGTTCAATACCAAGATAATGTGAAGCTGATGAAGCCATCACGCCCTTGTTGTTCAGCGGACAGCCCTCTTAAGTGTCAATGAGTCCCGTTATTAAGCTAACCGCAGGGGTCTCGGGCCGGGAGGTCGCGGGCCACCCTAAAATTTATAAGGTTTATTTTTTAAAACCCCTGTTATAAAATGGATATACTACCTAAATTAGCCTAGTTTTTTAATATAGCTTAAAGATTAACTATATTAAACTATATAAAAAAAAGTAAAATTATATATATTTTTTATAATTTATTATTTATTTTTAAGTGCGAAATTTAAAAATTAAAAATTTTAAAGTTCGAAAATTAATATAAAAGTGGAGAAAATAGCTAAAAATAGCTAGCTTAATTTTTAGCGTATATTATATATAAATATTTATAGAAAAAAATATAAAAAATTAATTAATAATATTTTTGATTTATTATAATTAAATATATTTATTAATAATATTTAAATATTAAGTTATTAACAATTTTATATATATTTTATAAGGGAAATTGTTAACACGGTATAAATTTAAAAAAAAATTAACAACTTTAAGGCTAATTATATAAAAGAAATAAGTGGGGACTATATTTTTTTATATTTTTATTTAAGTATTTTTATTAAAATTAAATTAAATTTAAAGAAAAAACTTTTATATATATTTTATTTATTTTTTTATTTAAATATAAAGTTAAATTTTTAACTTTTTTTTTAATAAAATTTATATGCGATTTTATACAGTAAAATAACTGTGCAAATTTACTAAGGAAAAATCTTTAAAAAAAAGATTAAATTTTAATTTTAAAAAAATATAATAAATTTAATAAAATAATAAAAAATAATATAAAATTAAATTTAAATATCTTAATATTTAAATATATTATATTTTATAGCTAAATTTAAATACCCCGCTTTTTTCTTTTTTAAATAGCCGCTAAAGTATGTGGTTAAAAAAATATTTTTATACAGTTAACAAATTATTAAGGAATTAATATAGAAAAATGTTAAGGTATTAAAAATTCGATTTTAAAAAAAGGATAAATAATTATAATAAATCAAAAAAAGTATTTATAATTTTTTTTTATTTTTTTTTTTATGCTTATATATAAAACATACGCTAATAATCAGGCTAGCCATTTTTAGCTATTTTCTCCACTTTTATATTAATTTTTAAACTTTTTAATTTTTAATTCTTTAATTCCGTACTTAAAACTATATAATTAATTATAAAAAATATATATAAGTTTACTTTTTTTTTTATAGTTGAATATAGTTAATCTTTAAGCTATATTAAAAAACTAGGCTAATTTAGGTAGTATATCCATTTTATAACAGGGGTTTTAAAAAATAAACCTTATAAATTTTAGGGTGGCCCGCGACCTCCCGGCCCGAGACCCCTGCGGTTAGCTTACGTGTAGAGACAGGAGATGACGCTCCCAGCTATTTTACTGTTTTTATTTACAGAAGTACTCTGCTATGACACTGGTTTAGAAGTGGTATGAGCAGTCTCTTAAAGAGGCTATGTCACGTTAACAGTTGTCATTGTTACCCAGACGTAGTCTCTATAAAACTAATGACGCTATATTAGTAGCACAGCGGCAGGCCACCTCAGAAGAAGAAATTATAAATAGGAAGAAATAAGAGACCACGAATCAAGAATTAATGAAGCACATACTAACTACGAGATGACTTAGGAATTTGGTAAACTCTAGACAGTGGTATCACCCTTGCCGACCTGAAACTTTCACACTGGGCCATAACCTAAATTTAACATCGCAGCTTCCTAAACGAAGCACGCGAGTGACGTTCCATTTGAGGTTTTCTACATCGGTAAACAACATTAGGTTCACTACAAAAGCATCAAATCACAATCCAATGCATACCATACTTTCTCGTACCCTCGGGCCACGTACTACAGTATTCCCATCCAAAGCAGCTTTATAGAAGCGTTAAGGCCATTTCGCGGGATGAAGGGATTTCATACATGCTCCTTTACCTGGCATACTGAACACTGACAACACAACCAGCATCTTACGAAATCTTGCAAAATGCGTATGAGTCCCAACTCAATCCCATTTCTGTGCTGTTCTACAAGTCACCCATATTCTGGATTATGGCTTATTGGATCTCAACCTCATGGGCAACTTCCAACCCGGATTCCGAGCACTCCATCCCCAGTCCAATCCTAACGCACTATCAACAATTCAGCACTGCCGTAGACCCACGCTGATGGCTTACATATCAGATACCGCTCAACAACAGAGTTTTGAAGTTTTGCCAGCAGAACTGATGATATGTTTTATTGAGCAAATTCCCCCCTTCGACTGGCCTGACTATTGGAACCTGGGGCTAACGTGCCACCAATGGCAAAATGAGGTCAAGAATCTCTTTCGGAAAAAATATCTCCCAAATCTGATCATAGAAACAGCCCGACTACCTGCTCATCACAGACCGCTCGACGGCTATACATTCGAAATTGCCAAAGTCACCGGTGATCGCGCCGTGCTAAAGCCCCGGAGTCGAATATATTCCAAGACTGATTGGGAAACTATCGTTCTGGCCTTAAGGCAGGGGGATATGCGAGAATACCAACTTTACGCAATCACCCTACCAGACGTCTATATAGTCAACAATACGGAGCTCGTGGGTCTACAAGAAGATTGTAGAGCGCAGACAATCTCGATCGAGTGGTTCCCAACAATTAGCGCTCTTTTCAGAGAAGAACGTCAACTTCGAAAGCTATTTCGCGTCGATGCTGAGTACGTACCTCGAGATATCTGCGTTGCCGGCTGGACAAATATCACCCCTTTCGCCTCCTTGCGATAAATTTTTATTTTCCCCTCAAAGTCTGAATTCATCAAGTGTGTCCTTCACGGCCTCTGTTCTAACATTGGATTTCTACAGACAAAAGGCACGCGAGATTTCCGCCCGTGTGCCGCAAGGAACAAGAACTATAAGAAAGGAAATAATGTATTACATGCTGCACGGTATTTTCGACTATCAATTATCGAATACGGCCAAAGTCCGAGACATGTATAGGAAGCAAGCGGAGAGCGAGAATTTCCTTCGTCACCTTAAGCAGAATGGGTTCGAGGACATTCGTAATTTTCCAACTGACCTAATATGCTGGGTAGCTCGTCTTAGAGCAAAACTAAGGCTTCCGAAAGCTTCCCTATCTCCATTCAAACAGGCCCAGAGCTTGGATTGATCTAACTAAAGCCTGTTGTGCCTAAAAGGGCCGGGGACTTTATTTCTAAGCCGTTTGGGTGTTAATAGGGGGTGGAAAGTTTCATGGGACAGAACTGTAGCGCTCTATTGTGACATGAGAAGCAAAAGTAGAAGGTTTAGTCGGATACCTGGCTGCCTGTATTTGTATGCGCTTATGGTGAAGTGGTGTGGGTGGTCCGAGAGTAACTTAGTCAGCTAGGAGAAGTGGGCTTCGCCAGCAAGGGTGGTATAAAAGGGGGTTATAGGTAGCCAACCACAGAATAATGGAGGCAAGCAAGCGAGTCTTTTCACAAATTTTACGAATACAGCGTTTTATTTCATGTTGATCACCGAGTTCCCCCGTCATTAATAAGAGAATGTAGAAAGGATGAAGGGTTCAGGAAGCGTAGAGTAATCTATGTCCTGACCACTGATCCCCCAAAGAATGAGACTATCCCCATGGGGATCACTTCAATGGTTAGGACCGTAACAGAAGATCATGTCCTTTTGTTTTTCATCTTAGCTTCTTCTTCTTGTTGTGGCTTTGTGGAAGGTCTCGGCATTATTTAATGAGCACACCGCCGAGTTGAAATGCCGCGCACTCATCATCATATGCTAGCGAATGGTAACGACGAATGAGTTTATTGCAGTTCCAACTATTTTCAACTATCTATTCAACATAAATTGGATCTGGTGAGATTATCCTATCGTTCTCAAGACAGGCGACCACAAACGCATCCCTCAAGATAAATCTCCGTTATCAATGAAGAGCAAATGAAATTACTGAAGCTTGTGGATGTTGTCATCCACGTTGAATATTCTCTCACTTGGAAACTATTATTAGTAATTACGTATCTGATTAACATTGAACACAAGGGAGCATATCATCATCATCCATGATCCTGTCTAGCATGTCGTGAATGAGTTGGCAGGGGGTGGAAGGCATCTCATGATAATACTGTGCGGAGATTTCCGGATGCACTATTGTGTTTGGGTCCATATACCATCTCATACTTTCCGCCGAGCCACTCATTTCCTGCATATTCTCTTGAGTGTTCTCGTAGAGCTCTGAGGGCGCAGAGAGGGACGCCCCCATGCTGCTCGGACTAAAATTACTAGATTGCGGGTAGCCTTGAAAACTTGGGGGTTTGGAATTTGAACGAGGTCGGCGCATGGTTTCCATAGAGTGAGCCAGTGCTGCCGCTCGTTCTGTGTACGACACCTGGCGACCGTCAAGCTGGGAGTAACGCGATGGTGGAGGTGGCGGAGTCCAGTCGGACACTTCACAGTGTTCTAGGTTATTAACGGTCATTACTTCAATGCAGTATCAAAGCAACCAAAACGGCGACTTCCTACGAATTGATTAAGCATGGGCAATGTGGTCGTCTTCTCTTTCAGCGTGTTTGATCCTGCAACCCCCTTCAAGATGTACATGATATGTAGCAGAAACGGCGGCGTCCCTCTATACTTTGACGTAGCCCGGGGAACTATAAAACAGCGATACGCTTTGATACGGGATCCTGCCTGTATTGAATAATCTCTTCTAGTCTCTTTCGCAAGGCCTAGACGATATAACCTGACACTCAAAACTCTATGATAAAGTAAGTGCACAACTTTGCGACAGTGAATGACATGTGGTAGATGCTTACGTTCCCTCGTCGCATATAAAATGGCGAGGCGGGGGCCCGGTCGGCGTGAAAATGGAACATAACTCTACGATTCATTGCTCTCGAATGAGGGCGAACCAAGATTTCTTGCATGTGCTGCTCAATCGACTGTGATTTGTAGCTCTAGCTTTGGAAGGTCTGCCGAATCAATCCTCGATACTCCTTTGTACTTGTTGTGGCTATCTTCATGGACACCCTGCTCCAGAACAAAGCTACTCTCTAGAAGCTTAGGGCCATCCGAGAATTTCGAACTACCTATGAATCGAACCCTATGGACTGGCGATGGCTAACTTTAAGCATTGTGGTGATGCCCAGTAGCCTCTCATCACTGAGACTCAGCTTGCTGGGTAGAGCCACCTACCCTAGGCGGATGGTAGTGATCCGGCACCTTCACGACTCCCCGCTCAACGAGCTCATCTATCGATGTATTCTTCTGCAGGTATCATTGGACGTACATATGAGAACTCTCATATGAAGTAGATCGCTTGGCCGGCGTCGTTCTCCTCTCGACGGACCAATTTTCCCGCTGATTCTGCCGGTGGCGGCGCGCTTCCCGTGGCTATGGAGGCTGCGGCACTTGCACTTCGTTTTCGTATAAAATACTTAGCAAACCGACTCCCGCTTCTGGGTCTTGATGGTTTTTACATAGTGGATGTCAGGAGTATCGCTACCATGTTTTCGTCTAGCTTTGCAGTCCTGGTGGCGTTGACGGCCTTTGCGCCAGGTGCCTTCGCAGAATGCAATCGAACAGCGCTGCTCGAGTTCGCGGACGCATATGTCTTCGCGCATGAGAATGGTTGTTATCCCAATATTCCTTGATGTATAATTTCGTTCGATGAGATGATTCGGCTCTCAACTGCGTAAAGGATCTTCTTACAAGTACTAAGCGGATGAAAACTAGGACAAGTGGGCTATCTGCAAAACATTGCCGATAATTTTACATACATCGAGAACAACAAGACACATGAGATCACTAGCGGTATCTGTAAGACTCCCCGGTGCTTCCCAGATTATTCTCTTGCTTCGCTTCAAACCCTGAACAATAAACTTACATGATCCCCTACAGTTGGCAGCGCGTTCGTCATCGACCATCGCCACACGATATCCGACACTGTCGAATGCGCCACCTACACGGAGCTCATCACAACGCGCAACGTCTCCGGTGCGTCGACACCGCACGTCATCGGCACGCAGATCCGGCACAACCCGACCGACATGAGCTGCTACCTCATCGACCTGCTCGTCTCGGGCCCGGGGTCGTGGCTCTTCAACGCCTCGCAGACGCTCTACTGGGCGCAGCGCGAGAACTGGACGCTCATCGACGAAGGGAAGCGCGACGCGCGCGAGACGCTCAAGGCCGCCGCGGACGCGTACCTGGACATGTGGAGCAACAAGAGCGCCGTCGACGCCGTGCCCTGGGGCACGCCGTGCGCCCGGCTCGAGGGCTCCGTGTACACGGGCAACGGCGGGCCCAACGACTCGTGCAAGCCCGGGATCCCGACCAACAGCTCGCAGGCGCCCAACTCGCACCGCCGGTACGTCATCGACGAGTCCTACGGGTCCATCGATGTCATGTGCATCTTTGAGCACCTCGCCAATGCGCCTGATAGCCACGAATTTCGGCTGGAGAACGGCAAGTTGCGGTATGTTCATACGATTACGCTTGCTGATAGTAATGTTGTGCACCCCTGAGCGAGGTGGGGGATGTGCCAAGGGGGGGGGGGGGGGGGCGAGAAGGAGGAATCCTAGTTAGGGTAAGGCTAGTCGGTGGGATTTATATATTAGCTGAGGCCATCATCATGAGATTTAAGAATGATTCCATTGACGAGGTAGAACCATTCTACTGGAGTGTGTCATCTCGTGCCGAGTCTTTCCAAGCGGATGATTATGTGGTGAACATGATGCGATGGCTACTGCGTGCAAAGCCCAAAGAGCTGATCCTAAAAGCCACCTGAAAACCTATGGAACAACTCCCCCATTTATTTATCTAAATAGGATGTAGATTTACTTGTTTGGCATATTTACAGATATAATGACAATCCCGAGACACCATCCCATGCGCCCTACCATTTCGCGCCTTGTTCCCCCCCAATAGCATAACAATTGTAAAAAAGCACGATTACCACCCCTTGATCTTCCTCATGCTACCTTCCTGGTCAAGCGCCTTGTGCATGTCAAAGCTGTTCCACAGCAGATGCGGCTCGTGTCCCATGCCCTTCTTCAGGCACTCGAATTCGGCCTTCTCGAAGTAGCCCTTCAGGATGGGGCGGTATTCCTCGTGAGCGCACTTGTCGATGATGACACGGGCGCGCTCGCGGGGGCTTAGTCCTCGCACGTCGGCTAGACCGGCTTCGGTCACAACGACGTCGAGATCGTGCTCGGTCTGGTCGACGTGGGTGCACATGGGCACGATGCAGCTGACGCCGAGGGGATCCGTCTTCGATGGCCGTGTGGAAGGTGTGTGCATGATACTGTATTTAGCCGAGCGCAAGAAATCGGCTGAGCCGCCCAAGCCGTTCAGCATCCGGCTGCCCATGACGCATGTGCTATTGGCGTGTGCGTAGATATCGACCTCAACGGGTGTGTTCATTCCGATGACGCCCAGACGGCGGATGATCTCGGGGGAGTTTGAGACTTGCTGAGAACGCAGCAGCAGCTTGTTATGATAGGCTTCCCAGTTGTCGTAGAAGCGCTTGAAGCCGTCGGGGGAGAAGCGGATGGAGGTGGCTGTGGCAAAGTCCAGGCGTCCGGAGTCGAACAGGTCAAGGAATGTGTCCTGGATGACTTCTGTCCAGACCTTGAGGTTGTAGAAATTGGATTCGCTCAGGCCACCAATGACGGCGTTGGCGATGTTTCCAATGCCTGACTGCAGAGGCAGAAGTGACTTCGGCATCCGTCCGTGCTTCACTTCGTGCTCGAAGAACTCAATTAGATGATTAGCGATAGCCTGCGACCCTTCGTCCGCCGGGGCATTGGGCGATGTCTGATCCTGGTAATCGGATTCGATGATACCGATAACCTTCTCGGGATCAATGGGAATTGACGTTCGACCGATACGGTCCTCGACTTGCATGACTAGATATGGCTTCCTGAGCGGGGGCAGATCCGTCATAGTAATATCATGAAGGCCCTCAAAGCTCGGAATCGCCGTATTGACTTCGATTATAATCTGCGTTTCTCCTGTCAGTCCATGTGCCTGCGATCTCGATCTGGGATAAGAATACCTTGTCGGCCATCTGAATAAGCTCGGGCGTGGCTCCCACCGAAGCTCCAGGTACGATGCTGCCATCCTCTTTAATTGCGCTGGCCTCGACGACAACAACGTCTAGCTTTTTGTTTGGCGAATCTTTCGTGTAAAAACCCTGCATATCTTGTTAGTGATTCGAAATCCACAATTGGTATGTTTTGCTCTATTGCATCAGCAGACTTACGTAGACTAAATCGACAGGAAACATGGACAAGTGCTTGTCAAAGAATTTGATTCTTCCTTCGTTGATGCCCTTGGAAATTGATTTGCCGACTTGGTGAGGTGCCCGTCGGCTGATCATGTCTAGCTTGGCCCATCGGTCCTCTGTCTCGGCACCGGACGAAGCCCCCACGAAAAGCTCATATCGCAATTGGCCTTGGAGGTTATTCTTCTCCACATGGTCCGCCAAAAAGGTCGGGGTTTTCCTAATTCCCGTGTTAGTCGAGGCTGTCCTTATTAAGCGCCCTGCAGTGCAGTGCAATGGTAGTGGCTGTGACTGACTTGGGGTACCCGACACCGGTGAAACCAGACCATCCGATAGAAGCGCCATTGGGAAAGTGGTGAAGCAAGTCTTCCGGGCGACAGAGCTTCTTGAGAAACGAATCTCTCTGAATGCGGCCTTTGAGGGCCTGGGATGCCCTGATCAACGTCATACTGTTGTCACCACAATTACCTACACAACTTGAAGCGCGGGGTCCGACGGCAGTCGACAGGAGGAATTCAACAAAGGGAACAGAGGCCACAAAATGGATAAAATCTGGGGAAGAGGAAGAAGAGGAGAGGAAGATGTCGAATTAATTATAGTTTGAGTACAAATAGGTACGTCACCCGTGCCATTGGCAGGGACAGAGCAAGGACAATCATATGTCCGACCGTGGATGGAATACGCGCGAACGACCGAACCTGGACCGAACCTATCGAACCATGGGTTTATTGGTTTGATTATTGCCTAGTAGGGTAGTGTAGCATATAAGTCTCCACTGCCACGACTTTATCCACTCGCCCCGCGAAAGGCCGAGTCCTCGTTGACCTTTACCGTGAACGCTGGATATATGCCCACCTTGTATTTTCTAGGGTGGAGTTTATTTTGTAGTCAGGGCAGTGAACACCATGTAATTCCCTGCTTGAGACGTCAAACCTGTGAATATTGAATGTCAACAAACAACGTAGTTTATGTAAGTAAATATAGCTGCATGTTGCAGCCTCACTAATGCACCGCTTAGACGGGGACCGAAGGCGGCAACTTAGCGCCCGGCGGCTATCAGCTTTCCTTTGGACCGAATCGTTAGCCGGCCAGGCCCGCTGCTCCGCCTACACTGCCGATTCATTGTGCACACGGCTTATAAGATGCGTCGTGTCTTGCGTTATGATAACGAAATTTCGGACACTTATACAAGTAGTCCACAGTTGCCATGCATGCTGAAACAAACTACAGCAACAGTTAACGAATGTTAATAGGGGAGAGGCATTCGGGCATCTATTGGCATTTTGGTTAACTATCTTGGCGACCGAAAAGGTCGCGCCACATCTCTTTGAATCCATAATGCGGAGCTTTTGAATCGTAGATTTTTGCTCTAGGCCCGTCATTTCCGAAACGATCGAGAATGCTACTCGGCCGGTCTCCGAAGGCTTCGACGGGTCGCTTCAGGGGCCGCGTAGCTCTCTCTTTAATTGTGTCAGCCAGGAGAGGGGCAACATCAGCATAGCAGTTGTTGAGCTCTTTTTCCAAGTTGAAATACGGCTTCTTCGCTAGTTCAGGAGCCATAAGGTTATACGACCGGGTGAGTGCGTTGAGGTTATTGATTGAGAGCTCCAAGTAGGACTTTTCAGTCTTCAACCAGTCAGGATCTCGGAAAAGTTCCCACGTATATTCTTCGGACCCGGTCTCACTGCTCTCCACTGTCTGTGATTCACTTGTACCTGTGCTGGCCTGCTGTCGGATTTTGACCATGACAACATCACCAGTCACATTGGTAGGAACTGTCACTCGTTCTACGTCGTTCGTACGTGGATTATACAGCCTTTCGGCTTTGGCATACCGCACGGCGCGTTCCATCTGAGCCTCTAGCGACCCTCCTTTACTAGCTATAAGCCGAGCCGCATGACGCTTCCAGTCATTTCGTAGTCTACCTCGGAAAGTGTGAGCAGCTTTGACTAGCTCCTGCTGCTTCTCGATCCAGGGTGGAACAATATCTTGCCGTTTGATCATGTTATTCAGGATGTACTCGGTAGTGTCGACAAAAGGGTTGTCAGCCCTCCTGTCGCGTTCTGCGGCGTCCTTCCCGCGTGGGATGTTCTTGAACTGGCCCCTCGCGATGGCATCTTCTATTCGCTGATTTGCCAGTGACGCGAGGCCCGCGACAGTGGTGGGCATGGCTCGAGCTCCCGGCTCGAAACGCTCGCGAAACTCATCCCTCCTGGCCGCTCTCTCTTTATCACTGAGCTGTTCTTCGGACTCCTTCAAGCCCAAGCCGGTATACATAGAGGCTCTATCTCTCGCATTTGCTGCCCTGTGGGTGGGACTGAGCTTGGATCGCTGTCGCATTCGCATATCGATGGGTCGGAGTTCGGGTATATTGGGACGGCCACGCAGTTCTCGTGGCAGGGGCTTGTGGGCATCTGTGAGCATTCGTAGGACGGCATCTTCGGTGGTCTCCTGGCCCGTCCACGGCTGGCTTGTCGCCGTAGTTCGCGTTCCTCGGCCGGCCGAGGCCGGCATTTCTACTTCGGAGAAGGCGGCAGCATGCTGCGACCGGAAGTCGGCGTCTTGAACCTTCGCGAGTAGTCTTTCTTTCAGTTCTTCCGAAAAGCCTGCGTCTTCGACGGCACGTCGGCCAGCTCTTCCACCTGTCAGCAAGGCATCCTCTGTGGCCTCCTCAAGGCGACGAGACATGGGGCCCGGTTCAGAAGCCGAATTCGAGCGAGTAGCATCGCCGGGATTTGTCGGGATCTGTGTTTCTTTTGTAGCAGTAGATAATTCATCGCCAGGCTTGGACTTTGTCGCGTAGCGTTTTCTCGGGAGGGTTGCGGGCCGGATAGAATTCGGATAGAGGTATTTCGATGCGCATCGAGCGCACATGTACGGAAGCGTGCTTCGACTAGCCATGGCTATCTCCCCAAAGATGCCGGCGAATGAATAGCGAAAGACATGAGGGCGGAAAGAGTCAGAGAAAAGAAGCAGTAATCAAGTCGTGATGGCGAACAGCATAACCCGGTGGCAATTTGCCGACGGCGGAGTTAGACGGCGGTTATCGGAGTTAATCTCTACAGAATACAATGACGTTTATGCAGTGATAGCTTATTCAGGATGCCTGCCTACGAAGGTATTGCGGGATGGATTTGCCTATAGGTATTGAGAAAGTAGAATCAGCACCTACTGGCCGTCGCGTCTCACACTAAAGAGTGTTTTGTAACCCCTATGCATTCACGACCATGTCGGGTAGTGCTGATAGAAACTGCCAGTCACTGGGTTCCTAAAATACTGCTGCAAGGGTTACACTGAGGTATTACTGAAACTCATTGTTGTATAGGTATTTTGAGAACCCTCGGCTGAGATCACGAAGATCACAGCGCGTTGCGAAAATGATCGCGATTTCCGGGTGTATCACCTAGATAAAGCGCAAGATGATCAGAGAGAGTTCGGACGGAAGTCGCTCGCTAAGAATGAAGGCGCAACACCAATTACAGTGCTCTACAGCCATCGGTTTTTTTCGATTGGCCGTTCTTCGATCGGTGCGCGCTTTAAAAGATTAGAGATCGACATTTGAATTAGTAAAATACAATCTGCAACGCCGTTTTATTTATCCCTTTGAAGACCATTTCGGCTCCGTTACATAAAAAGTGGAATAGCGGGGCCGCACTTGCAGCTCTTACACCCAATAAATAAATTACCCGAGCATATTTTATCGTTCTATTGGATGTAAAGAGCTGCATATGCGGCCCCGCTATTCCACTTTTAAGTCACGGAGCCGAAATGGTCTTCAAAGGGATAGAGCGCTACCCGACAATTAGTGAGAGAAAGCAGTGGTTGACGGACACTTTCTACCGACTGCGCCCAGGGTACATGCTTGTGGGCACTTACTCAGTAGTACTACATATGTAATAGAGACACATCTGGGCAAAAATCTCAGTTGAGTGGAATTTTAGACTTGAACGAACCATCGTCTAGATAGGAGCGCAACTAGCGAATAACCATACAGCGCTGAAACCTAACTCGTTATTTGCTTAGACGGTAGGTACGACGCCCTTCTATCTGGTCTTACCTTCTGAGCCTCTAGTGAGTTAGGTGTGATTCCTTTCGGCGTTAAATGGTTATTCGCTTTTGCTCATTTGCCGTATTGATGAAGATGATAACCTTAAAAGAAGAGCACGTGAGCCTTTTGAGAGTTTTACCTTCTCGTATGATCAGTCCCCAGTTATTGACAGGGTTTCGCTTTTATGGCTCAAGAAGTGCCCTGCCGATCATTTTAGCCCTTAACGAGCCCGGCATAATTAAGCCGCTACGGGATCCCTACTGGGATTTAGGGGTGGGTGACGATGGAGATACAAGAGATTGCCGACGGACTCAGAGCTGGAATTCCACACCTTCAATGATCCCGATTTGGACCATGATGGTGTTGCCATAATGCGCTACGGTCGGCCAAGAACTATACCACCAACTCAGCAAATTTGAGGAGCTAACGAGTTTCGAGACCACCATCCCTCTGTATGGGTGTTCTAGAACGCCAAGATTGGGCGATCCGAGAGGGGTAAGCTCGATCTTAATTTTGAAGTCGAATCTCTGAACTCCTGGCCGGATCATGAGCATCAGCACGGAAGAGATCTCGAAAGGACTAGCTGTAGTCTAGACATAGAAGAGAAAAGTAAAGAGAAAAAAAGCCTGCACTACTTCTTCGGGCAAGTTTGGGTTTCCCCTCTCCGATCCAGGGTTGTGGTTCCGAGTCAACAGGGAACACCCAATTCGTCTCGACAACCTTAATCATGCCATTGCTTAACGAAATTTCTTTATTGAGGTCATACTTGGCGTGAAGACGATTTCCTGTCAAAGGTCTTGTAATTGACTACATCGGCGGGGCGCCTCTGCGTTCCTACCTGCCCACCACGAGAAGTACTCTAGGAACCTACGATGAAACTGGAAGTAAGGGGCACTTACTAGTAGAGCGTGGGAAGCCACGTTTTTTGACCACCCGCTGTGCTGTTTGTATTGGATAAGCGAACAGGAGCATTGCCTTGGGAGGGCGCTGAACTCCTTAGTGAACGTCGCGACGATCTTGCGTCCGAGTACTGTAGTGTTGTCCGAAGTGGAACTCAAATAAATAAGACGACTCGCTGCCCTTTATGGGCCGGGTGGATGTGAAAATTCGCAGTGAATGAGTTGCAGCAAGGAGTGCCCTGTTCCTGCACTGCAAGTAATCGAGCAAAGTCACCAATCTTGCTGTGTTAGTGGCTTGGATCCCCGTACCAATCGTTCGATTGGGGATTTCCGGTCACGCGGGCGCATATCAATCTGTAGTAAAAGCCTATTTTGGTGGGTTTGCTGCGAATTGCGATGCTGTGCGAGGATGGGAAGGCAAGGCATTAGTAACAATGCTCTTACAGTTCTTGACAGTAGGGATTTAGCAAGCCATCGCCAAGCGCGCACGGCGCGGGCCATCCTGCAAGAAAGTGCCGGGTTCGGCAGATGACGTTTGCCAAGACCGGCCATTTTTCAGCCCAAGTCAGATCTTTACAACCCATACCCTTGCCTGCAGCACCACCCCTGCTAGCGGCAGTGACATCATTGCGTCTATAACCCTGTTGCGAATTTCCAATTTGCTCTGCTATCTGATTGTCTAGGTCCTATACTCCTACGTAGTTGCACGACATCTGCAAGGCGTTGCGGTGTGAGCTCGCAGGATCCTTCCTGATGACGTCTCTTGGCGACTTACGACTTCAATTCCATCCACACGCCGTATCGATGCGCGTCACTTGAGGAAGAGCTTGTTTTGTCTTTTTGTTTGTTTTTTTCACTTACACTAACTGCTCTCTTGTGGATGATCTCTCTTTTTCCATACAGTATGCTGGACTCTTCTGACATGTTTACCTAATGAGGAATACTAGACTTACTCGTGGTCTACGCTTGACTAATTGGTTGGGCCACTACTTGTGTACTACTGCCGCTAGATGGAGCAATGGGAAGCTGTCATGAGGGTCACTCTTGAGGTCTACTAAGCTCGAATGTGTTTTTCCAGGCTAAGACCTTCGCGCAGTATCGTTATCCCTATCGTTGTTCAGATACAATCTGCGTGCGTATTTCCTCATAAGGCGTGTACTGGAAGCCATGTCTATTCTCAACAAGGTAGAATTGCTGACTGCATGCGCAGGCGTCATAGTATCATAGGCGGCTCTTATAGAAAATGGTCGAGTAGGTAGATGCGGGCCAGATTCAAGTTTCGGAGCATCCTTAAATAAAAGAGAAAGGAAAAATTTCTCAAAATAGTGAGAGCGATCCACATATTGAGGCCCGTTCTGTTGGTGACCCATGAGGCATATCTGCACAGTAATAGTGCGGTCTGCATAAGTGCAGGTGCCTTGTCTCTGCCCCTCGCAAGTCGCGACCGCCGCCGCAGCGCCCCGGCAGCGTCTTCGGTCATAGCGAGAATTGTGGAACAAAGACCGGATTCCTTCACCCACTTCTGCGTACATCATCACTTATTTAAACAGGCCATGTGCCCATTCTACCCCGTGGAGAGCTGACGAAGGGCCACAATAAGCATGCGCTGCGGCCTTAATACGGCGAAGCACGAAGTATAAACTGGAGAAGAGCCCACGCAGCGTCCCATCGTAATACAAAACCCGTATTGACCTGCTCGACGCATTCCCCAAACCCTCCCCGAACTTTCCCACATTCTTCCCCAGCAGAACCCCAGCTCGGAAGCCCAGCTTCTCTCTCTTCCCTCCCTTGCTGCTACAAAACTCCCCGGTCTCTCCGCACTCAGAGACTCGGACTCCTCCCAGCAGGACCATCATACCACAGCATCACACCGATGCGTTGGTAAAGATATCCTGTCTCTTATCATATACTCATCTCCACTTTCTTTCTTTTCATACTACTGCACTAGATGCCCTCGTTAAGCATATAGTCGCAACCACAACCAAACGCCGGCGAAAATGGCCCAGGATCAAGAAAAACAACAGTGGCCGGGCGCTTTCACCCCGAACGGAGACAGCTCTGCGTCTTCGACCCAAAACGTCGCTAACGACGTCGTCGCCCACAAGGTCGAAAATGAACACGCCAAAGAGGAGACCGGCAAGCGGGAACTCAAGGAGGAAGATTGCGAAAGCGAGCTGGGCTTTGCCTTCTCCTCCAAGAAGAAATGGTGGATTCTGACCGTCATTTTCCTCGTGCAGACCTCCATGAATTTCAACACATCCCTCTATTCCAATGGTCTCATGGGAATCTCGGAGAGGTTCAGCGTCAGCGAACAGGGCGCTCGTGTCGGTGCTGCCATCTACCTCATCACATACGCTTTTGGTTGCGAGCTTTGGGCTCCGTGGTCTGAGGAATTCGGCCGAAAGCCCATTCTACAGCTCTCGCTCTTCCTCACCAACTTATGGAACTTGCCTGTTGTCCTGGCCCCTAACTTTGGGTCACTCCTCGTCGGCAGGGCGCTGGGTGGTCTATCTACCGCCGGTGGTAGTGTAACGCTAGGTATGATTGCCGATCTATACGAAGCCGACCGACAACAATATGCTGTCGCATACATGTGAGTGTCTTCTGCTCCCATACCCATCTGTGGCTTAAGTCTGACGCGTTCTCGCAGTGTTTTCTCATCGGTCGGTGGCTCCGTGCTCGGACCCATTGTCGGAGGTTTCGTCGAGATTATGGCTCCCGGCCAAGCTTGGAAGTGGTGCATCTGGATTCAGCTCATCTTCGGCGGCGCTGTTCAAATTCTCCACTTCTTTACCGTCCCCGAGACACGAACAACCGTCATGATGAACCAAATTGCCAAGAAGCGTAGAAAGGCTGGTGAGGAAGTCTACGGTCCCGATGAGATCGAGTCGTTCTGGCAGCGTTTTACCGTCAAGGAGCTTATCCACACTTGGATGCGTCCATTCCGCATGTTCTTGACCGAGCCCATTGTGCTGTCTCTTTCCCTCCTCTCCGGTTTCTCTGATGCCCTTATTTTCGTCCAGATCCAATCGCTCTCTCTCGTGTATAAGCAATGGAATTTCAACAGCTGGCAGACCGGCCTAGCTTTTGTTGGTTTCGGTGTAGGCTACTTGCTTGCATGGCTCATCTTCATTCCGTCTTTCAGTCATAATAAGAAGCGGCGAGAGAAGCACCCTGACGACGAGCACGCTCAATACGAGTCAAGGATGTACCTACTGCTATGGTTGGCTCCCTTGCTGCCTATTGGTCTGCTCATCTTCGCCTTCGCCAGTGCTGGACCCCCGCTTCACTGGATTGGTCCTGTAATTGCCACGGCAATCATCGGTATTGCCAACTACGCCATCTACATGGCTACCATCGACTACATGATTTGCGCTTATGGCCCTTACTCAGCGTCAGCTACTGGAGGCAATGGCTGGGCTCGTGACTTTTTGGCTGGTGTTCTAACTGTCCCGGCCACACCATTCTACACAAACATTGGGGCGGCCCAGCACAAGAACTTCGAATATCCTTCTCTCATTCTTTTTGCTATTTCAGTGGTGCTTGTTGCAGCCGTCTATTGGGTGTACTGGAAGGGCCCCACGCTACGCAAGCGGTCTCCATTCGCGCAGAGTCTGGCAGAAGGTACCGCCGAGGTTCTAGGTCGTCGCGTGAGCAACGCCACGCGTCGTTCCAGCACCGCTGGGTACCCTGGCAATATCGCTGCCAATGCGGATATCGAGCATCATGCAGCCGCGATCCCGCATACAACCAAAGGTCCAGCTCGTCCCCGCTTTGGGCCCGAATCACGGCGTAGCTCGTATGAGGCCAGTACCCACGCGACGTCACGCCGCCAGAGCCGGAATGCGTCTCGAAATCCGTCTCGCAACGTGAGCCGTAGGAACAGCGCGGAGGAGGCTGATGACGAGTTGGGAGATATCACTGGCGAGGCGATCAACAACCGCCTAAGAAACCATTTGACGACAATTCCTTCCGTCCAGGAAGGAGGCCGTTGATTAGCTAGCGCTAGAGTATAGCGTCACTAGGGTTATTTGTATATAATATGCCTGTAAAATATAACACGTTCAGTTTCGCGTGCATGACGCCAACGTCTCTAAACCAGCTTGAGATAATCACCTTAGCTACAAATCAATAACAAGTTTTATAACAGAGCATATGCTATCATTTAGTTACTCAGGCAAAGATTAAGTAAGCAAAGATTTTTTAAAGTTAGTACTGGCCAACATCTCAAGTCCTTTACGTTTTAATTTCACATGCGGATCGTGGTCTGACATAATCACGACACTTCAAAGGTCTCGAAATCATATCAGCTACAAATGACATAATATGTATGCATTTTCTTTATCTCGTTCCAATGGCTCTAACCTGCTTGCGGTTGGCCACAATCCGTCTTAACCGAGAGACATGCCCCGGGTATTCCTTTGTCGGATTCTTCGAAACGCCGGAAGGATCTGACCTTCATCTATTCTGACCAAATTGTTCGAGTTATGTCTCGAGAGGCCCATGATTCAGCCCACCATCGTCATGCCATCCAGCTTTTACCGGGTTTACATATGTTTTGGGAAGAACAAGTACGTAGTTACTCCTTGGTGTCCGTACATTCGTCCCTTGACAGATCTTTTTCAGCTGCGTTCGGTTCCTAGCTCCCGGTAAGGGGACAATTGCCGGGGAGGGCCTAAATCTCTTCCAATGGATACGGGACCCTGTCAATATTGCCCGGCTTCGAAATGGGCTCCAACATGTGTACGAGGTAGATCACAAGGAGCTACGACGCTTTCTGGCATTTAAAATAAGAGAAGATCTAGAGGGTATTGGGGAACACATGGATAAACACCTAGGGGGGAGTGATACGTTAGCCATATCTAAGCAAAAACAGGCCCAGTTCAATCGTCTTCCTACTGGAATCGACAAGCTGAACGCCATAGCGAACGCCAAAGAAATGACTGTAATCCCTCGGGTGGCCCCTAGGACAAGAACAGGTAAAGTCAAGGTAAATACATACATACATGAATACTAGCTAATGTAGCGCGCTTTAGATGAACCGGGATGGTGTGTCTAGTTACCCTGTTGGGTGGTGCCTCTTACCTGCTAACTTATTAACTGACAGGCTATATTTACTCAATCTACATCAAGAGACACTAGAGGTGTACGAGTTCGAGGACTATAAGCCGGACCAGCTCTCTCCCTTTTCTCGACTCACAATCGAGTCTCTCTACGAAAGATCACCCGATAAGCCACCAGGCTATTGCATCAAGCTGAAGCTATTAGAGCTCCAAACAATGACGAGAAGCGAATGGATCGACCTGCACGAATTCTATGAAGAGGCCCTGGGCCGTCTGTGGAAGCGGAACGCGAGAGTTCTACAGGCCATACCACACGCAGATAGCATCCCATTCGCGGTGCTCTATGGTAGTCTCTTCCATGGGTACGATGGGCAGGTTACGACGAGCTGGCATGGCCCAAGGAGGCTGACACAAGAGAGGTTGACTAAAGTTTTGGCAAATATGAACAACAGGCAGGCGTCGAGTATTCCCATAATTGAAAGGAAGCGGATTTGGCCTCGCAGGGTGGCAGATGATCGCCTACGCAGATTACATAAGGGCATGTTCAGACTTCGGGGAGAAGCAATACAGGAGCGTCGGCGAAAAAGGACTCATAGCTTATAATAAGCCACTCTGTTGATTGACAGTTACCAGATACATCTCTTCAATGAACGAATGAGAAATTTATTTTGGGGCCATTGCATTTACTTCTCTGAGTTGATGAGTCCGTCACAAGTCCTCTCGATATAGCTGGTGCTAGGATTGTGGCCCGACTAGATCGCGAGATGTGCCCAAGTCATCAACATTGGTATCGTTCTATCAGGTGATGACCAGTCCCATATTAAGCCATCTACGTCGTCATTCCCATGCCCTGGTACCACCAAGGCACAATATATCCTAGATCCGGGTGTTCCTACCGACAGGCCTGTTAGCGCACAGCATAAATGGGTTCAACAGCATGCCACTAGAGCAGAGTCCAGTGTTACAAATATGTAATGTGTTTCACGTACCCCGTCTTCTGAGAGTCCGCCACCCTTTCCTGCCAAAAGCAACTTCAAATCACACGCCAACCAGAGCTCGTTGCAATCTATAGAGTGGCCACATGCGCCAGCTCTAGCGCAGGCTTCTTCGTTGAGGTTCCGGAGACTACCTCCCACTGGCACAGCGTCGACGAGGCCGCCAGCGACCGAGGCGATGATAATCAGTAGGGTTGGCTTCATCAGTGTGAGCTCGAGGGATTCAGTAAGAGCAACTTGGAAGCTGTGAGGATGCCGGCGACCACGTCGCAGCCGACAGAAGAGGGTGCTGGATTTATCTTCATATTATATGCTTCAAAACGTTCGATGCGGTTCTAAAAGCAATATATTACTTGTGCAAGACGATTGGTGCGTGTAAATGAGGCCGTGTTATTAGCCGGTACATTCGCGCTGGCAGATGCGCTCTTGTGCTTCCCGGCCTTACTATGATGTAAGTGGGCAGACGGCTCTCTGGCTTATCCCGAGAATTCGCAACACGTGTTCATGTCTTTCTCTACACATAGTTCGCATACCCTCAACTTCTATGAAAGTGCATTGATGGATTAAAGCTTCCTGCTGTGAAGGTGAGCAATGCCTAGCTAAGGGGCAATCATGACACAGAGTCAGGCCGCCTATTAACAACAATACCGAAGAGCGAAGTGGCTTCGCCTATGACTCATTGCTGGACGCTGTGTCCACGAGCCGACAAGACACATCATCGCTGCCAAGATGTCGAAATGCTCATGGTTGCATGTGGAATGACGATTGATTCTACGCAGATGGCTCCCTTGTTCGATATTTGAGCCACCACTTGTGGCAGTGAGCTTAACAAGGCCTTACACATGCAGCTCTAAGAATTTACTCGCAGCACAACTCTTTCCCAAAAGCCACATTGCTTCATGGGGTAGAGAACGAGCGGGGTAGTGATATGTGGTGATTGGGAGTATTGACATGTTTCGCTACTCTTTTTCTGAGCTGTTCGTGTAGCTATGTATTGACACTTAGTCGTAATTGGTTCTATCAGTCTACAACCGGGGCCGACATGCGTAATATCACGTAGGACAATTCAGCTCGATCGGCTCTTGGCAACAACCGGAGAATCCAATCGATGATCTTAACCTCCGGTACCGTTCCGGGGCCGGTATGGTCGCAGGTGAGTCGCATCAATAGTGTCCCAATATTTAATCTAGCATTGGTTGATATTCACTTTGTGATACTAGTTACTTTTCTTAAGTAGAGCTGAAGACTGGATGGTGGCGTCTTCGCAAAGGTCGATTCGAGGTCAAGCGCGTGAATTGATGGATATCACTGGACGAGGAGTGCGTTAGCTGCCTGCAGTTAGCCACCGCTTTACATTGATATAGCAAAGACATGCCATGCGTTGGCGATCCGAAACATTATA
This sequence comes from Xylaria sp. FL0043, assembly GCA_022578865.1. Lineage (NCBI taxonomy): Eukaryota > Fungi > Ascomycota > Sordariomycetes > Xylariales > Xylariaceae > Xylaria > Xylaria sp. FL0043. The sequence goes on from MU397266.1 coordinate 363,916, forward strand.
ACGCGTGAGATATTCTGAGGTTATAACCTTCACCCATGTTCACAAGAGCCAAACCTACTGGAGAGTAATGTAACGATAACACGAGTGGAACTGCCTCCTGCTGTAAAACGCCGAGTCGGAAGACATTTAAAAGAGGGGGGAATCCTCCCGTCTCGAGAGATCGGTACTGAAGCTTCATGTTGCTTATGTCTTCGTTTCGTACAAGTCACTCAACATGGCGCAAAGTGCAGCAAAGAATACAGCTTACAACTCCACTGCCACCCACGAAGATGTGTCCCATCAAGCCATCTCCTCATACTTCATCGGGCCTCAGGCTGAGAACTTGCCGTACTTCAAAGAAAATATTAACATCATCCTCGAGGAGCTAGAAAAGGCTAGAAAGAACTACTACCCTGAAGATGGCGTAAGTATCGAGAGCTAGCGTCCACTTCATCATGCTTACCACATCGCCGGTTTCTTTAGAAATTCATCGATGAAGAGATGCAGAAAACACCGGCTTTCCTAGCCTCGATGGATAAGATGACGAGAGCCGTTCGCAAGGCCTCAAGTATTCTGGGCAGGACTAGCATACCATTCTGGTCCCCGCGCTACGAGGCACATATGTCTGTACACACCTCGAATCGCTTGGATCTACTATGCTGACCAGGCCAGGTGCACTGATCTGAGTGTATATTCCTTCCAAAACCTTTCGTCTTGTCGCTTCATCTTTTCTAAAATGAAAGATAATTCACTGTCGTGAAGTCGTGTATGCTTGAAAGCTCTGATCTGATCATTTGCTGACTTCTAAAGATGGCTTCAATACTAGGCTATTTCATGACAATGCTGTATAACCCAAACAACGTCGCCATCGAGGCCAGTCCTTTGTCGACTGTGGCAGAGATTGAAGTTGGCGAGCAATTGTGCGACCTATTCGGTTATAACACCGATCCGAACAACACCGAATCGCCTACAGGATGGGGTCATGTAACATCTGGCGGCTCAGTAGCTAATCTGGAGTCAATTTGGTAAAATTACCACCCAAAGCTGTACGCTGATATTGCCTTCTGACGCTGTTCCTAGGGTTGGTACGTATTTCATACGCAATAAATATAGGAACATGGGCATCTTACCAGTATAAAAGCTCGGAACTTGAAGTTCTATCCGCTATCACTGCGTAAAACCTTTCAGAAGGGGCAGAGCCTTGAGTATCTGTCGGACATCTTCTACGTCGAGACTTGTCAAGGTGTACGGAAGTTATTCACAGAGCTTTCGACTTGGGAGCTGCTAAATCTTAGGCCATCCGACATACTTGACTTGCCCGATAGGCTATATCAGGAACAGTAGGTCATCTACGGTCTTTTCTACAGTCTCATGTCTCCGCAGCTTTTCTCCTCTGAAGGCAACAACTAATGCTTAAACTCGAATAGTGGGATATCAAATGCTTTTCTGTCAGATCTTATGAAGAAGTTCACCATCCAGTCTACAGGAAAAGATGTACTGGAGAAGGAGTTTCAGGTCAAGCCGTGTCAGTACATGCTCGCAACGACTCGCCATTACTCATGGCCAAAAGGAGCTGGTAAGCGCTCACAGTCAAGAATATAGAACATATACTGACGGTGAATCCCTCAAGCAATTGCCGGCTTAGGCTCTGACAATGTCATCGGCATTCCAGTTGATCTTGGAGCGCGCGTGGATTTGAAAGAACTAGAGAAAATGCTCAGGAAAAGTCTTGCAAACGAACAAGCTGTCCTTGCGGTGGTAGGAATTATAGGGTCGACTGAAGGTATGTTGACAATTCTCCAACTTTGAAGCACGTGCATTAATACCCTGCTCTCAAAGAGGGAGCTGTCGATCCGTTAAGTGAAATTCTTGCTCTACGGAAACAATTGCAAGCTGAAGGACTTTCTTTCGTGGTCCATGCCGACGCTGCATGGGGCGGTTACTTTTGCTCAATGCTGCCGGAAGACTATCGTCCTGGTGATGTGATTAATCTTCCTACTGAGATGGGCGAAGGTGAGGGATTTGTCCCCGACGCCAGTTTGCGAGCCAAGACACAGGTATGATCATTGAGTCTTTCTATCTCGATATTCCAGGCCTAAAAAGCTGCAAAGGGGCGAAGGTAAGCGATCTGTGTCGATTACTAACGCTACGCTTCGATAGGAGGATCTCTATGCGATGCGCTATGCGGACTCGATCACTGTTGATCCTCATAAAGCTGGTTATATCCCCTACCCAGTTGGCGGTTTATGTTATCGAGATGGACGAATGCGATACTTGGTGACCTGGACAAGTCCCTATATAGCGCATGGCTCCGTGACGTCCATTGGGACCTATGGTGTTGAAGGAAGGTATGTGACAAACCAAAGCAGCATCAACTGTAGCTATTATCTCGACCAAAACTGAAATCATTCGTCTTAATAGCAAGCCAGGTGCTTCGGCAATGTCGGCCTGGCTAGCCAACAAAACTATTGGCTTGAGTCAAGAAGGTTACGGATCACTTCTGGGAGAGGTGACTTGGACATGTACACGAGTATGATCCAGTTCCTGTTTCTCATCATAAAAGCAGGGCTAACAAAGGTATATAGCTTTCCGCGGAATGGGCATCTTTGACTGATGCGAGCAGCCCATTCATTTGTGTACCTTTCAACATGCTCCCATCGGAGCTGGGACCCGACCCGACAGAAGAGAAGATCGAGGCAGAGAAGAAACGCATTTATCGTGATATTGTTAACAAGACGAACGCCGAAATCGCCGAAGAGGACCGAAAGCGGCCCCACGACTTCAAGGCTATGAAGCTGATGAGGGAATTGGGATCCGACCTAAACATCAATGCCTTCGCATTAAATTTCCGATATGAAGATGGAAGACTCAATGATGATATTGAAGAAGCCAATTATCTGATGCAGCGGGTCGTGGAGAGTCTGTCTGTCGACAGTCCCACCGATGATCCAACCAAAATCCCTCTGTATCTCACATCGACGGAATTCTCTGATGAGCTTTACGGTAAATGTAAAGCTAACTTTGTAAGAAGACTTGGTCTAGAGCAAAGCACACAGGATTGTAAGTTAGCCCCAAAGCTATTTCCTTGCTTTGTTTTGAAGATTGCAAGAGTTCCTGTGGGAGGTAGAACAACGCCTCAAGAGCCTTATATATGTTCCAGACACGCTCAGATGACCCTTCATGAGCTGATAGATTGCTAATGATATTGTAGTGATGGTATTGAGAAATGTAGTCATGTCACCATTTCCTACGGATGGGAACTTCACAAACGAACTTGCCCGACTTCTTTATGACACTGTCGCGGCAGAGACTGAGGTTCGTCATATTTCCATTTGCCATATCTGGCATGTATTAACGGCCGACTTCATGTTTTAGGTAGTCCGCAAACGGAATACACTTGCGCCGGACTTCCACAGTTTCCTCATTCAGGTCAGTACATCCAAGTTTCTCATGCCCCTCTTCGAGGTCTCACGGGAGTAATGAATGTCTTGTCACCGGCTTCTACTTTGTTATTCTAGCGTAGTCGGGGAGAAAGCCATATCCTTGATTATGATCAGCACTTACTAATCGCGGATTCCTCAATAGGGAACAGAGTCACTATATCTCATCCATCTGCCCATGTTCCATGTCGCAAATCATCGTCAGCAGCTGATTGTCTCTGCCGAGTTCGATAAGCCCTCGAAAGACAAATATGTTGCCATGAAGAAATCATACCCATCGGAACCAATGATCCTCGTGACGCAGAACAAGACGATGCTAAAAGATGTGGTCGACAACAATGGCAGGTTCAAGGCGCAGGTTATGACCAAAGAATCGTAAGTCCTTTTTCATACGTTTTCATCTCCTATAGTTGCATTAAGCACGTGCGCTGATGCCCCAGGTACAGTGGTGTCGTCCTCCGAGACATTGATGTCGTCTTTCGCAAGACGATCGTCAGTCGCCCCCTGAATTCCAAGTTTCGCCTAAAGGATTATCCGTCGGCATTCATGCCATTCTATCTTTACGGAAATGGTGAGTGCAAATACCCATTACCTTTCTCATTGAGGATCACTGCTCACACCAGGCGTAGAGAATGAAGCCAACATCGACCATGTCATCACACGGGCGCCGAATTCCCAGCTATCGGCAGGCAGGTGCAAGCTCGAGTGGTATAAGGAGCAAGACCCAGCTGTTTGGAACAAACATCTCGTCTTATTACTCGAGGATGTCCGCGAGGCGCCCATGCAGCCGTTTCCACCTAATGCAGAAATTGGTTGCAAGAACGGCGCTGTCATCGCCCGAAGCGTTCGCCGCCAGGAGACTACCCCAAAAGCGGAGCCGAAAGGCCATAACCATGTCAAGAAATTACCGGGACACGATCACAATGGGTTAGGTGAAGTCGCCCACATGTTCGACAATGTCGCTGGTGGGCTTTTGAAAGAACATTGGGATGATGAGTCGTCCAGCCCACACAAAGCCGCCAACGTTGTGAATAGTGAGACGCGCAGTGGAGCTAAGAAAGAGTCTAATTTCTTCTTCCGCCCCGGCGCGACATTCAAGGTCGGGGTTTGGGAAGATAAAGACCGATCTAACGAGAGCTCCAAATATGCGAGCTTTGAGCTGGGCAAATTCATCGGGCGTGGTACATTGACGCTCGGGGATAGCGTCTATGTTGATAGCGAGGCTATGAACTTCGATCCGTTCAAGAAGGTCGAGAAGGTGAACGAATGGAGATACGAATTCGACCAGATTGGGAAAGAATTGGAGTAGGTGCCAGTATCACGTGGTAGCTAGGCAGATCGAAAGGATGCGCTCCTTGTGCCTAGCCACCTTAGTCCCGGCCTAAAACAGACTAATGGTCGAAAATGGGAGGCATCATATGTTCCATAGGATGATGTAACAGGATCTCCTTGCCTGTGCTATAAGCCTAGAGTGCTTATCATGATGACGTGACTTTGAAATGGGGAGCGTTCCTACTAATACGTTACGCAAACACAACAAATGATATAATGGAGTTGATATGCAGGTCATACCCGATTACTCGGATTAACCAAGAAGCTCCGAGTTCTCCGAGATCATAGCTGGCCGACACGGGGCTAGAAGAAGACAGTGAAGCGCGACTTGTACCGAGCCGAGATAGCTCCCCGGACTTTGGTAGTAATATTGATCTATCCTACTTTAGGAATGATTTAACTCCGTAAAACTTCAACTCCGGCGTCCGTCTACTTCCCGCAATAGTGACGAGCTGGAGTTAAGCCGGCATAGCGTTTCACAGCTCCTCGCTGAACTGACAGTCTTCGACGCTACAAAATGTAGGCTTTCTTTCTAAATATAAGGGGCCGTAAGGATCTCTTTCGTCATTCTCTCGTCTTGTTATCAAGTCATCTTCTTCATTATACGGCTAGCTGTGTTGTTATTCACAGAAGTGCCCAGACTTCCCTGAGTTAAACGGCTCTCACAAGTGAGGCTAGAGATTATCGGTTCAAAGCGTACTGGAATATCATTCACCATGTCCGGAGCTAACTATGTCAAGAAAGTAGCCATCGTTGGTGTAAGTCTAGCCTCAGTCTTAGACGATGATCCAACTATCTATCTTCGAAGTCAAACTAACTCTTGGCGCAGGCAAATGGCACCGTGGGGAAGTACATCACGAAGGCGCTTCTAGACGGTGGCAAACATGAGGTGACAGCTCTCACGCGCGGCAATGCGGAGTTTCCCAAGGGAACCAAAGTCGCCAAAGTGTCTTACGATGAACCCGCCAGCTTGACGAAGGCCCTACAAGGCCAAGATACGCTCGTCATCACCCTGCCGGGGAGGGCTCCTAAGGACACACAAGGGAAACTCATCGAAGCTGCGGCGGAGGCTAATGTGCCATTTGTTATGCCCAACGGATGGGGCATTGAGAGTACTCACCCAGGCCTCGGTGAAGACACATTGCTAGGTCCACCCGCCTTAGCTACGAAGAAGAAGGTAGAAGAACTAGGCAAGAGCTCCTGGATCTTCATGAACACAGGCTTCTGGTATTCGCACAGTTTGGCGACTCCCGAAGCTTACGGCTTCGACTTGAACAACAAAGCTGTGACGTTCTTTGATGAGGGAACTGTGAAGATCAACAATGTCGTAAGTACCTTGTTGCTCCTTTAATCGACTGTACAATAGAGCGCTGACAGAAATTGCGAAACCAGACCTGGGAAAGGACCGGACAAGCAGTCGCCAACCTCCTATCTCTACCAATCAAGCCTGAAGCTCCGAACACGCCGTCATTATCAGACTATAAGAACAAGGATGCGTATGTTTCCTCGTGGCTGCTAAGCCAGAAGGATATTTTCCAGCAGGTTCTCCGGGTGACTGGCACCAAGGAGTCGGACTGGACGATCAAGTACGAACCCGCAGTTCCCCGGTACGAGGAGGCAAAGAAGCGACTCTTTTCTGGTGATGGAACCGCCTTTGTGAGGATGCTCTACACAAGAGCCTTCTATAACAACGGCGACGGAGACTTCGAGACTAGACGTGGCCTGGACAATGATAAGCTAGGCCTTGCAAAGGAAACGCAAGAGTCACTAGACGCACAAACTAAGCATGCAATCGAACTTGCTGCGGCTGGTTATAAATATTGAGCGATAAGAGATCATTCGACGATATGGAGATAACAGAGTGTTCGCTTTGACCATGCAATGTATTGATCATTATTTCCCAGCACCAGTGTCTCGCCCGGTTTTATGGTTACTTGTTACTCCTCTATCGAATTATTCTAAACAATGTTCGGGGCCTCTTGCTTGAATAAGCGCTTCGATGACTGTTCTATAGAGAGTACGTGCGCTGCGTACATAGCTCCCGCAATGGTGCTAGGGTCAGCGCCCATCGTCGACGGCCAGTCCATGAAGAACGATAATCCTATGACTAGAATCATGATTGATAAGACAGCCACTGATAGATAGACACAGATAGTCTCCGCGCTTTGAACTTGCACACCATTGCAGGGGATATTCCCAAGAAGAAGAGGAAGAACCTCGGAGAGTATAGCGGTAACCGCCACAACGCCGAGATAGAGATCCTGTCGTGATGGGATGAATGCGACCAATAACCCTGTGAAGGGATTTGTAGCTGGGCTTATCTTTATCGCCCGATCATTGCGTAATCGCCTACGTCTCAGTAACTTGTACGGGCTGAGGAAGGCAATAGCTAGAGTGTGCGGATTAGTCTTATGAGTAAAAGAGGAAGAATAGATAGCCTTACCATTGAATAACGAGCCCCAAGCGAATGTCACGAAAACCCCGGCTCCCGAAAATAAGAATCGCACGCCGACTGCTTTGCCGGTAAGTCCCCTCTGATATTCCGAACCCCTTGCGACGATATCGTAAGTGAGCACCGCTATCAGAAGCCCGCTCAATAACAACAAGAATAATATTCGACCTGTCCAAGAAAGCATGAAGAATGGGACGGACTCTCCTCTGAGGCAGTGTAGACGCCGCTGCCGGCGGATCCCTTCCGTATCGGCAAAAGCCACAGATCGACCAGCCTTCTTTGCCGGCTCTTCCAGAAGATCATCCAATTGTTGAGTGAGAATAACCACGCCGGTTCTCGCGATGCCCTTCTCATCCTCCCATTCACGTAGGCCGAAGATTTTCGTTTGCAGTGTGTTCACAAGCTCTTTGGTAACCACCTTATGTCCAGCTTTACGGTTGCGGCGCAATCGTTCCAGAACTTTTTGCATGTCCGCACTGGCTGCTAGTTGGACCATATGTAGTATACTCCAAGGGTCGCGTTTCACACCAGTCCTCCACCGCCGAAGGATCACGGCAACCAAAATGAGTCCGAAAACCATAAGTATGAGGAAAGCTGAGAGCACTTGAGCTGGCACTCGGGATACACTTAGGACAACGGAGCATTCAGATTGCTCCGCTCCGTCGAGGTGGCATTGAGCACCCTGAAGGATAACCCTAAACACTTCTGCGCTGAATGGAATGATAACCGAACTTAGGATAACCAGTGTACTTGTCAATCCTAAAAGGTAATGTCTGTTGCGCAACGACAAGAGCCCATACAGAAGGCTTGAAGGACCAGTGGTGTGCAGACACAAAGACTCAGAGGCGCTGGCACCGTGGTTCGACGCTAGGGCGTGAAACCCTTGATACAGTGTGACTGTTCGGTTCAGGATACGAACTGGAATCGAAACAAGAATCGCGACCAGCGTAGGAAGCATAAGCCCTGCAAAATATATTCCATCGGGTAAGCGCTGCAGCTTCAAAGTCCGTTGGCCATCTGAGTTCGGCGACGAAGTAGGCGTGGGTGTAATTGCCACGACCTTAGTATCTGTAACGATGGGTTGCAGGAGAATTGTTGTTTTGGTCGGTCTGCCATTAGTATCGTACAGAGTACTGAATACTGTCGTCTCAGGTATTGTCGTGGTTACTGTTGCTGTGGCGACATGGTTGCTATCGTACAAAGTGGCTGTCGATTCAACAGCGTAGTAATTCAAGGTAGCAGTAGGATATCCTAGAGGATCCCTTAAAGTTGTTTCTTGTGCTGATCTCAGGATGTGGATGTATTTTGTCGCCGTAGGCCTTCCGGCTGCATCAGTTTCAATTGACGTCCATATCATGTCATACACCTTTTCAGAAATAGTAGAAACTGTGCCATTTGCGTAAGTAGTCGCCGTTGTGAAATCCGTTATGGGGTCGGCCAGTTTGATGTGGCTAAATAGGGTTGTGGTCATCGTAACTTCGACAAAACTTCCCTTTCCAATACTTGATGAGGTGGTGATCGTTGATGTCATTGGAAGGGGCATTGTTTGTATATTCTGTGTCACTATAACGATAAGGGTTAGCCGCCGCCAATTTAGCTGTATACTGTGAACGTTTAAGATACGTGGAATTTATAGAATGACTATCTAGATAAGATAATTATCTAAGATTAAGAGACGGTCTGCCCTTCAAATGAACGGCCGGAGGAAATGAAGTTAAAAATTACTCACTCGTAAGGGTGGTAAAAGGTTTATCGTCGACCGAGACGCTTTTCTCTAGGCTGATAGGAGGCTGCCCAGCAGGAGACTGTTTACCGGTCTGTGCTAGGATCTTTTTGGATGTATTTATCTTCATACTGTTTGTCGCTCTCGTCGTACTAGCAGCATTCTGGTATGTCGGAGTCGAACTCGTTACTGGCGGGATGTGGTGAGTCGCTAGCTGTGGATTTCCAATGCTACCATCGTTGGGCTTAGTTTGCTGGCTCATTGATTGGCTCTGTGTTTGGTCCACCAACTGATCGGCCAATTGACCCTTAGGTTGATCCGTCGACTGATCTGTAGACTCATCCGTGGACTGGTCTGTCGATTGGCCTGTCGCTTGGTTTATTGATTGATCTGATGATTGTTTCGCTGGTTGATCTATCGATTGATCTGTCGGCTTATTGTTTGATTGATCTTGCGATGGTTCAGTTGAGCCTAGCAGGTTGACGACAATCGTCTTGCTAGGACCTTGGCCAGGAGTTTTATCACCGGTTTGCTGTTCACCCGCTCCTATAGGGTCTTGAGGATGAGTCGCGATCGTGGGCTGCGGTAACGGCTCATCAGGCGCACCGGGAGAACTAGTCATGGAGGTCTCTGGTGGAGGATTGCTGATGACTGGAAGCTTTGAAGTGGGTTGCGAAAGGGTAGACGTAGGTATGGGCAGGTTCTCAACGGTCGACACGGCGTCCGGACTAGACTGAGTAGAGCTAGACTGATCATTTGGACCTGGATTATCAGTACCTGGATTATTTGAACCGGAATTATTAGAGCCTGGATTATCTGAACCTGGATTATCTGAACCTGGATTATCTGAACCTGGATTATCTGAACCTGGATTGCTCGGGCCTGTGTTATCTGGCGGCGGAGTAGCGGTACTCTGTCCCGTACTGGACTGAGTTTCGTCTGATTGTGTGCTTGTGATTGTTACGTCTGTGACTTGACTTGACGTTGTTGGGCTCTGGTGGTTTTGAGTCTCTGTTGTAGCTGTTGCTGTTGTTGCTGTTGTTGCTGTTGTTGCTGTTGTTGCTGTTGTTGCTGTTGTTGCTGTTGTTGCTGTTGTTGCTGTTGTTGCTGTTGTTGCTGTTGTTGCT
>MU397266.1:374065-416599 GCA_022578865.1 Xylaria sp. FL0043
GCTGTCGTGGAGCGCTGTGTAGATGAGGTCGACTCTGTAAAGGAGGATTTTACGGACGACGAGGACGTTGTGGACGGGGAAGGAGGTATAGACGAGGAGGACTGAACAGTTGAGAGAAACTCTGTAGACGAGGACTGCGTAGATAGAGAGGAGTGTGTAGCTGAAGACTCTGTAGACGAGAAGGACGGTGTAGGTGACTGGGACGATGTACGAGCCGAGGACTGTGTAGGAGATGAGGATTGTGAAGATGAAACTTGTGTGAATGATGAGGATGATGGTATAGAAGAAACCAACTCCGTAGATGAGGACGGCTGGTCTTGGACCCCAGTCGTTGAGTGAATCCGCGTAGAAACAGTGGTGTCTGTATGGTGATCGTAGCTCGTGGATTTTTCTTTATTTCCGGCAGCGCCTCCATATAAGCCAGATCTCCTTCTTATCTCGGTGATATTCTGGAACGCTGAAAGGGGTTCGTCCATACTTGACGCATCGGGCAATAAGCGCAAAGCAAGTTGAGTGATAACCAGGAAAGCAACAAAACCACCAAACAATATCCCAATAAACCACCATCGCAACGGTGGCGGTCTATAATTGTAGGGCGAAGAAGAATCAGCAGGCGGCGTCGTGACGATTCCTTCAGAACCACGATAGCTCAAGTCCTGTACACTATCATCAAGGTAGAGCCCACCCGGTGAGAGAGCAAGAGGATAGCTTTCGACGCGGACTTCGATGCCTTTGCCGGCTTTGGTGCTGAAGGAGTGGGAGAGGGGATTGTTGTTGACCACAACCTCAGGCCCATAATGGCCCACGATCTCAGCATATCTGCCATGGTCATCTACGAGGTCTATCTCGTCAAACTGCTGGATCGGCAGACTCAAATAGTCCTCATCGGTAAGGGTAGAGTCTGATAAAACCGGGGAGCTTTGTGTGCTCGGGAGATTTGCGTGATGCGGTGCTGAAGTTTGCCGCAGAATCTGCTGGACAGTGCCTCTGAAGCGGTCTCGTCCTGACAAACGATGTTGCTCTACCCGATCGCCGTCATAATCGTCCGTGTCGACCTGGGCGACCGGTTCAAAGCCATTAGCCCCAGAATGGCTTCGTTCATTAGGCAACTTTCGCATCTTTGGGAGACAAAACAAAAGTCTCTCGGAAGGTCAGTCCGGCATTTCCATGGGACAAGGCTCCGGGTGCCGTTGTCGCTGTCTACGTTCGGAGAAGGTGAGAAGTAGAGGGAGCGCGAGAAAGTAGTTTCGATGTTTTGTGAAGCTACCCAATATCTATGTTAGTTTCTGTCAGTCTCGCCCCCAATTTCGATACCACAGATGGAAAGAGACAGCGCCGGTAGAGACTCGGTCGTCTCACCCCTCCGCTGGCTACATTGCCCTTATTGCTCTGCATACTACTACTAGTAATACCATCAATACATGCCATTTTTATACCCTGGTTACAACTCGTCCGGCGGTAAAAGAAGGCTGTGTGCCGCCAATAGTCAACTAATGGCTACTTTATCATCACTAAGAGTCGCGAGGGGGGTCGTCTGGACGCATGTTGGTAGTTTCGTCGAATCAGCGGCCATCTGCAAATAATCGTTGGGTTGCATCGCGACTCGACTATGCAGTTGCGCATGCACTGCAAGTCTGTGCCGCATGCTATTTGGAGAGGGTTCGCTCGACCGGTGATCGTTCAAAGACGAGACCATCGGTGAACCTGTCTTCTTTGGTCGCTATGCAGCAGAACAAAGCGATTTCAGAGGTCGAGATTTGTCCGATGATTATACGAACTGGCTTGGCTGACTGTTTTGGGGCCGACGCTTCGTACAAGCACCGGTTAATACCTCAAGTAGGCAATAGGTACTTGGCTATCGATCAATCGATCAGAAACAAAATAGCGAAGTTAGATACGACAAATGCCTAATATGTAACCTTGGTATCGTAGGATACGTGAATAGACAGCTACTTACTACCTGTTAGTACGTTGGTAATTATTTGAACAGGTAGTGCAATCTAGATAGATTACTAAAAATGCCAGCTACCTAAGCTAGGTATATCCTTACCATACTTACTTGAGCTATGGTGCGCGATGCCTACAAAGTTTTAGTGATGCGTAGTGGGTACAATTCTGTTCAGAGATCTGTTGGCGGATGCCTGTCAATTGCCTCCGTCCCTTCTACACTTAGGTACAAACAACATTAATATTAATACCATTTCGCTATCTAACAGACCACAAACCATGTAATACAGTGTGCGATCTCATCACATGTATATTTGCGCTAATGCAAGGCTGGAACTCTATTCGCCGACGAATTTGGCATATTTGAGAAAGTTTGTGTCCTCCAACAGTCTCCCAATCTCATCCACTCTGCCACTAATTATGACTTCTATATCTCCATTTGGTCTCCGGGGCAGCATGCAGCAGGCGCCGGTAAACTGGTTTCGAGGCATGCGAAAAATGTCAGGCTTCCCCAAACCAGGTCCAAAGTCAAGGTCGTAATAGGGCAGATCAGTCCAGCTTGTCGTCACAAAATTAATACCCATGAAATCCTTAAAAACGAATGTGAGATTTCCCACGTTTGGTATTGCCGCCGCAAGCGCATTTGCGTCGTTGATCAGATCTTGATCTGACTTCACGGCTTCGATCCTCTGGCGGATGGTCCTAGCGATAAGAGGAAGATTGTCTCTTTCCAGGATCGTAGACAGGGGCAATTGAGGCTGACAGCAGTAAATGGTGTTGTTGATGCGGGATGGTGCGAAACCACATCCGGGTATTCTACGACCGTCTAAAGCAACATTCATACTTGATAGAGGTTCATCTGAGTCTTCATTAAAACGGCCATTCGAAACCGAAATATCATGGTTAGGGAACCGTGCACGCACCAGGCTGGTCCATATGTGCGCTGAATAAGCGTCTTGAGTTGGGATCCAGCCCCTACTAGCCTGAGGAGTCGCAGCGGCTTTCAAAGCGGCAGCATCTTGGACAGAGCAAGAAAATAAACAGTTTCGCACTCCTGGTACTTCCCCTGGTGCACCTGGAATGCATGTGGGCAGCCTGGCCGTTGGAGGCGCCAGGTTGTCCTCAGAATGAAGTCCGAGAAGGTTCCAAAGCTCTGGGCGCGATTTAAGGTCCTCATAAAGCTTTTCCGACGATGCCGTACCTTGAATGATGAATCGATCCCCTGCAGTCTTGACCTTAGTTACCCATCTTTGACTGTGCGGACAGCTTCTAATCTCCGATGAGACTTCGGGCCAGCACAGCTGGGCCTAAGATTTCATTACCATAAAAGTGCCCTGAGCATCAAGGGCAGCGTGGGAAGCAGAGATGGCTAACAGACAACCCCCCCCCAAATCCAGTTGACCCGACCAGTTAGCACCTTTGTAGTATTTGCTGGTCCTCCAACGTAGGGTACGAGAAGTTCAGCATTCAATAGGCTTGGAGGCATCCCAGCCTTACACATGGAAGGATAGCTATATCCTCTAAATTCAGGAGACTCAGAAAGGTCCGCGACGTCGAGTTCGATACTGGGAAGGGGACTCGGAACCGTCAATTTCAGCGAACCCGGCTGCACATCAGGGCTGCTAACGCGCACGATATCTCCAGCGAGATAGGGCCGCCCTTGGAGTAAACTCGAATAACCATCTTGAAGAGTCTTCAGAGCATGTCCTCGGTGAGCCCGCTGAACTGGGAAGGCTAGTATAGTTGCATAGTATATGGGCGGCATAGTTTGGTCCAAAGGGCTCGACTGATATGAGATCGGTAACTCCATAACGTCGAGTTCTTGGCAGTCAGGAATATGGATATAAGGATGCAGTTTGGACAGAATTTGAAGCTGAAAATATCGCGTTGAGTAATTGAAGTCATGGTAAGTCCTAGCAGACAGTAGTTGAACAACGTAGTAGGGCCAGTGTATGGGGATCTACACTCCGTAGGTAAGCTTACGTAGTATCGCTCTATCATGTGTCAAGACTATGTGATTGAGATATTTGGGTATACGTACGAGAATAAATATCAATTGTGCGATACAGATTCTCTCTTCTCCTAAGCCAATCTAGTCTATCTATGAATGGTCTATATCGTTGGTCGTATGGCGTCTACATATGAACGAAATGCAACAAGTTGCGGGCACTGAGTAGCGGCGGCGTATATCTAGGAAGTGCCATTCTAGAAGCTTTCCCTGCGTACTCCTCACTATTTTAAATAAGCACGCATGACTCGAATAGTATACCCTTGAATCTTGATCCGTAAGTTATTTCATTATTGAATAAGAGGTGGACAGCGCCTCTAGACTTCGCTTGATGGACACTACCTATGTATCACGACGTGCTTAATTCGAGCTAGGCTTACCATCGTCGCTCAGTACTGCTCGCTGCTATTTCTCTAGTTGAAGAACTCATGTGATGGTAATCAATCTACTCAAAAGGGATATGATGTGCCTTAGACATATCAACAACGAATAACGAGCTATCATCGCCGACTATCTTGATGACGGCATTGACTGAGAGGGTGATGAAAAGAGTTCTGGAGAAAAGGGAACCTTGAAGAACTGTTTCCAGGCTCATCGGTCGCACTTAAACCATGACCGACTTATCACATGCGTCGGTCAACCTTGAGCTAACTTTTGCTATTGTCAATGGTTATATCAAGGCACTGGCCAGGATGCGGTTACAGGTATACGGAAAACTGTCTACTGGGTTATGGTCCTAACGATCGTTATCAGATCTATGTATACGATATAGGCGTCGTCGTCTACGCAATAGACGTTCAGTAGCACATCAGAGAAGCCTAACTATAGCTAAGGAATGATGCAGTCGGCATGTGATAATCGAAAAGCGGCCCGTAGTGCCAGGTAAACGCCCAATGCCGGCAGATATGCCAGAGAGATCTGAACAACGCTAGTTACGAAGGTAAGTCTCGTAGCCATTCCATGCAGTCAGATTCCCCTCATTTGATTGAGGGGCTGTCGGCCGTCATATAGGTAAAATCGAAAATCCACAAATCAGGTGTTGAGAGAAAAAAAGCAGCTGTTTTCAGATTTTACAGTGCATAAAGTCAGGATCAAATCAATAAGATGCTATATGTAAGGGTTTCTTGCCACCTGGTACGTGACTTGGTGCATCCTGTGCAGCTTCGAATGTCGAAAGTTATATCTAGTGTTCTGTTTGGAGAGCCAGTTATCTGCTGGCATTATCAATCGTGAGTCTTGGTTTGAGGATTGGGAGACCTGCGTCAAATACTTCTTGCTAGCCGTGATGATGTAACTCGTGTTGCCATAGTCGAGAGGTTATCTAGGGCGACTTTAGTTAGTAATGTGTAGTGGCACAGCTATTTAGAGGCTGTCCTAGTCATGATATATGGCGAACCACGACACAAGGCGAGGCTAGCCATATCAAGGTCACGGTCGTGAATATCTAGACATCAATTTGCCTCTGGTTGTTACGTGCGGCGTAACTACGATGTATTCAAGCTTATACGGAGGTACTTGTACTTGGAGCTGAAACGGATACGTGTTAGCGGACTTCCGTATGCGCATCTCAAGTCCTAGGAAGCGATCGGGCCTTGTTAAGTTTCGGCTCCGGCTGCGGAGAGACATGGCCGGGTTTCGCAATGCGGTGGAAGCGGCACTGTCTCCTACGATGCTACCGTATAATGTTGGTTTACGCCATGGCAAGAGTCCTCTTTTGAAAGTATCCCACAACGATATGTACTTGCGCGTGAAGCCTTTTCACTTACGGCAATGACGTATATGAAGGCGACGAGGGGTAGGGACGCGGCCACTACCGCCATCTGGCGCAGCGATCAAATAATGAGATCGAATCCGTCACGAGATGCGAGCTTTGGGAGGATCGCGGGCCACCAATACATGGGTCAACAGCGACCGGAAGGGTGAAGCAAGTGTTGAAGCAGCTATCATTAATGTCGTTTCTACTATATATCATTCAGAATATACCGCTACGCTTTATATGCAATGCCGGCTAATTTGACCAACTTTCTGTTCTATGGGTGAGGAACTTCTGCCGAGATGAGAACGTCGTGTCCCGAAATCCAGCCGTATCAATACGCCTGCGTTCTGGTGTCATGGGTGTTAGAGGAGTCGTAACCGGGGACGAGCCAACAGTTGAGTATGTCCGAGTGTGGCTGCCACTGGTAGAGTGTGAGCGCACGCTAGAGGACGATGGTGAGATGACCGATCCGTCGAAAGACAGTGAGTGAGGCCTAGTATACAACGGTCCGCAGGGTTCAATCTCTATGGACTCTACGACGGGGAGGAGAATATACAGTTAGCTAGAGTTCTCAGGTTCAGATATCCAGAGTTCGTTAGATCGCGATGCTGGTGGGACCTAAATGCTGGATAAGACATAGAAGCGGAAAGCGTTTTCTTACATACCAATGTGTGACCATGACAAGCTGGGTGGTGGCTCAGCAAGATGCTCTTCGAGAGACTTCTGAGTCCTGTAGCAATAATCCGTCAGTCAATTGTTCTATTAGCAGACTGGGTGAACTGCATCAGTGCGCCTTGGCTGCTTCTGGGAATAACTTACTCATCAAGCTTGGCTTCCAATTTCTTGAGCTTAGACTCCCATGTCCGCGACAAGCCTTTAAATTTCTCGGAGTCAGGTAGCACTGGTACACATATAGTTAGCATCAGCTACTACGTCTAGGCGCACTGTTGCCACGCGCATTGAAAGCAGTGACAGGCGCACGAGTCGCGGAAAGCGGAGTGTTGAGAAGATGCAGCTTACTTTTCACCTGTCTTTGCAGCTTCTCAATAACCGAGCTTCCGCGATTTACATCATGCGACATTAGTGTAACTTGACCATCCGTCGTGTTCAAGTTATCCTCTGCAGCTTCGAGACGTTGGCTCAGAGCCTTGACTCGGCTGTCGATGACCCGTACGCTATCATCCATGGCTTCGATCCTTTGCGACGAGGCCCTGGCTTTGGCATCGACGTTTTTGACGCTCTCCTCCACGTTGTCAAGTCGTTGGCTCAGTGTCCGTTGAGCAATGCTGTTCGCTTCTTGGTCGAGGTGCTTCGCGTCAATCGTTTGCACATAGCTCTCAAAAACTTCCATGCGCCCGCTTAGAGCGCGGTGAACGTCGTTAAGCGCTTCTTGATCCAGCTTTATCCGAACTTCAAGCGTCTCAACTCGTTTGTTGAAGCTCTTGCGGACATGCTCCTCAATCCCCTCCGATTGTTCATTCAACACTTGCTTGAAGCGCTCCTCGAGAGCCTCGGCCTGTTGCTTCAAAGCTTGATCGTGTTGTTTCTGCAGGGCCTCTATCTTCTGCGCGAAGTCTTTCTTAATAGCCCTGATGGCCTCCTCTTGGTCGGCTGAGGGTGGTGAGGCGACAGGACGCCACTTCCGCAGGCCCACCCATAGCCAAAGCAACAAAGATCCAAGAACGATGGCGCCGATAGTAATTTGATCATTCGGGTTCTCCAAGACTGCTCTCCAATGAGCCGCTCCTCCAAGAAGTTTACTCTGAGAGACGACGGTTTCCGGAACCACACTCTCAGCGATTACATTTTGCGGGCTAATAACCTCAGGAGGGGCTATTATCTCCCTCTCCGGGAGGGTTTCCTCAGGAATGACGCTCTCGGGAGGCGCATTCTCAGACTCTTGACTCTCGGGAAGTGACGCGTCGAGCTCAGAATGCGACGCGACTTGCTGGCGAGGTTCAATCTCCGGAGACGACCCGAATAGCAGGCTGTTCCAGTCTACAAACGCCGGCATCCCGTGACCCCCGCGAGACAGTTCCTGAAGTGAAGCGTGTTAAACGCAAAGCTGAAGCAAGACAAACAAACAAAAGAAACAATTGAACAAAATTTAGGACATGCCCCACCGTCTCGAGAATTTGGCCGCTTGAAGAGATGTTGCCGGACTTATCGGTCGCATCCAATAGGCAAAGTCAAATCGCTCACTGAGACTCATTGGCACACCAGCGCAAGACGTGGCTGGGGCGCCGCGCTGGGGCCCCCTTCTTTCCCTTTTTAGCAACAATTTGTTTACTAGGATGCTCCCGAGGCAGATGAACCATTGATATGAGCCCAGTTTTTACCCGAAAGGGCATCGCAGCGTAACGCTTTTGTCCAAATCTTGACCCACACAAGCTCTTGCTCGCCAAGCTCTCGATCCTGACCGCTTCTCCCTGGCGGCCTTATTCTGTTTTAGCGCATGTACACGTGTAGATGGCATCCTGCTAGTGTCGGTGTGCGTGTTGGCAAGCAGACCAAGATGCAACAAAATGCAGGTCATCACCTTTACAATCACCGTGTTCATCGAGATTTTCAAGATTTGACCAGTGAGAAGAGCTCACACCGCTTGGAGTCCCGCTGAAGCAGATCATTGTGCGTTTCCCATAGCGCTTACCTACGCCGCTATGTATGCTGCGCTAATGTGCCGTAAAGGGGACTTTCACTTAATCGCCACATCTCAAGCCATACCGATTCGCAACGAATGAGCACATTTTGCGGGTGTTGTATCAACTCTCTGATTCTTTCCCTCTATATAAGGTGTCTAGTAGCTTTGTAATTGTTGATGCCTATAATGGAGGTATAATACCAGTACCAATACAATGGTAAGCTGCAGGGGCTGACTCTTAATTGAGGTATAACGAACTCGTGTTCGGGTATAATACAGACGATTTCGATTAAGAATAGCCCTTATGAAATGATTCCACTTGTAGCTAAACTAGAGAAGTGCGTTAGTATTACATAATATGTCAAGGCGGGGGGATTTTAAGATAATCTAAACTGTGTCCCTACAATCAGTTCTTAAGACGTTCGTACAAATCTCTGTCTACGTCACAACACTGGTAGGTGAAACTCGACGTACCGGTTTTCTCCTCCTTCGCAAAGGCTATATGCCATATTATCCTCGAGTTTGAGTCTAGGACCTGTGGAGTGATTGCAATTTAGAGACAGCGCTTCATTATCAGGTAGCAGATGGCATCTCTTGAGGCTTTCGCTCGTGCTCGTAGCGCATATGTTATTGGGTTTTCGTGACACCGATATATCGTTGGGGTATGTGAAAGGCTAGTGACCCGGATTAAACATGCTGGTCTGTCCACATGTCAAAAGGTCCAATGCCGAATCCAGTAACGTGATGTTAAGTATTCTGAACGAAACAAAGATTCCACATTTACGACTATTCATTCATCGTCGTCACTGGAGGGAGGAGGTTTCCTTGGCCAATCGCGCGCAACGTCAATTCGGTCTTTGGGCCACCACCACTCGCAGAATATAAATAGCAAGTAGTCAATGACAACACAAAGGCAAAACAGCTTGCCGGCCCACACACCGCACCCGTAGTATCGTTTTAGGCGGTCAATGAGAGCGAAATTACGCACTCTCGTAGCACTCCAATGAGAAGCGTGGCCTATGTCCGCGCCATAGAACTCATCCTCGCTGATGTCACCTGATATGCCTCTATACACGCGTTCGGTTCGTTTGGCTACGTTCGTCCAAGAGTACATAGCCTTCACTTGTTCGTGAAATCTTTCAGTGCGAACCTTATTCGCACGGAGAGCTGCAATCGCTCTGCCTGTGGCCGCCACGAGATCGTTCTCTTCGGGCTTTGCGAAGACGGTCATATGTGAAGGTAATACTTCAGGAATGCCACCAACAGCTGTGCAAACAACATACAGGCCGCAACTTGCAGCTTCAACTATCACAGTGCCAAAGGCCTCTGTCAAGCTTGGGTGAAGATAGATATGACCCCTGACCATGATCTCTCGCACATTTTCGTGTCGCACAGATCCTAGCATTTCGACCTTGTCCTGTAGGACATTTTGCTCGATCATCTGTTGCAGGTCAATAGCTTTGGGTCCCGAACCAGCAATTATAAAACGGGTATTCGGATGGTTTTCGAGGACACGGGGGATGGCTGCAGTGAGGAGATCGGTGCCTTTGTTGTAGAAAAGACGGCTGACCACCACAATGGTAATGGTGTCGTTGGGTCCGAGAGGATGAGCTGGCAAGGGATGTTGGGCGAATGGTAGGCTGCTTGGCTCAGGACGTGGCAATGGCTTAAAGTCCTCGGACACGAGAGCATTGGGGATGACGGAGACCATCAAAGGGTCGAGAGCGGCCCTTAGAACAGTGTTCTCCTTACTTTATGCGAAGTTAGCACCTTCAGCTCAACAGAATGCAGAGATCATAAGACGAGAGCATTAAAAAAAGCAAAAGGAAAAGAAAAAGAGAAGTCAAGAAGTTTACTGACCCTGTGTGGCTAACGCAGATGACATGGTCAACATCACTCAAAGTAAACTTGAGCAACTTATTGGTAAGGATGCTGCCGGCATCTGCGAAGCCAACGAGAGAATGATCCGTGAAGACAGTGC
The DNA here is from genome assembly GCA_022578865.1 of Xylaria sp. FL0043. Taxonomy (NCBI): domain Eukaryota; kingdom Fungi; phylum Ascomycota; class Sordariomycetes; order Xylariales; family Xylariaceae; genus Xylaria; species Xylaria sp. FL0043. Next base: position 384,399 of record MU397266.1, read on the forward strand.
GTAGGCCCATGGTTCTGCCATGGAGGATTGCCTCTTGACACAAAGTGCTCATTGTAGCGTGGCCGTGTACAATCTCGATCCGCTCCCGAATCATAATGTTGCGGAAGAGAGGGAAGAAGGAGAAGACGGTTGGGAAGGTCGACGAGCGGTAGATAATGGCGAAGGGAACATGGAAGACCTTGACACCGTTCGTCAAGTATCGAATGCCCTTCCGGTCCTCATACGCATGGGTGATGACAATGACTTTGTGACCTCGATCAATCAGCTTTGTCGCGAGTTGGTAGATGTGGCTCTCAACTCCTCCGGGCTGAGGGTAGAAGAAATCGCACACCATGGCGATATTATATGTTCGGCGCGGCATCGTAGCGGCTAGAGATGGCGACGATAAGCGACGGTAGGGGAATATTAACGTTGTAATTCGAAAACTATGCCAGTATAAAGCGCTATCGCCATATACATGAGACGAGGATCTTCGATTCGTTGCGAACAGCGAGACTCGGATGTAGCGAATGGGCGTCTTGCGCAGACGAAAACTTAAGGGATCGGAAAGTTTAATGCGACTTGTGGGTTACGAAACCGGTTTCTACGAGGGCAATTGCCTCGCTCATAGCCATGTTGCCTATCTTCGGAATGCGCAATGAGAGCCAGCTCTCCCCGCCAGCGGCAGAGCATGAAAGGACAACAAAAAGATGTTGATGGTATTATTTGGTATTTGGACGAATGTTGCGACGGCAGGCTACCTAGTAGTATGGTAGGTACCGCTGGATAAGGTATTACCACTTACTGCCCAGGTGATCTGCCCTGACGCAAGGTACTGAAGATGGTGGAGGGTCGAGGGTGGGCAAAGAGAGTGGGGTGTGGTAGGCCTAGGTATCCACTTCGTACAAGTCAGATAAGATAGAGATACTCCGTACAGGCTAGTACCTTAGGTAACAGTACCTCTACGATAACAAAGGCGGTCAATTTTCTGTGATGGCAGAATCCGGTGCTCATCTTGGAAGAATCCATTTTGGGATGAGTAAAGTCTCATCGTAACAGAGGCTACTGACCGTTCCGGGCTGTAAAAGTCTGTAACACAACCCCAGCAGCTTTTAGAATGTACTCCCGCTATGTACCGCCACCCAAGGGCGATGTAAATTTCTCGAAAACAGAGACGGTCGCTTCTTCACAACCACCTCAGGTGCCCTCAAAACCACAGCCGACGGCCTACGCGCGGTATGTCCCACCGTCAAGATCAAGTCAGCCAAAGCCACAGCATGCTGCAAACCCGCAACATGTTAGGTTTGACGGCGATGAGGAAGTTGATCGGGGACAACCGCCCGCCAAAAGGGTTAAAGTAGTACAAGATGAAGCTGCTTTTCAATCTTCAGACCAGGAAAGAGTTAAGAAGTCTAAAAAGAAAAAGCGCAAAACCGTACAGTTAGATGGTCCAGCCGATGATACAGAGGCAATCAATGGGATTGCAGTTGAAGAATTGGAAGCACAAGTTGAGGACCAACGAGGCAAAGCCAATGGTGTAGAGCATACCGAAATGCAAGAAGCATTAGAGGATGCAACGCTACAAGCACGAGACTCGTCTCCGCCGTCGGAGAAGCCCACGATAGAAGAAGTTGGAAAGCGAAAAGAAAAGAAGAAGAAAAAGAAGAAAATCGAAGATGCTCCAGAGCTATCGGAGCAGACCGAGGACAATACGCCCCTTCGCTTTAAAACTATCCTGGAGAAGAAAGCAAAGTCCATACAGAAAACCCCTGGGCCCGAACAGGGCGGTACAGTTATGGATGAGGCCCCCCTTATACATGGATATCATGCGTCCCAGCAAAATAAACCTGAGATTGAGCTGCATGGACTGGAGTCGATTCCTCAGCCACAACCGGTGGCACTAGACACGAGCACACCTGCTTATGAAACACTACCACCCTGGTTAGCATTACCAATTCGAGTCTCCCAGAGCGCTTCGGCGCCGTTCACCGATTTTGGTCTAACTCCTGAGTTGGGTATTACTCCTGAAATCGCGGAACGACTAGCCTCGAAAGGTTACAAGCAGGCATTCGCAATACAGACAGGTGTCATACCGCTTCTTCTTCCTAGCAACTGCAAAAAGATGCAAGGCGATGTCCTGGTGTCCGCCGCAACCGGCTCAGGCAAGACGCTTGCCTACACTTTACCTATGATTCGAGACATCAGTCATAGTAGCAGGTACACTACGAGGTTGCGAGCGTTGATAGTGGTCCCCACGCGTGAGCTGGTGCGGCAGGTGCATCAAGTTTGTGAAGATTCTGCTGGAGTTTTTGCTCTTGATGGAGCAAGGCGGCGCCCTAGAGTCGCAATGGCAATGGGAAGTCAATCTTTCGAGCAAGAGCAAACGTCCCTCCTTGAAAGGGAAGAACTATACGACCCTGAAGCATACCAGCGGAAGCTGAAGCGCTTAGCCCGTTTAAGAGGACTGGACCAAGACAATGATGCTAATGACGACTCTGGTTACAATACCGAAGACGAGGAGAGAGATGCAATTCGTAAGAGAGAGGACAAGATACCGACATTGCCCGATCATATTATTATGTATAAATCGAAAGCGGATATTCTTATTTGTACGCCTGGGAGACTCGTTGAGCACATCAAGTTTACACCCGGCTTTTGCTTAGATTTTGTTCGGTGGCTCGTTGTCGATGAAGCTGATAAGTTACTGGGCCAGAACTTCCAGCAGTGGTTAGACATCGTCATTCCCCGACTTCAAAGCCATGGTCAATTAGGTGCTCGTAACCACAAGCAGTCAAATCTATCTGGTGTACGGAAGGTCATTCTCAGCGCTACAATGACCCGCGACATTGATCAATTAGAAGGGCTCAAACTTCGTCGGCCAAGACTCGTGGTACTGGAAGGTTCTAAGCGCCAGGACTTCGACACAGATAACGCTCATCAGCCGGAGCATGTATTACCTGGGCTGTTAGAAGAAGCCGCTCTCAAAGTTAGCGATCCTAACCTGAAACCCTTATTCCTCATCGACTTGCTTCGGAGCCATTACGTCTTAAATAATGCCAGGAATGCCGGTAATGTCGATAAAGTCGCCCTGAATGACGACGACGAGACTTCTTCGTCTGGGTCAGATTCAGAGATGGATTCGAGCTCAGATTCGGATTCTGAGGTGGAAGCTGCTGGCGCGAGGCAATCCAACACGACCTTCGAAGACCCTTCGAAAGCCCGTAACAGTCCTGCCGTCTTGATATTTACCAAGTCCAACGAGACAACTCTGCGCCTATCGCGCCTGCTGGCATTGCTGGCGCCGACATTGCAGCCCTTAATTGGCACCCTAACTTCAACTACTCCTTATACCACCCGCCGTGACACTCTGCGATCATTCAATGCTGGGAAACTCCGGATCATTGTCGCGTCCGACCTCGTGGCCCGTGGTATCGACCTACCTTCGCTTGATCATGTAATCAACTATGACATGCCATCAAGCATAGCTTCATATGTACACCGAGTAGGGCGGACGGCGCGAGCTGGAAACACAGGGAAAGCTTGGACGCTCTTCACGAACCCAGAAGCAAGATGGTTCTGGAACGAAGTGGCAAGCGAGAAGGTAATACAACGAAGCAAACCTGTCCAACGCATTAGGATCACAGAAGAGAAGGAGGCAGCTTTTGATGATAAAGTAGCTGCGTACTCGGCGGCCTTGGAAAAGCTTGGCCAGGAAGCTGGACAATCACGTCAAAAGGCATGAGAGGAGAAGCAGTTGACTTTGTATATACGGAATGATATAATAGGCAAAAGCGCTGCTTAATAAGAGGCTGCGTTGTGTTCACGCTTCATCAATGATGTCGTTTTGCGCCTAGTATTAGCCTCTCAAGGCTGGCGCTATGCCGAGGGTTGGTTAGCCCCTTTACCCATGCCGTAAAGCGCACATGTGGGTGCCTGCGTGTAGTCACGGTTTTGAAAACTGCCAAGTCATTTTCTCTACCTTTGAATCATAATTCTTAAAGAGTATTATGTTCATGATATCGAAGTCCCTACGGCAATTCCCATTCTCGTGACGGATGTCATCTTAATCATTGGCCATAGCAGAAAAGGGGAGACCCAATAAAGATATATCGGTACCTAAGTGAGGAGAGGGGAGAACTACCCAATCGAGTACCTACGTAAGCCGAAGGTTGCTTCGTACGGGACAGGCACCTTTTACACTTACAGATCAACTCTTCATACATGCATATTAACTATTTTATTTAAGCCAACAAAGCGCCTTCATTTGTCATTGTTTTTTAGTCTACGTAGGCAATGTCACTACTCCGAGACGGGTCAGTCTTGAGAAGGATTCCTCGTCTAAGCAACAATAGACCGAGAGACGATGACTCAGGCGAGGATTCGCTAAGCCGCGAGGTAGCGCCCATTGAAGACATCACACAGGTCGTCGAAGGGCTCAACACTGCCATCACGTTCACATTCAAGGCCGTCGAAGGAGAGAAGTTGCAGCCTTCTTCTCCCTCTAATAATGGATGCTTGATGCTGTGTGCTGAAGACAATAGAGTTAATCAAAGGGTACAGACTACCTCGGACACTGTGTGAATACTAGGTATCATTGCCAACTTGTTCTCTGGATAGTTTCTGATGCGAGGGAGCCAGGTACTCGATAAAATGCTCAGCAAGTTTGGACAAGATTATGTACTAGCGGAAAACGGGGAGCAAGTCGTTGACATATATAAGTCGAGCCCAGAGCGTTTTCCTTGTATCTTAATGGGTGAGTGATCTCACCCTCTCAATACCTTGCCTATCCGTTCCCACCGTTCAGAAACGTATTGTCGGGCATACGAACTAAGAGGACGAAATTGCAATCAAGATCTTGCCATGCCCGTCACGGATGGGCTACAGGCCACTAAACTCATCCGCGCTTTCGAGGCTAGCCGGCCGGGCCATCGTCGCGCTTTCATAGTCGGACTGACGGTGCACAGCAGCTATCGTCTAGAAACATCTCTCTTTTCGGCTCAGGGGTTCGATCTCATGTTCAACAAACCGTACAGGATGGGCGAGCTTTATGACATGTTCCTCGGCGGCCCTCAGACAAATGTTCTCATGTTGTACGGCAGCCTAACGGAGGAGGAGAAGAGCGTGTACCCGCGGCAGCCGGAAGAGGAGGTGAAACTCGGAGACGACCCGAGGTCTAACGCTATTAAAGACGAGCTCAAGCGGCGGGCTGAGTCCGACTGCGCTCCTGACCTTTTTACTACGATCATCGTGAAAGTGGTTGAGGCTGGTAAAGGCGAGCAGAGCCCGAGATTAGAGAATTGACTGTAGGAGGCATATAAACTGAGTCTCATTTCTAAACACAGAAAAACTGTCTGTATGCACCTACCCTACGCTCTAGTTTGGTCTGATGTCTTTTTGCACTTACCTACATGCAGGAACTAGGTAGGTGCTAGTATCCAGATTAACTGGCATCGAGGATTTGCCCGAGTTCAAACTTAGTACTGGCAAGGGCATACCTCTACAATAACTTTAACCTACCTGCCAAGAACATCATAATGATAACAGCCACGAGTCACCTAAGTACCTAGTTTTACTAAGTTTTGACTCGTAGTAGGTGCTCAAGGGGTGCTGTATTCAGCCAATGCTGCATTTGTAGCATCAAATGATATCACGCTAACCTTTGTTGGATAAGTACCTAGCGCAAACTAAGTACTCATGTATCTATTGGAAGGTGCGTGCTTAAGAGGTACCTACCTGCCCACCTGAATTAGCTGTATAGGTAGGTACAGTACTTAGTGGGCCATTGGTGCTAATGTACCACACGGTCGGGTGTATGTCATTTCGCAGAAATTCTTTGCGCCAGTCTCAGTCTTAGCATCCATCCAGCTTGTTCAGCACAGGAACCCACAAACAAACTCGCGATGTCAGACAGGGCGGCGCTGTTATCTGCCTACTCTATCCCGTGTGTTTTCGACGCCAGCCGACACGTCTACCCGTTCTAGTCACTCCTTGCGATATCATTTTATTAAACACTTCCCGGGGCTTCCGCCGGCTTATCGTGCGCGACGTGGGCTGTGGGCTGTGTGCTGGGTTGTATGTATGCTGGGCTGGGTGCGGGCACATGCCACCAAACATCCACATCCACTCTTCCTGGTAGTATTACCTCATCACGGCGAACACCACCACCACTGCCACCATTTGCGGCCGGTGCTTCCAGCGCTCCTAGACACTTTGGCAGCAGCAGCACAATGCGGCGGAGCCTCTCTCTGCTGCACCCACGCCGTCTTTCAACCTGGATTCGATAGCGCTCCTCGCTTCCCTCCTCGCTAAGCCTTTCGCATCCGTCACCTGTGAGCCGAGGAGGGATAGCCATCTCTTCCTCCCCTCTGCCCTGTGGCCCCTACGATTCCACGAGCTGCGACGCATCTTCACCGGCACCGTCACTGCCCCCGTTCTGCCGCCCTATCCTTTCCCCATGTCTTCTCGCGCCCGCCGGACAGTGCCCGCAACGCCCCGCGTCATTTCTCCGAGCCCAACTCCCTCCGACCAAGATGGCAGTGGCAGCGGCAGCAGTGGTTATTATGGCCCCGTGACGCGGTCTGCCACCCGGCGCCGCCAGACGGGCGGCGTGGCACCGCAGCTTCCCATACAGGAGTCCCTTGACGAGGAGTCAGACCCGGAGCTTCGGAGAGCCAGGACCCGGTCGCGGAGCCCCATCAAGGCACGCAAGATCCAAAGCCTCGCCAGCGCTAAACCGGATACCAAGCCTAGCTCGAGCTCGGCCAGCGATGCCGCGAGTCTTGCGAATGGCGCGACGAAGTCCTCTGATGGCCTCTTGGCTCCGCCGTCTCTCGCGACCGGCTCATCCACTGGCTGGAATTGGCGTGACTTCAGCCGTAGTCCCAGTCCTCTTGGGCTCATTCCGATTCATCGTCATTTCCAAACTTTGATCCATAAACACGAGGTGCCGAGGAAAGCCCTACATGTCTCAATAGGGTTCTTCGTGTACTGGCTTTACGTCACGGGCACGCAGACCTCCTCAGTGCCCCCGTACCTAATGGCTGCTCTGGTACCCATCGCAACCGTTGACTTTCTGCGCCATAAGTACGCATCGCTAAATCGCTTCTATGTGAAGTATCTCGGTGCCCTGATGCGCGAAACGGAATACGCGGGCTGGAACGGCGTCATATTCTATCTTTTAGGAGCCTGGATAGTCTTGCGTTTCTTTCCCAAAGACGTTTCAGTTGTCTCGGTCATGCTTTTGAGCTGGTGTGACACGGCTGCTAGCACCTTTGGCCGGCTGTATGGACGATACACACCCAGGCTTCGTCGTGGGAAGTCCTTGGCAGGATCTCTTGCCGCCTTTCTCGTGGGAGTCATAACAGCCGGCTGGTTTTGGGGGATTTTGGCGCCCCGAACTGGCCCCTTTCCGGGCGATGACCAACATCCATTCATGTTCCAGGGTGTATTACGGATGCCTACGGTAATAACGAATCTGCTTGGGCTCAGCAAACCCGCAGTCTTGAGAGGAACTGCTGCGATTGGTGTCATGAGTATATGGTCAGGATTGGTGGCAGCTGGAAGCGAGGTAATTGATATGTTCGGATGGGACGATAACTTGACGATACCAGTACTCAGCGGCCTAGGCATATGGGGTTTCTTAAAACTTTTCGGCTAGAAGGCATAACGGACTAGAGTGTGACTGCTTTCACAGGGCATTAAGTCACTAGGCGATTGGACCAGCAACCTATCGCTTGATAGATGGCTCAGGAGTTTTAGACACGGCGACCTGATACAGACACATTCAACTACATGACTAACAGATTGCATGTGTTACCGGTCCTAGACCTGACATAGATTGGCATTCTTGGAGAAGCATGAGCAAACCTCCAATCAGGACCCAACCTACCCGGAGAGCCCGCAACCCTGCAGCAGGTGAGATGTGAAGATTCATTACGTGTCGTTGAATCGCACCGGCTTGCCACAAGCGTGGCTGAACGATACCAATACAAGTGAACAGAATAAGTCTCGTACTCGGAGGCCTAGAGCACGTTAGTAGTCGCGAATTACACAGCATAAGCGGCCTGTCGTTCTAGCCTGACTTGACTAGGGACTACAGTACAACAGCCGGGACGGATTGCCACTTGCTATAAACGGGAAAGTCAGGAATCCATCTCCCTGCATACGCATTTCGTCTAGGCGTTATGAACAACAGAAAACCTGGGAACACCGGTTACCGGTTGCATCCGCCACGTCCACCGCAAACCACCCCGGGTTCTCTCTAAGCCGGCTCGGTTCTACTTGTTGTCCTATGGGAAGACGCCCCATCATCAAGTTCAGTTTACTGCATGCAAGACGGTTTGGCCTTCCGAGGTTATTTGACTTCCATACGGTCAGCACCCTTCCTTGTGCCGCCACTCCGCCTCCCGGCTTTCCCTGGCCCTCTCAAGTTCATCTGCCGTGGTACTGGCTTCTAACCCCTATCACCGATCCGTTAGGAATCTACAGCTCTGCCTTATGCATAAGTGCCTCTTATCAAATTGATCATTGCCACTACAACAATATCCATCCCGAGTCGAAGCGTCTAGATCATATATCTGTCCGTCAAGATCTTTGTGAAAGCCCGTTTCAGTGTCCCGTGAAGAATGTTTGGGTTTAGGATTCTTCTCACAAAATTCTTTTACATAACACATCCATTAGCCACGATTCTAGGAGAGCTAGAGGCTCATGTACCGAGGACGCCGTTGGTACATAGGCAAGAGCCTACTGCAAATTACCCCATAGTCTACTCGTCACGTTATCGAACGGACCCAATTTGCTGGGTTGCTTGATGTGACGCTCCTCTTCTTTGCCAGACTGCAAGTCATCATTCTCCACCACACCATTTAGAGTGCCTTTTTGCGATATTGTAGGCGATCTAGACATGGTCAAGATCTGACTTATGCATCGGTCTGTTTTCTCGGTGTAGCCAGGTTGTCCGTTTTGCTAGAATGCTGGCCATTGGTACAACCTTGAGCCTCCTCTATCCTTGTCGGTTGTGGCCCGGGTTCTTTGAGATGAGACTGTAATTGTCAGCAACCCAAGGAAGCACGCCAGTACGATGTATACCCACCACCAGCAACACCAACATGCCAGACCTGTATCAAGAGCAGGCTACAACAAACTAGCGGTCGACACGTTCAGTGGCGCCTTACTAAACTAATGGGTACCCTGTCGACCAAATCGATGTTGCCCGTTTGCACTTGGCTGGAATGTGTACGTGCTCGGAACGAGCTTTTTAATATAAGTTGACTGTTTCGTGATGTCAGCACTACGAAGACCTTCAATCCGGCTCAAATACCCTGCCACGTCAATATTTTGACACCGGCCAGTTCTGGTGACCTTGCGAGTCTCCGGCCCAGTTGTCCGGCCTGCAGTTCTCCTTGATTGTGACCAAATGTGGACTAGACGAGAACGATTGATGCTGTCGCGGCCAATCAGGTTTGAGCTACCCGAGGAGGAAAAATAACACACACACACACACAAAAAAAAAAAAAGTAGGTGTACCTACATAGACACGTCAAAGACGCCGCAACCAGCGCACCTGTTATGTAATTGCTCGTGGTACCTATGCGACTCCAACACGACCAAGATGCGTACTACTCTATTGAGGTCGTGAGGCGTCCGGATACCGAGAAAGGCCCCGCGAAGAGAGTACAACCCCCCAAGTTCCGGTGTGATAAATCTTGTGGCCATTGGTGACAAGCACGCTTCGCGCGTAAGGCTCGCGTACAATTGACAAACACATGATCCCGAATCTCTGGGCCGTTCAGACGACCGCCGTGCAACCTGCGTGATAATTCCATGGGAATTCTTGAGTGGTGGGGTAGCCGGCTTACCTATTCTCAAGACATCATGGGAGGAGGGGCTAAACAAATAATAGTACCGAATTGAGCGGGGGATCAAAGCAGAGTCCACGAACGACGCGACTGAGTTTAACTCACTCACTATTTTATTTTGATTTATCCTATTTTTTTCCTTCGCATTATTCTTTTCCCCAGTCTGTTTGTCCCTCTCGTACAGGTTCGCAGATCTACACTGGCGTAACTGGTCTATACTCTTTTAGTGTGGAAATTTTCCCAATTCTCGACCAATCACAAAATTGCCCGGATGGCATTGTTGGAATTTCCACATGCTCGACGCAGTCAGAGCACGATCTTTCATCCCTGCCGGGTCATGGGATGTTCACATCTCAAGAGCGTCTCTATTAGGTAAAGAGACATCCTGCTTATCTATATCGAGGCTGCCTGCCTGGGTAATCGACGGGGGTGGCATCTGTGCAGAAAGGCAATTCCGAATTCCTCACTAATACGTCCAGTTGGCTGGCCCCAGGCCTGACAACACATCATGGCACCAAAACGCCCAACATGCTGCACCTCTGCCTGACCTGACCAGTAACCGGCGGCGTTGGCCTTCAGGATACCCATTCTGACGTCTCATGGCTTAATTGCCTCCTTACTCTTCCCACTTCCGCCCTCGACGCACCTCCAACGGGCTCTCGGCCTATTCTGTCATAGCACGGAGAGCAGAGCCCATTTAATCCTCACACCCCCCCTCCTTTAAGTCGCGGTATCAGAAACCTGCCGCTGCTTTTGCGTACGTACTTGTAGCTTTTAGCGTCAGCGCGCTTGTTGCGCATCGCCGGGTCCCCTCCACGTTCGATGAGACATATGAGTGGATGACCCCGGGGCGGTGGAATCCTGATATAGTCGGTATCAAGCTACTTGTCCTTCGCCGGTTCTTTAACCCACCTCTACTCCTTTAAACATAAAACCAGCTTGTGGGTACTGATTCCATAGCAAATCCCGACATTGCCCAAAGTCGTCCTCATGTTTGACCAGGTACGACGTGGTGATCATTTGAAAGCCATTGCTATCGTTCTAGTATAGCAACCCTGTCTGTGTTGCTGTTGGTTTAACCTCGTAGTCCCCCGTCCCCCCTCCCGGAAGTACCTAAGGCATATGTGAGCCGGAGATTCTTCTCATGGTCAGCTCGCACTCTACTTATCGAAGTGTTCATCCACCTTCCCGAGCATGTTCCATTCGCCCACCTTCTCATCAGATACCCACCGGAGACTCCGTACTTGAGATGTCGTATATACTTTAACATACGAATTAGCACCCGTATCCAGTTCCCTATCTAACACGCACCCCGATCGTCGTTTCACGACCCTTGAGTGCTAATGCAGGCTTCCTCCAAGGATACATGTGTTGCTGATAGTTGTACACCCCCTCCAATATAGGCAAGTTCTGCCTACTGTACATATCCATGTCCACCAAAAACGCCCAAGGCAGAACATGACGTTGGCCAGTTCATATGAGCCTGTGAACTACTTGTCGACAACGGAACAAGCGCATCAAATTGTACAGGAACTCGGCCTAATTTTCACACCTGCCTAGTCAGATAGGTATATACTTGTCTTGTTCAGTCGAGTAAAACAACACCATCTCCACCACCAGTACTATAGCGAGCACAGCTTTAGAATTTTATCTTCCGTGCGGGCCCCTTGAGTACGAAAGCAGTGTACAACGGATAGTATTCCCACGTGCCACCCCACAACCAGGCATACAAGACAGCATGGGGGATGAAAGTTAATATCGAGGAGGTGTGTCAGAAGGTACACACCCATACTTTCACATGAAGTACACTTATACATATACGACCCCCCAAACGAAAATATCATTGCCAAGAATAGTAGTATATGGAACTTCACGTACGAACCTAGGACAACCTAGGGTATTCCGAACCAAACCGCTATTTTTCATGGATTAGTTCGTTGCTCAACGTTTATTCCTTGCTAATATTACATTTCTTTCCTCTCCGGGACCACACACTCCTTTCCCTTCTTGTCTCCCCTCGGTTATCATATGCCTGGGACCCGAGTACGCGGTACAAAGCATCCATGTAAATGTGCCTACTGCGCAAAGATCCCGTTTTTCATCGTTTCCCTCTCTCGGTCCTCCGTTTGCCGGTTCCGGTAGGTTTGTCACCCCCATGACCATGTATGTATGTATGTAGCATGTACCCTAAGATCGCTTTTTGCAACTACTTCGTCGTAGAGCGTATGTGTACGTACATATCGATCAACCTATAGCGTTTCTTCATCTCTTACAGTAGAGCAACTTTTTTTCGCCTCCCCCCCTTCCCCCATATGGGTCTACAACGTATCGATCAGTTCTCATCACACGTTGCCCCTTTTCTCTATCTACTTGCTCAGTTTGTACCAGGTCATGGAACAGGGTATAGACGAGCGAACGCTCAAGCAAGCTAAAGGGGTGCCGGGATGTTCTAGAGCAAGCATAGCACAGGTATCGGCTGCGTCCTATCCTATCTCTGTTACATATACTACATCCCCGTCTTCACGCCCCCATGTCGTTCCCAGATCGGACGAATAGGAGGTCGCGAAGACGGGCGACCTACTTTATGTCGTCGTCAAGGTAGGGTAGAGTAGAGTAGTTAGGTCAGTCAGTAGGTAGCAGGTAGGTGCTTCCTTCGCCTCCTGCCCTTCAAGAAACGGCAATTCGAAGTCGACGGTGCTCGTCGAAAAAGTATAAAAGGATGAGTTCTCGACGGGTTGGAATGATTTCTTTCTTCCTTCTTCTTCATCACCTTCTTCCTCATCCAAGCATCTCAGAACCTCCTTGATATCCTCTCTGAATCATATCGTGAGAAGCCTCCCTCAAACTTGAGTCTCAGTCAAGTTCCAGTCCAACACCCAAGACATACATACACATACACATACACACACGCACATACACACAAAGACTCTAAGTCTTACACCTCATACACATTGCTATTACCTTTCTACCTAGTACACATTACTAGTCTACCTTAGTCCACGCTCGTCCAAACTCAAAGCTCCACCTCCTTGCCTATCTACGCATCAAGCACATACACATATACCACAATGGCTGCCTACTCTTCACAGTACTACGCCGGTGGGGTGCCCATCCCTTCCAAGAATACAGACCCCTCGTACACTTACACCTACGGATACAACAACACCTCGTACGGTGTCTCACCTCCGGAGACGACAGACCCATCTGTCGCCTCGTCTGGGGGTGCTACCTACTCGTACGGTGGCAGCAGTGCAGCGGCTGCCTCAGGGTCCTCAGCTATGGTAGGCGGCGGTGCTAACTGCTACTACTATGGCAACGACAGCACCGCGTCTGCTAGTGGCGTGGACATCAATGAGTACATGCAAGACCGGTTCTCTAATGCCTTCGACCCCCTGCCCCTAGACCGGAGCCTGGTAAAGCAGGCGCAGACGTAAGTCCTCCCCAGTCATGATTGACCGAGTTCAGAGTTCAGAAATCAGCTACTAAAACAATTGACAGCTCCGGGACCCTTAATGCCAAGCACCGCGAGCTCTTAGAGCTGCAAGCAAAGGCGCAAGCACGTCTAGCCAAATCGCGCGCTCGCTTCGCAGACGGCGCACGGGATGCTCAGGAAGTGCGGACGAACCTCGAGTGGACGTCCAAGAAAGTATCGTGAGTTCTGACTCCTATTTCACGACCAGAATTTTTCATAGGAAACGAACGACAAATTCGACTAACCTTCACAAACAGGTCAATGAAGAAGAAGGCTGAGAAGAAGCACTCGAAAGAGTATCAAAAGGCACGGAATCGATACCCGTCGCCCGAGTATTAGTTCTTCTCATCAGCGCTCAATTCTCAATCTCTGCACATTACACTTGTCGAGAATTTGAGCCGTACTGCATGACACAGCAGAGCCTCGAAAAATGGGGAACGTTGCTGTGCGGCAAACCAAAAGTCTACTTTCTACTTTGTCGTTTGACTATAACCAGGGGTTTTGAATTTCCTAGCGGCGTTTCTGGAGTCTAGCAGGGAAAAACAAATGGGCACTAATGCAAAGAGCGGGTGGGCGAGCTATGCAAGATCTCAATATGCGAGATCAGCCGCGTGCGCCATCGTACTGCTTTCCACCACGTGTGGAAAATGTTATGAATGCACACCCCCCCTCCTTTTCAAGGCGGTGTCTCTCAGGTTGCTGCCATTTTTGGATCTGCACACGCCCTCCAACAGGTTTGGTTGGGTGGGAATGTATTGTGGGTGGTTGACATGTGCCGGCAGCGCGGCAAATAGACGCCCATCCGTCGCTGCTTTACGAAGTGGCAGTGGTGTGGTACCTCGGCCAGGCGTGTGGGCGGCGACAGCAACAGGGGCCGGAAGTGCCATGTCTGTTCCTGCATTCGGTTCAGCTTTCTCCCCACGTGGAGAGGGAGAGAAGTCAGACACGCGCTGACGTACAGCGATCAGATCAGAGGAGCTAATGAGGACAGGGAGGTAGTTTGGACGAGACCATGACTTATGATTGGACAGTTTTGGGATGTTCCCAGGGGGGCTACACGGGCTAAATGTACATGATCTTGATGACTAGTGGGCGTAGGTATGTATGCGAGACAGCATGACATGCGTGCGACCGGTGTAGTGTTTAGGGCTGGGTACATCTGCGCTCAGCTTGCCGAGGTCCGGACAAAACATAACCGGCACGCGCGTAAGATCCTGATGGTGGGATGGGAGTTTAGAGACACGCTCGGGGCGAGCGACGGACAAAGTATTTGTAACTAAGTCATGCCTACGACCCAGACGAAAGGGCCACACCTTTCCTCTTCTGGGGTTTTGGGCTTCCCTATTTCGTACGGACCACGACAGCGTGGACGGTAGCAGTCATGGGGTGTTGGAGGCTTTCCTTAAGATCCTCGTGATTGGACAGAGATGATGTTGCTTCTCACGGTAGCAATACACTGATTCTCCTTTGGGCCACAGGCGAAACGTAGCTTCGATGTACCCTCGTTGTAGGCACTCTGAATGTACCTATACTTTTGAATATGTTCCCTAGGCTTTAACAAGGGTAGGGGTGCATGTAGAAAATCGTACTATCCATGCATGGGCGCGTGGAGGTTGCCCAACCGTATGTGGAGTGGTGCATCATCGTATGTGCTGAGGGTGATCACGTGATCTCACAATGTCCCAAGGAGTCGTATAGCTTTCTGTCTGTCGATTAGGTCGAATGATATTCTAGCACGTGGAGTAACCAGTAAGGGGTCTGGGCGGGGCGAAAGGAGATTGGTAAGGAGGCTGATTGAACCTCTGCTCATAGACTCAATACCTAAATGAGTATATATAAGTCCGAAGTTGGGTCGCAGTCCAAGCGTTAGGGCAACAGCGGTAGCCAGCTGGTCTGCCCAACAGAGCCATGAGAAACCCTCAGGACTGTGCTGCCTTTGCCTCTTCCCAAGACACCCAAGTACCGCGTGGTTCCAAGCCATTAGCTTTCTCAAGATTCTCCCAGGGGTTAACGATGAAGGAGGGATCATAGTAGTCCTGCCACCACCCAGTGCTCGATCGGTTATCTCGATTCGTAGTGCGCTGGCGTCCGCCACGACTACCTCCACTTGTATCCACGGCCCCGACGATATATGATGAGGGCGGCGGTAGGGAAGCATGTGCATCCGCCGAACTGCCGACTATGGCATCAATCTTCAATTGAATGGCATCGGCGGGGTCAGCAACGACGGATAGTGACGGGCGTGAAGTGTCGAGGTACTGGGGTTCGGGCTCTGCTTCATCATCGTTTGCCGTGGTTGGCTGGGCCCTTTGGTCGCCTGGTGTGAAGGGTTCAGCACCGTCGTCACCATCCAGGTCGATCTCGTCGACGTTCCGCCTCCTGGGGCCTAAGGGAATCGTATTGGAGCCGGTGGTTGCTTTGTGGTTGTGGCCAAGACTATCGTTATACCGATGGAAAGGAGGGGCAGAAGAGGAAGTAGAATCAGAAGCGGAGATGGAGGACGAGGTCGGCGCGACAAAAGCGTCCGTGCTGGGATTGAATTTGCGGCGCTTGTTGGGCTTTTGGGCACCGAAACTGGAAAATCCCATAGCCGCAGCCATGGCGGTGGCGGTGTCTGCGTCTTCGGCGTCGCCCATTTCCGATGGAGGAGAAATGGCAGAGCCCGTTATCACGGGAACGGGCTTGGATCTAGACGGCGGATCAAAGCGCGAAACCTATGCGAATTCCGGTACCTGGCGACGGCACGGCTGGGTTAGGTGCCGAATGCGACGCTGGCGGTGGCAGTTCGGAGAGACTGAAGTAACCCAAGGCTCTCTATGACAGCACGACAGCTCAACCTCTGCGGCCGGGACCTAAGACTCGACTGGCGGTGAGTCAGGGCAGCGATCCGGGTTCCGACACAGACGGCGAAGGTGGAAAAGATAATATGGGAGTAAGTAGGTGTGAACCGGTAGGTCAGTGAGATCCAAGATGTTCGCAACTACCTAGTAAAAGTACCGACCAGCATTTCACGCTAGAAGAATGACCATGCAGCTTGGGAAACCTGGTGTGTGCGGCGACTGCCTGCCCTAGAGAAAGCTACCTATCCTTGCCTATCTGTTAGCGTCAAATCTAGGCAAGTACAAGAGAGGCAGGGGCAGGGGCAGGCAGGGGTCCTATCCGGGGAAAGGCTTGTGGCTAACTTTAGTTTAGCTCAGCCAGCTTCTCGGGTCCATCTTGCCTTCTAGCTACCGCCACCCTTCCCTCCTTCTCCAGCAATTCTACGCTACCGAGGCAGGTACCATAGTTGGTTGTGAACCGATTAAGGTGCCTTCGCCCGGGCTCTTTCCAGGTTTATAATTTTGAAATTCGCAAGAACGAGCGGTCCGTGCTAACCTCGGCATATCGAGTTTATTGGATTTATAAGGGAAATCGCACGGTTCATTCCACTACGTGTCGGTCTTTGATACCCTATTGAGATCGATCTCAGGTGTGACATCATTAATCCTTGGTGCCTTGAAACAAGGGCCCCCCCCTGGTTATCGCGCCGGGTGCTCGAGCTTCCGACAAATTTGATGGTCCAAGTAAACATCACGGCAATTCTACTCTCATTCATCACGTACATTCGCTACAGAAAGGGGTGATCAATTCATTCTTTCAGTTGTTCGACATTCGTTCAAAGCGCGTACAATGGCCGACGGCGTAGCAGCAGCAACAGCTCCTACGGACGATGTCCCGAACACGTCGCCGCGTTCCATCAGTCTACGCGCGCCCTCTAAGTATCTTCGGGATCCCTCGAAGGCATCAACAACCTCGAGCGAACCATTTGTCGCCCCATCGAATGAGTGGCTCTACGGCACCTGGACCGTCACGCACTCGACGTTGTCCATGTGGCGATCGGCACGGAATGTGCGCATCACCTACGAGCCTCACGACGACGCCCCGGCCACGTCTCCGACGCCCGACAGCAACACTCCCACCGTGAACGACAATCTCGTGGAATACGAGAAGAAGAACGGCAAAGGCGGCGTCAAAAGCGTGCTGGGCATTGAGAAGCCCGACCCTAAAATCCCCGCTGCATGGAACTGGCGCGGCAAAGGCTGGCTGGCTATCGCGAGCAGCCACTGGGAGATTCTCGGCTGGGGAGAGCGGCCGCTACCGGGCGGCGAAGGCGTCGAGCGCTGGGCTGTGACCTGGTTTGCGCCCACGCTATTCACTCAAGAAGGGGTCGACCTCTACAGCGATCGGAAAGAAGGATTGCAGAAGGAGACGGCAGAGAGTATCATTGGGGCGCTGAAGCAGCTCGATGCTCCGAAGTTGGTCCATCTCGTTGAGAAGAACATGATGGAGGTTGCTATCAACCTACCGTGGAAGGAGAGCTAAAATGATTTCACTGCGAGATACCCCGTGTCTGCCATCAATCCAGGGTTACTCAATGCGAGAGGAGCCTATGTGATACCCATTAATCCATTAATTTTACCCATAGATGAGCGTTTAGTAATTCATGATAATGATGCCTCGCGGACATCGCCAAGGGTATCTAATGCTTAATCACCTAACGCCATGCTGTAAAGCCATACAAATCTAATAATGATCCGTTTTCGCCAACTGTCGCCGACCATGTCCTGTTGAATGCCTCTCTCCATCTTCACTACGCCTCTTAGAGTGACCTTCATGACGGTCATCACCATGGCGGCGGTGATGGCGTTCGCTCTGGTCCTCATGATCCGACCTACGGCGATGTCGGTGCTTATCCCGTCTATCGCGATCGCGTGATCCAGACCGATGCTCACGGTGCCCACGCTCGCGTTTCCTATCCCCGCCATCCTCAGGTCGTGCATCGAGACTGAAGCCTTCGAGCTCATCGACATCGTGATGTCGTCGTCTCCTCTCGCGCCTCCTTTCCTCTCTGCGCAACTCCTTAAGCTCCTTAGCCTTCTCCTCATTCACAGCCCGCCTCTCCCGTTCCACGTCGCGCGCTTTGGCCGCGCCCCTCTTCATCATCGCCAGCGGATCATTGGACACTACTCTCGCAGCATCCCGCGCCTTACGTTTTGGGTCCTCGTTACCCCAGACGTCCTTGCCGGGTGTCTGGGTCTCTGCTGGCTCATGCGAGTCCATGGCTCCGGTAGACGCATACCAAGGTCCCGAACCAGTAACGCCGACGCCGTCTCTACCAGCGGCGTTCGAGAAGCGCATCGTATACTGGTCCTCGAACTCACGACGCTTCTTCGCCGCCTCGCGCTCCGCCTCTTCGTTCTTCTGGTCCCCCGGCGCGTCTCCGCTCGGGTTGTCCTGGGGGAAAAGCGATATGTGGCCTCTGGAATCGACAATAGGGGCATCGCTCTTCTTGCTCGAACTGTGCAGCCGTGCCACCGTATTCGTGGCGGCGGCGGCGTCTGTACGCTCCCTGGCCACCCGCATCTCGAAGTCCGTGTCGTCTTCGCCGAAGCGCTTGCGCTTTCTACGCTCTCCTTCCCGGAACCGCGCGGTCGGATCGTCATCGTGTTCGCGCTTCTGGTGCGTCCTGGACCCGGAGGACGGGTCTGTTGTCAAGGCCGACGCCGGTGGTGGTGGTGAGGGCGGGGCTTCGCCGCGCAGGATCGCAAGTCGTCGCTCCGCTTCGAATTCCTGCTGCCGCTTTTCCTCGGATTCGGCGCGCGCTTGAGCTTCGGCCTCATCGCGCTTGACGCGCGCGATGTTGGCGGGGTTGTAGACGTTCCATGATTTCTTCCCGAGCAGATGACTGTCGTTTTATGGTCGTTAGTATGTGAGATACGCGCCATGTAGGCCAAAAGATGCGCTTACAGAGGCATGCTTTACTTCCAGGTGATATTGAATAATTAAGCTTTCAACAAAGGTATAGTCTGTAGGCTTTGGCTGTGTATAGGCTTGAGGTCGCCCTTTGAAGGCGTTGGGGTTTTTAGGCTATCTGCTGTGATGCTAAAATGCGAGCTGACGTAGGTATACCGTGCCTTTTTATCTTCTATTAACACTGTACTGTCAGTGCTATGGAAAGGGATAGCCTTCAAGTTCTTACAATTTTCACTATAAAGGAGAGCCATTACAGACTTTGAAGTCCAACTATTTTTATTACAAATAATACACTAGTAATCATTCATATAGGTTTATCTTTCACCTATTGATACCGTTCGCTAGCCCAGATGCCATTTCCCAGGTCCCCGGAATCCGGTTGAGCTTCATGCTCGTTCAGATAATGTGCTCCTGGAGAATTTCTCGCCCGTGAAGGACTGCCGGCTCCAGATCCCACAGTGGCCGCTGTACTTGTTCGCCTATCATCACCTTTGATATGTTGGATGAGTCGTCTCAAGTTGCGTCTAACTCCAAGGACCTGCCCGCCCTCGGGATCTTGCGCGATTTGCGCTAATGGGCGATTCGGTAGCTTCAACTTCTTCATGAATGTGTCTTCCTGAGAAGCGTGGTCTAATCCGTCGTCCGACGCATTCTCATCTCTCATACCCTCGTTTCCATGGCCGCGCGGAAACTGAACTTCTGGAATCCATACCCATGCGATAAGTGCTCCCAGCAGCATGGCCGGTACGAAGCCTAGAAGTATCCCCGAAAAAGCATGACTTAGCGGGAGGGCCCGATTCCCTTCATACAGCCCATAGTTGATGATCAGGAGAATCGTGATAGCTCCAAGCTTCCCTGAAGCCGCAGCAAGCCCGTAGAATGTCCCTCTGTATTTAGTCGCGAAGAGCTCGGCGGGGAGAATGAATGTCATTGTGTTCGGCCCCAGGTTGAACAGGAATTGAGCCAAGACGTACAGGAGTATCGTCAATGCATGCTTGTCCGTCTCGAATGCTATGAAAGATGTTCCCCCATTGACTGCAAACAACACAGCTAGCGCCACGAACGTCCACGCCATCCACGTGACTCTGGGCACGTAGTCGATCGCATATAGGACGGCGATGCTGCCCGGTAGGGTGCCACTAGATATCGTGGCGATATTTCTGACAATGTTCTTCTTGAGCGTCTGATATATCTCGGTCGTCTGGTTGGTGCCACATGCGGGTAGCGCGTCAGCAGCGGTGCTAGGGGCTTTAGACAGCCAAATTGCGGATATTGTCTTTGGATTATCAAATCCTAGACCGTCTTCAGCAGTGTCAGTTATTGGAGATCTCAAGTACCTCGGTACAATCAAATGGAAGGGAGAAAGGGCAGGGGCGCGTCACATACAGTAGGCCAGGTCTAGCAACCACCAAGTCAGCATTACCCCTAATAGCACGCGCCAGCGGCTCTTTTCAGAAAGATGTCTCCTAACATCATGAATATACTCTGCTGTATTGTTCCACCATCCTTTGTTCCTCTTTGCTTTTTCTGGTGGCCCGTTTGGTAGCGTCTGGAAAGGAGAGATATCGTCGTGCCCTGTAGGCTGTAGAGTAACTTCAGGCGCATAGACTTGGCCAGCAGCCGTGACAGCATCAGTCACCCGCCCAGCTTCTACCAGGTAATATGGAGTTTCTGGTATTGTTCGTCTCAAAATAAGTGAGATGAGAGCAGGAAAGGCGCCTATGCCAATGATGGCTCTCCAAATAACATCGATCTTGGGAGCTGCCTTGCTCCAGCTCGATTCTTCGGGTGATAGCTCTAGGTTCTTGCTGACGCCAATTAATATGGCGAGACCAAAGCCATACGCGGCGAGCTGTCCTACGGGTTGCATCAGGAACACAGCTGCCATCATTCGGCCACGGGACTTTGTAGAAGACCATTCGGCAGCTATTATACTCGAAAGGGTATACTAAGGTTACTTAGATGAAGGCTTCAGTAGGACGAATACCAAATAGAGGAACGCTTACTTCTGCGCCCAATCCCAGTCCTAATAATGCGCGCCAGAACCCAAGCCACCCATAAACATTCATAGAGTTTTGAACACCATTAGACGCAGTCGTTACTATTGAAAGTTAGAACTCGTTAATTCACCTTCGTACTCAAGCTTTTGTGTGTTTCGGGCAGCACGCGGGAGGAAGGAATGAGTGTAGATTTCCCGATAAAGTAGCTTTTGATCCTCTTAGCAAGGAAAGAGAAAAGTAATGTGAAATCCATACTTCCTATCGTGGCGAAAATGACGATGGCTAGTTCGAGCCCATAAATAGCTTTACGACCATGCCTATCTGCCAGGACCCCGAAGACTATCGCACCAACAATGGTGCCGAGGAGAGTAGTCAGATTGATGATTAGCGATGTTTGCGGCGAGCTAGGTGGACAATCCGAGTCCTGGTAGACATATTGTAGGGCAGGTCCTATTACATTCACTGCGAAGATACTATACGATGTTGTGAAGAAGCCTGATGCTGCAACCCACCATACGCGCCATTGAAAGCCGTCTAGGCCGCGGCGATCTATGACTGATTGAATTGCGGCATCTGGATCTTGAGGGTCCTATCATTATCCATATCAGTATCCAGCCGTAATAATAAGAAAATCACATATTTACTAACATATTCAATCTCATCAGCCACCCGCCGTGCACCAGCGTCAAGATCGGCGAAATAGCTGCGCATAGCTTATAGCTATAAGATGTTCTTAGTTGCCGATCATGTACTAATGTCTCCGTTTATTCTGTAGATGTGAAATGTCCTATCCGGGCCTTCAGGGTATATCTAGATTCCTTGAGCCGCTTGGCGTTATCAAGTAGTATATCCAAGGCGCCATCCTGCCCTGCCGTGCGCCTTGGTGGCGGCGGCTGGCCTCGACGCGCCTACATCTAATACGGTCACCTGTAAGAAAGTATTGCTTCAATATTGAGACCCTAAACTATATATAGGTAGTCGAAGCAGGCTGGGGGTCTAGGTGCTGACACTGGCACTTTGTATGCTGCGTATTGTTAGATAGGTACGTACTAGTATAGGTAACCTCTCGGTTACCTCCACCTCGTGAAATGGTCCATGACTACTTTTGATCCTTTTCCTTGCATAACTTGGCGTCGGTTCTGGAAGTCCATTTTCGATGCCAATTGTAGCGAAAACGTGCTTGCGCTTCCAGTTCTGATTGGTGTCTTCAGATCGTACCCTGGTTACTCCTAAATACCCGTGACTACGCCACATCGTTTGGTGAGTAGTTATGTATGTAATATACTATGCGAGATTGACAGATATAGTTACTCCTATATTAATTACAGTACGTTGCACAGTCCATAGTACGAATCCCATGAACTTCGTCTTGCCTGGCTTGATGACACGCGACCCAAAGCCCGGGGTCTGCCTTACCTCCCCACATAATCCATTTCCCTGGTACCTCATAGTAATTATACAGCTGTATTAGCATTTGTACTCGGAGTACCTCCACCCGTATCAGATTGCTTTTGACGTCTTTCACTTTTGACTTACACCCCAACCGCCAGTCTGGTATGGACGCTGGAACGATACTATCGGTGGTTCAGCTCTCTGCGTCCGTTTTCAAACTAGGGCGTGATATAGCTTTTGAATTCGTTGGCCCAGAAGGAGCTCCTAGAAGGCTCAGACATCTTAATACTCGTCTTCAGATACTAAATAGCTTCCTAGAGAAGATCCTCGAGCAACCTGGCTCGCCGGACAAACTATCAACGACTCAGTTCCCAGGCTCAGAGTCTATAGAAAAGACACTTAAGGAATGCAAAACGTTTCTCGAACAATATAAGTCTCTATTATCAGAGAATCCAAGCCGCAGTGCCGCCGCGCAGCGAGTATTGCTCACAGTTGGACCAGATGCCTCGCGAATCGACGAGTTCCACAAGAAGATCGACCAGCATTATGCTGAGCTTGAGCAATGGCGTATAGGAAGCCTGACTGATAGAATAGACGAGCTTCACGTGCTGTAAGTTTGAGAAAGAAAATCAAATGTACTGACAATGTGGCTTAAACAAGGGCATAGAGTCGAATCCATCCGAGGTTCTATCTCGGTTCCTCCAACGAACTATCCATCGCCCTATCCAAATCCTAACTCGGTGCAGGCGACACCGGAAATTGGTCCCTATCCCTTGTCATACAGTATTATAGCGCTAGCTAACTTGTGGGCAGACCAACAGCTGCTATCCCCGGCGTTCCATAGCTCACCAGTTATTAGAGCACAATCGCGATCCTCATCCTTAGCTTCCTTTACCGAACTTCCGCCAGCCGCGATACAAAGCCCTCCCTTCACGGTCGACCGAGTCCATCCACGCAATAAATCTAATGTCACCACTGAAAGCGGGCGTAGTATTGTTTCAATTGACAGACGGAGTTCTGATACTGGTCCTGCGGTAGCTCGAGGCTCCTATTCATCATCGAACGGGCCATACTCTGGGCACTATGTAACGCTGTTTGTTTCAACGATACTATTTCCACTCAATTTATAAGCTGACTGTGGCGGTAGAGCATTAGGAACTAGCGAGACGTTCCAATTTAGCCCGGATGCATACGAAGTACAAGAGGGCGAGGCAGGGCGGATAATCGAGTGGCATAGCTCTCGGATTCAAGTCCGGCACTTTCGTATGGCTAACTCGTTTTCTTTCTCATTTGCGGAAATGGAGAATACTAACGTATATCTATAAGTCCCATCGGGAATTAGGCGAATACCTTACACGAAACCTAACGATCCCAAGATGGAAGTCACATTCCTACCCCGTGGTTCGAAACATCAATTCGAGATCATGACGTCCGAAGGTTCCGAAAGGAAGAGCGAGAAACTCAGGTACCAGTTTACGCATAAGACAGATCGTGAAATCTTCCAGCGTCGAGTGCGGGTTAGACAGTCTTTGCAAATGATACAAGTGGTGAGGATACACAAGTACAAAGAGGAGAACATCGCAATCAGCGTCCACTTGAAGGTTTGGGGCCGGAGCGAGAGGATGCCAGATCCGACAATTTCTTTTGCGTGCCTTGGTAAAAATGAGCTCAACCACCACGAGGAGTTCGTTGTACGCTGGTTCAGAAGGGAACCGGACAGGAAAGGAGAGAAACGACTGATATTGCGTCCCTATTCAGAAGATACCGATCTCAATTACGGTCCCGGTCCATTTGGAAAAGGCTCAGCATTCAAGGAGCTGAGAAGAAAAATGTCTACAAACTCGAGTAAATCCGCTCCGTCACGACAGTCCTCCATTGGCAACTTACCAGCGATATTGTACGATGGCAAGGGAGAGACGGCCCCAGAGCATGTCCGAAGGTTCGGCTATCTGGATATTGAGTTCGAGTCGATGGCTCGTGAGTTAACTCTTACAACCCTCTAAATATATGTTCGCTTCTAACAGACACCGGCCAGTTCGCGAGAAGTTCGTTAACGCTTGCTATGATGCTTATCATGGTGCCCGTAGTTTCCGCCGGCCTACTTTGGAATCGGACGTTGACTCACCCAGTCCAGATCCAGCTTCCATATTTTCAATATCGCCGAGCTTCAGCCAAGCAACAACGCCACACCACAGTATCAGCGAACTAGAAGGGATAGGGCTTGGGGTCGCCATGGATACCCCTGTTAGTCCTCAGCCCCTCCAACTCCCGAGTCCAGCTATGCAGCGTGCGGCGCCTGGGCTACGGTTCGAGAACCTCTCATCGTTTACGATGCCCAATGCTGCAATCTCTCTCCCGCAAGAAGTCGAACAGAGCGAGCCGTCACCCACGGATACTCAGGGTCAGGAACTAGGTCCTGCTGGGTGATGCGCGTGTGCAAGATGGAATGCTTTACTTATACGGTGCTCGGGCACAATTTGGGCACGCTACGCGAACAAATTGTACCTTGCACCTAGAGACATTGATAAGATCAGCCCCCTACTGTGCAGTCGGCCATCAGTTTGCGTCAGGAGTTGTCTTTACGATGCCCAAATTGGTCTCAATCATAATTTCCTTGATGAAGAGGCGTCATACCACATAGACAAATGGCTACTGGGCAACATTAATATGGGTTAACGAAGTAGGAAAACGGGAGCCATGATGTTAGATGGTGAGACCGCATTGGGTCGCGTCATGTCAGCTTACGATAGCCGCTATGAAGTGGATTGTGTTGTGCATGCTACTCGATTCTACAGAAGATTCTGCAATATCCAATCTTATCTCGCAGCTTGTTTCGCCAACAAAGGCAGCCAAGTCGGGGTTCTGAAGCCTAAGAATTCCTAAAATGCATACACCTGCATTCCCAAAAGCGTTATTGAAATTTTGCCTATTAGACACCGGCCGCTTCTAACATGTCTCTTCACGGCATGGCAACCAAGTACATTGCTCGTATCAACCTCACACTCCTTCTCATAGGAACCTTCATCTGCTCTTCTAGCGTTGAACAGAACCCTGGTTATATGACAAGGTAGCAAAGAGCTACACTATTCAAGCCGGTCTGTTCCATACACTCTGGACGTTACAGTACGCCTTCAGGCCATCTTCTCCCATCTCGACACCAAATCCACTTTGCTTGTGTCCAGCAAATGGCGTGCTTGGTTTCACTTCTGCGTGACAATTAATCCAAATGTTTCCAGCCTGCAGTTGACTGGCAATCCGGTCAGCTTGGCTCGAGTCTCGAGTCCATACAGAGGCCCCAAGGCCAAGTTCAGTGGCATTTACTCTCTTTATAACGTCGTGTTCGTCCGACCACTTCATGACGGGTAGCACAGGTCCTTCAGATAATTAGTCGGACTGTATATCTAGACGCCAGTGATCATGGTTGCTGAGGATTACTTACCAAACTGTTCCTCAACGACAACCCGTGCATCATCCGGTGGATTATCGACGATTGTGGGAGCTAGGAAATAGCCTGTCTTATCCGGATGGGGCTCTGTGCTTCCAGTCGCGACCGAAAGACCAGCCTTTTTGATATCCGCGAGCAGACCCTTAACACGCTCGTACTGAGGCTGGTTCGAGAGTGGCCCGAGGAACGAGTCGGCCTCCATTCCGATCTTCAAGGCCTGTGCATATGCTACCAGAGCACCCAACACTTTGTTGTATACAGACTCATGAACGTACACCCGCTTTGCCGCAACGCAGATTTGACCAGAGTTGGCAAAGGCAATGAGGCCTATTTTACTCGCGACATGAACTGGATCCACACCGGCACATACGATAGCAGCATCATTTCCACCCAGCTCAAGGGTAACACGCTTGAGCGTCTTGCTACAGACCTCCATGATCTTCTTACCCACATTAACGGAACCGGTGAAGCTGATCATGTTGACTCCCGGATGCTCCGTCAGCCATGGGCCGAGCTTGTCATCCCCGCTTAATGCTTGGACAACACCAGCTGGGAAGAAACAGGAAGCTAATTCCGCAACCTTAAGGTCACAGTAAGGTGTGTACGGCGATGGCTTCAAGATGAAGGCATTGCCAGTCAGTAGTGCAGGGGCTAACTTGCTGCACGCTAGCTGTAAGGAGAAATTCCAGGGTACGACACCAACCACAACGCCGAGAGGCAGATAACGTGCGACGATCTTGCATTCACTTGTGTCCTCGATGACCGCCCCCGGTACTGACATGTCGCAGAACTCCCTGATCCACTGGACGCTTATAGAGACCTCGTGGTGAGCCCAAATGGGCTAGGGTACCGTTAGCATCTTGGAGAACAACCTCTTCCCTCCCTGGGTAGTGAGGGTCATAAATCGCCTGTAGACTGGTTTACTTACCGGTTTTCCTTGCTGCATCATGATTAACTTCGCAAGACCATCCACGTTGGCCTCTAGAGCATCAGCGAATCGTCGCATCGCGTTAACGCGCTCGTTCCAAGGGACGGCAGCCCACAAGGGGGCTGCCTTCTGCGCGGCGTCAACAGCTCTATCGACATCATCTAATGTACTCAATGGCACTTCTGGATTGAGTTCTAATGTCGAGGGATTAATGGCATGTTGGGTCTTGTTGGGAGTATCTGACGTCTTCCCATCAATCACGTTAAAGAACCTTGTAAAATCGAGAGGAACTGTGGGTTCCATAATGGTTGACATTCTTGGACTGTTTCTAAAGGCTAATTGGAATCTAAGATGATAGCCAGTCTAGATGACAGAGAACTTTACAAAGGAAGTAGGTTCTCTATGTTGTTTATTTCCCGTATAAAGATTGATAGCCGGCTTGTCTCGCATGTTGGTTGTTAGTACAGATCCTGTACTGCTACCCGTAAGATCAGTTGGAACCCCTGTTGCATATTGGACCACTGCATGTTAGCCCTGCATGCTAAACCATTGCATGTTGAATTACTGCACGTTGGTTCGAAAGTCTGACGTGCAGCCCCATCCGTGAAGCAAACTGCGGGCTGAGAACCGTAAAATTTTGTTGGATAGCGGGATTCCAGGGCTCCGCCTCAGTTCGATCTCCAGCATGTTGTGTTGTAAATGCCGAGGTCATAGCCCATGTGCGATAGTGGGCTGCATTTTCTTGAAGTGTGTAATAGAAGACACCTTTAGTCCTGTCTTTATGCATGTTATTGCTTTTTCGATAGAGGCGCCGGCATTAAATGTCACGGGTGGAGTTGCTCGAACCTCTAGCAGGCTTGGCTTGAGGCTTACGTAGTAGTACTTCGTAGTTAATTGTAATCAACACTACCATTGTCAGGGTCTAGGATCACATAGAGTAAGAAGGGACCTAGCTGGGCGGTCATAGCTCTATTTTATCTATATAATAGTTGGGTTTTCCCCTCAGATCTAGTTGAGAGAAGCTTTAGGAATCAATAAATTGAGTCCCTACCCTATACTTCTACTTATCAGCGGCCTACCTGTGACCTAACTTCACTCTGGAAACCAAACAACCTGACAACCATGAAGGTCCAAGTCCATCCAATACTTGATCAAAAATGACCATTGAAGAAATATCATTTAGTATTTTGAATCTTAGTTTAGCCAATGTTTTGTTCACAGGCATACAGAATGATTCGATCACATATGTTTATTTGACCCTTGTTATCACAAGGGCTGAATACAGGACTTGGAGAATGACTCAATATGAGAATAATATTCTGAGCGCAATGACCCTTTCTGCCATCCAAAGGACCCTTAGTCCCTTGGAGGGCTAACTGGTCTTCATATACAGGAGTCCGACGGCCCCAAACCTTCCCCATGAGAAGGTTTAGCCGCGTGTCTCAGTCTCTGAATAGCTTTATTTGCTTACTATCCGAGACATTCTGCAATTTGGCTTCATGCCTATGATATGACGAATACGAATACGAAAGGTCATGCAGTTCGCGGGGCCTCGCATAGGTGACCTCCCGTCAGCGCGTAGGCTTCCGTTCAACACTTGTTCTACTACTCACACGTGTAAATTAAAGGGGTAAACCACATAAATCGAAATGTTATTCCTCTCATGAATTTCGCAGCCTTAACTACATGCTCCGTTATGTATTGAGCCTCTTATTTTGCTAGACAAGTCGTCGCATTCTGAAAGCGAGTATGGCGGGAAGCTGTGTGTAATTCGAATGGGCCTCGACCTTGTCGGGCGTACCATCTGCGGGACCAAATGCCGGTTCCTCAATACCGTCCATAACGAGGCCAGCCTTGAAGAACGTGGAGAATATCTCCTCAATTGGGCGGTGGTAGTAGACCTGTGCCAATCAATCAACTCCGAATTTTACTCATGAATTGGGCCGACTAGATATTGAACAATTGTGAGCTCGGCTTATGAGACTTTCCTACCTGCTGTGCTGGCTGTCCGTATAATGCGACACCATAGTAGGGCGGTACGTCGAGATATTTCTCAATCGTCTTCGTACGGATGATTTCAGGGTAGCCGCCCGGCCCTCCGTCCGCGATCTGAATGTTTCGTCGTGCCTGGCTGGTGAAGAAGACCGGGTGCAGCAAGGTAGCGACGAAGCTGGAAAAGGGGGCGAGGGGGTCAGATGCATTTCAACGATACAATACCCATTCATCTCATCTCTTGTGTCTTCTAATAACCCACAAAACCATTGACACCAGTGTCTATCAAAAGGTTGAATAACTTAAAGTGTAGGACTTACACGCCGTCCTTTTTGAGCAACTTTGGAAGCGCGGCAGTGAGTGGCTCAATCGTGGAGACATCCATCATGGCCATATTCATGATCACAACATCAAAGCCATCGGCCTGTGTAGCTCGCCGTACGAGTTTAGCTGCCCGATTCAAACCTAGAGGGTTTGATAAGCAGCTCAGTTGACTTACTATGGTATTGTCATTGGCCAGAGCACTTAGTGCTTCCGAACTCGTGACATCCAGCTGTCGGTAAGAGATTTTCCCTTGGTGCTCCGGCTTCTCACGGCGTTTCGCAATATCTAGCATTTCCGTGCTGACATCGGTGGCTAGGACCGAAGCCCCCTTTCCCACAAGCCAGCGTGCCACGAGGCCATTCCCTGTCGCGAGCTCCAGAACTCGTGTCTCTGTCTGAGATTGAATTGGGATCATACGCTCAAGCGCGGGCTCTTGTAAGTACCTCCAGTACTTGTTGCCCTCCTGGATGCCTTCGTCCCAGAACGCGGCGTTCGTTTTCCAGGAGGCGATGGACTCCTCATGCAAGGTGGATGTAGGAACAGACATGATGGCCAGCTGGGGATGTTCAAACCGGTATGTGTTCTTTGGCGTATCCGTGAGGAATAATAGACTACTCGTTGAGACGGATTCTCGCAGAGGCCTTAGATATAGACCCCCTATTAGCATCGGGACGGCGAGCACGTTGTAAGCTAGCATGTGGGGCCGTGTCCCAAACCCGGTCTTCGCCGGTGAGTCAGTCCGGCGTTATGCTAGAACTTCGGTTCGACTAGCGTGTTACTAGAATGGCTGTCGCATCAGGTAGTTTAGGTAGCCGATGCATTGGGTCATCTACTTGCGTCCGCTCCCGTCGTGTTAAGTTATCACTGGGAACAGGTACTGGAGTTTGAGTTGTCTTGATAGTTGATTCTTTTTATTTATATTTTTAACTATTTTTGACTCGTAGTAATGAAATTTCAATTGGCAACTCCGCTTACCTGTATTACTTCAGCTATAGAAGATGTTATGCGGTGACAATTCCTCGCTTTTCAACTTCCAATGCGACAGCGCAACTTACTATGTCAACTAGGTAGGCTAATAAGGCCGGGTAGCATTAACAGTCATCATTGGCGCTGTGTATATGTGTTTTATCTTAGGGTCTTTGAGGCCTTTAGTATAAAGAATATTCAAGATGTCTATACTATATTATATAACTATATAAAATGTTTTATATCTTATAGTATACTTTTCTTTTGTTTTTTTAGTTATAAAATAAAATATACCTACCTTTAAATAATCGTGCCACGCTTCACTTTTAGTTAATTTCGCTAAAGTTTATTAATTAAAATTAATATTAATTAATAAATTAACTATATTATTAAAATAACCACTTTTTTATATTTTTTTAATAAATTTATTAAAAAAATACTTACGCTATTAAAATTAAGCCTTAAAAATAAAAAATAACGTTTAAAAAATATTTAATTATTTTAAAGATTATTTTTTTACGAAAATAATAATAATTATATAATATTATAGCTATTATATATTAGTTATAAAAAATATACTTTATATAATTATAATAACATGGTTGAAATATATAAAATAAATATATATATACACTTTTTTTAAAAGTGGTTCGACTTAAATTTTTTTTTTTTTTAAGCTTTAATTTTATAATATATTAATTATTGTTTAAAACTATTATATTTAATTTAAAAAACTTCTTAATTATTTTAATAATTTTAAAGTTTTTTATTAATAAATTACTTATAATATATTATTTAAAATATTAAAATTAATTAATTAATTAAAAGTGTTATAAAGGTGTATATATTATTAATTAATAAGTTATAAAGTATATAATAATACATTAATTAGTTATATAGCTTACTTTATAAGGAATAATATAAGCGCTACCTTGATAAAGGCTACTTTATCGGCATTACTTTATAAAAAAATAACGTACGCTACCTTAATAAAAATTACTTTAAAATTATTAATTAATATATATAAACTAGCTTATTATTATATACTTTATTAACGTAAACTTTTTTAGTTAATATATTTAATAAGCCTTAATAATTATATTATTTTAAATAAAATATATTTTAATAAAGCTTATTTTATATTTATTTTAAATAAATATTATTTTAATAAAAACTATTTTATATTTATTTTTTTAAGATAATTATATTAATGGTTATATTTATTAAAAAAAATTTTTTAAAAAAGAATTTTTATTATAATTTATTATTTATAAAATATTTATAAATATAAATAACCTTATAAATATTTATATTTATATAGTTAAAAATTTTTTTTTTATAAAATTAATTAATATATTTAGTTATTTTTTATATATTTATTTAATAATTTAAATTTTTTAAATAACTTTATATTTTATTATAGTTTATTAAGTGTTGTTAGTTACGGTATGGTGGCTAGTGCGTGGCTAGCGCAACGCAGGATCAGCCACATGACCGAAGTGGCACGTGCGGCAACGCGCAGCTGTTGCCGCCTGGCACACAATACGCGCGGCAGGCCACACTACCAAAAAGGCTCTATGGCGCGCAGGGCCACCTAAATACCTTTTTTTTTCCTTACACTTAAATTTTAATATAAATCCAGCTTTTTAGATAAAGCCTTGTTTTTTATATTAGCCCAACGTATAATATTGTTTTATATAATAATATTTATATAATTTATTATTATAAACTTATTTTTAATAAGTTATAAGCTTAAAGTTTTTTTACGGTTTAATATTTTTTTATAATTTATTAATTATATTACCGGTAATTAAATATTATATTTATATTATTAATTATTATAACCTTGTTATTAACCTTTATATTTTTTTTTAAATTTTTTTCGGTATTATTATTAACTTTATATAATTATTATAAACGTTAACGCTAACGTTATTAAAATAAACTTAAATAATTAGTTTAATAATTAATATATTATTAAATATTATTATTAAAAAATATAATAATTTAATTTAAATAAATTAATTTAAAATATTTAATATTTTATTTAATA